>JARFJB010002554.1:0-110000 GCA_036346205.1 Vesta saturnalis | reverse complement strand
ATGTTTGAAAATGTTCGTACAACCCAAATATTCTATTTGGAAAGCGGTCTTCATACAACTGCCTGGCTTCCAGTGCGTTACCATATAATGCACATCTGCAAACTCGTAAAATTTGTTAATTTAATGACTTAAATACGTGACAACTAGACTAGGTGGACAACTCTCAAAACGGTTTATGTTTATAAAACAAAATCTTCTTTTTACCTACTAGATATGTTTTTAATCCTTGATCATATCTAATTTCAACAACGTGTAAATGAAACTGAAAAAATCAAGAGGCCTGATTTGCTCAAAAATGAATGACGACTTCAAAATTAAGTTTTACTTTGACAAAATGTAGTGGCATATTACATTTCTTTTTAAAATGAATTAGTGCAAAATCCGCACGAACGTCACTGGCAAGAATACAAAGTTATGTTGTGCAGCAATAGTATTGAACCATTAATTGTTAAAAAGAATTAATTTCTGAATTTAATAGTATATTGAGTATCAAGAACAGTAAGGGACGTTTACCGGTTGACGGCCATGTTTGGTACGGGCATAAAATTTTTCATTTTGGATGAATTACTGCTAACGAAATTCATCCGAAATTAACAAAAGTTTACGGAGATTCTGCTCCTTCCATGTCAACCGTTAAAAAGTGGGCAGTTCAATTTAAACGTGGTCGCACAACCCTCTAAAAAAACCCACGTGAAGGACAACCAAATACCGCAACCACACCAGAAACCATTGTAAAAGTGCATGATGTCGTGATGGACGATAGGCGAGTAAAGGTCAGTGAGATAGCTGAAGATGTGGGAATATCGGAAGAAAGAGTGCGAAACATCTTGCACAAAGAATTAGAGATGTAAAAGGTCTGCGCAAGATGGGTGGCGCATTTGCTGAATGCCGATCAAAAGCAAATGCGCAAACGATTTTCGCAGCAACCTTTGGATCGATTCAATGGGGATCCAACCGATTTAGGCGGCGATTTGTCACCATGGATGAGACATGGTTTCGTCATTACACGCCAGAAATGAAAAATCAGTCCAAACAATAGATGGAATCCGGTAGTTCAGCGCCAAAGAAATCGAAATCGATCGCATCTGACGGAAAAGTCATGGCCAGTGTTTTTGGGATACGAAAAGGTTAATTGATTACCTTGCAAAAAGCAGAGGAATTACTCGCGAATATTACCCTTCCTGACCATCTGGATGCCAAAATTCGCTTGGAAAAGAGAAAATCATCTTTCACCAGGACAGCGCACCTGCACACAAAGGTGCGTTGGTCATCGGAAAACTGCGGGATTTGAGGTACTATTTGCCCAGCCATCCCCCCAATTCTTCTGATTTGGCACCCTCAGACTTTGATCTGTTCCCAAACTTGAAGAATCTTGTTTCTCGGAAGCGCTTCGCATCCAATAAACAAGTTGAGAGGGCCCTAGATGAATATTTTCACAATGTTCCAGACTCTCACTTCCGGGAAGGAATACTGATATTGGAGAAACGCTGGACCAAGTGCGAAGAAGGCAAGGGAAATTACGCAGAAAAATAAAATCATTGTTTAACTTTAAGTCAGACCGAGAATTTATAACCTTACCCTCGTGAAAGTTGTCATCAAATTTTTCAATGCAGGAGATTCAAATTAATGAAAGTAAAAAAATTTACTTTGTTAAAAATAATTCATTTTATACATTATGTTTAAAAACTCATGGCATGCATGAAAGTAGATTTACTAATAATTATAAATGCAAGCATTACTCTAAATTTACTACATGATAATTGCCAAAGTACACTATTCACAACATAAGAAGAATCTTTCAACGAACAAACAACTTTTAACACAAGGAACACAATAAAAAACGCATTATTACAACTAGTCAAAATTAAAATTTACAATTCCTTTTATAGTATAGGTTACATATTGATTATTTAAAAACGATGTACATGTTTTTGAAATTGGTAAAGTTAAAATTACAGCCAATTCTTCTATTAAAGTGGCATTATTGTCTTGTGTTTAGTATTAATGTTACTTGTACAATTATTCCTATGATTACGTAACAATTTACCCACATGTTTTTAATAAGATATTAAATTTCCGGATAAATTGCCATTAGATAATCCAGATTTTAACATACCTGATAAAATTTCAACGCTGTTGGGTGCTGAAATTTTTGCATCTGTAGTGCAATCAGCTTTTCTAGTAATACCAAATAACAAAGGTAAATTAATAAACACTAAGTTTGGTTATGAGGTAATAGGTAGTATACATGATTTGAATAGCAATAAGGAAAGTTCGCCAATTCTTTCGGTTTCTTCAATGGTTTTGTTCTTCAAATTAGTAAAATAATGAGTAATTTTTGGCAAACGGATAAGCTTTCAGGGCGAACATCTGAAAATGATTATAATACTCGTAATTCTTGTTAATAATCGTTTTCAAGTTGGTCTTCCCCTAAAACAAGACATTACTAATATTCACCTCGGAAATTCATTTTTAGAAATTAAGATAAATGTGTTAATTAATTTTTGCCACTTGCCAAATTTTGTTGAAAAAAACATTTATCAAATTACAATAAGTAATCTACACTGTAATTTCTTACAATGATAAATTATAATAATTATTTACCCAGGCTAGCACTTTAATATAAGAACATTATGTAATTATAATTTTCATTCAATATAAATTGTTAAACTTTGACATATAACAATAATTCAATAGCCTGAATTTATACTCATCAGGTTCAAAACTTATTTCCAATAACAGTTATTGAATGATCAGATGGGAATGGAAATGCAATTTAATATTCATTCACTTTAGATAAGATGTTTCTAATTCTGAATCGAACTACCTCGATATTACTTTATGTAAACACACTTTAATTATAAACCCAGTAATCTAAATCTATAATCGTTACTACCATTTAATATTGAAAATTTAAATTTAAAAATTAAATGCAAAAACAAAATGTTACTCGTAAATGTAGTCAGTATACAAATAAGGCCACTGAATCTATCTGTTCTTTTAAGATTGTTTTACCCCTTAAGTTTATTAATAATATAAAATGAATCACTGCCTATGGTTATAAACATTGGTTTACATTTTAATTTATTAAGCACTGTATCAATCGGTAATAACCATCGAACTAATAATAGTGCGTTTTAAACCCTGTTCTATTCCATGATAATGACAAATTTTAATGTTAAAATATAATAAATTAACAGCTCAAAGTCAAAATTTAAAAAAATTAAACTACTCAATTTCTGGATATTACACAATTTTGATTAACTTGTATTTTGAGTGTCAAATATGTTAGGAGTATGTTACAATTAATTTAAATACAGTTAGAACATTCTGCCACCATTAAGTAAGTGGACAACGTTTTTTATTTCGGACTCACTGTAATAGTGTCATCTACTTTAATTTGTACTTCATGAATGAACGATCACTAGGATAAAGTCAAATTGCATTTTTTCAAATTAAACTTAAAGTATGAACATAACAAGTTTATTAACTGTCATAGACATATACACATAATTTTGAATATTTTCTATCTTCCCTGCATAGCTACCTAAACTAAATGCATATAAATTCATTTATCGGGCTCCGACACAAGATTATTTACATAATCAAGTAAACTTATAATGATATTTTAAGTTTTGTATTCAATATGAGCACGGGACCATTGTTTTCATCATTACATAAAGAAAAAAAATTTCTTACATAAAGGAGTTCTTATCCAATATTTGGTAATACCCCATCGAATCACAATACGCACAAACACTCGCAATTATCCCAATTTAGGTATAATGCAATAATGTTCCAAATTTTTTGAACCTTAATCAGTTTCTTGACAAACCAATTTATTTTTCTTTCAGTAAGCAAGGCATGCTACTGTTTATAAAACTAGTCCTAAACCGCTGTTTTCCTCATACTTATGTTTGAAGTGTATTATTTAATTATACTATTCCAATTTAAATACACATTACATATTTGTTAATGTCTGCATTATTATTCATCAAGGGTTACACTAGAACACAATTTTAATAATCTGTGCATATTACTTTTTGTTTGTTTAACCATGAAATGTTCCTATGTCCATTTATTTTGCCAAATTTTTATAAATTTAAGCGTGAATAAGCCATTATTCGTTTAATAACATTGGTTCAACACATTATTTATTGTAATTTTTAACTCAACGCCATTTATTTTAAATTACACGCGTTAATACAATATTTATAATTTTTTTGTCGTCTTCCTTCTTATATGACTTTAGGCTCTTTTAACTTTTATATACAATCACTTATTATTGATTTAACCGACCTTATTTTTAATAATTAACGCGAAACATTTTCAATTTAGAATTTGCTAGCAACTATACATTTTTTATTTGACTGTCAAAATGGCCTTGCTCGTTTAAACCATCAACAATTTCTGGTTGATGTTAACTTAAGATTTTCAGACCCGCACGTCTCGCGTTAATATAAATTGCAGACTGACTAGCCCTCGTTTTCGAATTCTATTTATAGCTTTTCACCTCGTTTGCAGAAGAGATGTCGAAATCGGCCATGGAAAATTCCTAAACCAACTTTCTGGAAGGTCTTGATTAAATTTCGCTAAATACGTTCTATTTTACTACGTAGAATGCATGAAATTTTCAAATAATTTGCTAGGGATGCCGTGAAATTCATTCGCATAATTTTCCCATGATTTTAACATCATGTTACAACTAAACTACATCTTTTTCCGGGCAAACTCAATTTCAACACCAATTTTAAATTGATTTAAATGAAATTCTCTAGGATCCACCCTAAAAACTGACGCCATCAAAGTTATTTTTGCTAAATTCGAATTGGAGCAAAAGTTATGTGTAAATTCAATATGCAAATTTGATTGACCAAAACGCGATCCTTCAAACGCTGTTTATTGTTTTCTATTTCTTAACATTTTAAGAGGTCACAGCTCGATCAGTGACGGTTCGTTATCTTTTATAAATCCTGAATTGAATGTTATTTTATTTTTAATATAAACATTAATTTATACTTCACTTTAAAATTCATTTGATAGTTAACTTTCCAACGTGTTTTGAACTGAAATAGTACTGAATTTATTTGAAACGTTTCAATCAAAATTATATAACTTCCGTTCCGATCTTATAACACACACAAATACAATCCTAGAAACGTCTAATACAAACTCAATACTAATAAAATAATGCTGAATTCAGTTTAACAAAAACAAAAAAAATGTGACCAATCAAAATGTTTCACCACAAGCGTCGAATAGATCTTTTTACTAGAAAAAAAGGTTGCATCAAGCTGAATTACTTTTTTAGAACACCAAAATTTATAAATGACTACTTAGATCAGACAATGCAAAACTATAGCTTTAATATATATATATATATATATATATATATATATATACTATATATACATATATATATATATATATATATATATATATATATATATATATACCTTTATGCTCCTATGGTTCAAAATACGTGGTTTCCAACTCTATTTGAAGCGTTGAATATGAAACTCCTAACATCCATGAAGATAACGAGTATTCGTAGCGTTTCTGTGTGGAATTCCAAAAGACTAAAAGACACCGATGTAAATATAATTTTGTTAGAGACCTTGTTCAATCTGAATGAATAAATTTATTCTCTTCACGAAATCAGATTGGCGATATTATGACAGAAAGTTTAAGTATTGAAAAATTTACTACATTTAGGGTCGCTTTATCAATGCTCAACTAAAATTTCTTGCTACGTAACTAAACTAACTAAAACTAAAGTGGAAGTCAAATCTCCAGAATGTTTATCCATTATTATTTAACTGTTAGTTACCCAACTAGCAGTTACGTAAAAGCGGTACATGCAAAGTAGCGTACATACCGGCACCTGAACGATATCAGTTAGTAAAAATTAGCTAGTAAAAAGACATATTGAATAAATTAACCATGATTGTGTATGAAATTGTTTTTTAATTTCAGGAATTATGGGGATTCAATATCCAGCAACGTTTGAGACTAGTCCATAGAGAGTAGAAGAGGGAACCGTTGTGGTGGATTGAAGTAATCCTAATCCTCAAATGTTGAGGACTCCACTCCATCCTTCACTATCAACGGAACAGCGTACCAGCTCAGCTAGTACGTCGGTACCACAGAAAATTACCAGCGTAGCTAGTACGTCAAGCCCTGATAGTAAATATTGAAAATGAAAGTTTTATAACTTAAGAATTTTTGATGCAGACTATATATCTAACGCATATATTTTTGTATACCCTCATGGACTAGTCGTAGACGTCCAACGATGTAAAAAAGAAGTAAAAGATCCGTCAGCGCACGCTTTGAATATTTAGCGAATAAAAAAATTAAATGGGTCGATATAATGATCAAAAAGGATCAAGCCATGGTGCTACATCAGCAGCAGAAAAATAAGGAGGAGATGGAAATTCTTCGTTTGCAGAAAGAAGAGTTACAATTCAAAATCGAAATTTTAAAAAAATCTTTGTAATATAAAAATTTTAATATAAACAATTCTCATTAAAGACAGTATTATTCTTAAGAAAATATTCCGCAAATAGCTGTGCTCTCGCGACCAATATCAGGCTGTAATATTGTCATCTATGTGGAGATCAGGATTTTGCAGTGGAAGTTCTTTATTCCTGCCTCACGCAATATTATGCAATACAGCTGTGGCGACAATAACGGACATACTTATTTCCAATTTTAAACGAAGTCCTGAAGACAATACCGGAAAACGTTTTTTCCACACATCATATTGTCGCTCTATGGAATTGTGTGTGCGAGTGATTGCCTCGTTATACAACTCCTCGACAGTGTTGCGTGTATTTAGTAGTGGTTATAAATCGTTTGGTCGTGAGTCGATCCTGGCCAACGGCTACCAAGTCTAATATTTTTAGATCTGCCGAAGATACTGTCTGGACGTTCAACGAGAAATACCCTTTTCTATTTCTGAATAATTCAGCATTTTCTCCACCTAATTAAGAAAAAAAATTATATGTTTTTTTAAATTCAAATAACTTACCAGGAGATTCATTTCGAACATGGGTGCAATCAATAGCACCAATTATTCGTGCCAGCTCATAAATAACGGGATTATACTCAAAACTGTCAGGCAAAGAAATCCTTACCCATGCTGGTTCAATAAGAAGTCTCTTTTTTCTGACTTTCAAAACGAGTTGTACAAATAATTATTAAAATAGAATGTTAAGTTGTAATTTTTTATTTCAAAAATACAAGCTACTTATTTAATATTCTTTACAAGTGCACGCATAACAACACTTTTGCTACTTCTAACGTACTCGGTAGATTTAATTCTTTTAACCTCTTCCTTGTTATATATTTTTAATGCAAAAAAACCTGGTTTTAAAAAATAAATTTACAAGTTTTTCTCCAGTATTAGCATGAGAAATACCTACATTACAAGCACAGTACAAAAGAAATGATTTTGAAATGTCTTCATAAATTAAAGCATTCTCCTTATAAATGATCGTCATTAAAATGTACCTGAAAAGACAGTATAATAAGAAATACAAATTATAACAAAATAGTATCCATATTACAATTTTTAATACCAAAACAATATTACTTTATTTTTACTTATAGTATTCCCGAACAGGCTAAGATTTGCCTAACGTGCTAAAGCACTCAGGAACACTGGGAGGGTTTAAGAATATTGTTAGGCTGCCGAGAAATGTTTATGAATGGCTACCTTAAATTGATTTAAATCAAAGTTTGGAGGAAAACAAGAACTGGGTAGTGCATTCCACAATTTGATCCGCCGTGTGGAAAAATATAGATTGAGTCCGTTTAGTATAACACGATGGAATTTTGAGTGCGTAATTATGGTGTGAATGGGCAAACCGAGTGTTCCTAGCGAAGATGGCCGGCGAAGGTAGTAAGGAGTGTATTTCGGAGGCACACTTGCCATGGTAATAGCGATAGAACAAGGGAAGAACGGAAACTATGCTCTTATGCTCAAGAGGCTGTAGCTGATAAGTTAGAGACGGGTCATTTATAAGCCTTATAGGTTTTTTTTGAAGTACTGTTTAGATCTGTATAGAAAGCCCAGTTTACGGGCAGCTGTGTTGCTTTCTGACAAAAGGTGGTCAACCCATGAAAGGTTCGGTGATACGGACATCCCTATCATAGAAATAGAGTTTAAAAACTTGAGTTTTAAGCCATTCATATTTACAGCAGGAAATTATCGGTATTTCTTGGCGGACACAAGACAACACTGCGTTTTGTCGGCGTTTAACGTGAGTACATTATTCCTTCCCCATTAAAGGACACGTTCTAAGTGACTGTTGTGGGAAAAGTGGAAAGAACTACAATGTAGAGTGCTGTCGTCTGCAAAGCAATGAATCGGGTTAGCTGTTGAGGAAATGAGGTCATTTATGTATAGCAGGAAAAGTGTGGGAGCTATCACTGATCCTTGGGTTACTCCCGAGTTAATAGTAGTTTCTTTCGAAAAGAAGCCATCGACGACAACGCGTATACGTCTTTTGTCAAGAAAGTTGAATATCCAATTAACGATCGTATCGAATAAGCCGAACGAAGTGAGTTTAGCAAGTAGGCACTTGTGGTAAACCTGGTCAAAAGCCTTTGAAGTGTATAAAGCTACTAAGACTGTTTTACCGGACCTCTCTAATGTGTTATTCCAAAGTTGGGTGACATATGAGAAAAGATCACCCGTTGAACGACCCTGTCTGAACCCATACTGGTGGTCATTTAAGAGCTTATTGGACTTGAGGAACTAAAGTAGTTGGTGGTTGATGGATTTCTCCATCATTTTCGACAGAATGGAAGTGATAGCTATTGGTCGATAGTTTTAGGGATCGGTTTTGTCGCCCTTTTTAGGAATAGGTTAGACATTAGCCAACCTTCACGATGAGGGACACTCTCTAGATGACATGGAGATTTAAAAGAGTTTGGACAATGCAGGTGCTAGCTCGGGGTAACATTTTTTTAAGGACGATAGCTGGAATACCGTCAGGGCCAGTCTCCATGTTTGAGTCTAGTTTATTGACAATAGATTTTAGGAGCTTGTATTGAAAGTGGATTGGTTTAATAGCGTCTGGGGTAGATTTGCACAACGGCGCAGTTGTGTTTTTTAAGATAACTACAATTATTTGAAGAGGAGGGTCGTTTAGAGCAATACTCACGCCAGGGGAATGTTGCAAAAAAATCTCGCAGTTCGCTCCAGTTAGCTGATTTAAAACACCACATAGTTCTATCTGTTTTTGTTTTTCGAGTAAGAGTGGGATTGGGTACAAAGGAAGTTATTTCGATTAGACATTGGTCTGATTGACCAAGTGGCGAAAGGACTCTTGTTCTATAGACAAGTGGGTTGGTTGTAAGGAATAGGTCCAGGATGTGCGGAGTATGGTTAGGGTTGTCAGGGATTCTCGTTGGTTCGGAAATGATTTGTGCGAGATCACAGGATACAGCAAACGCTTCTGCACTATGACCTGCGGGATTAGTAGTAGACGAAAATTAAAGCCAATTAGAGTTTGTGGGCATTAAAATCTCCCAAACTTGAAATATCGCAAGATGAAAACTGTAATAAGAATTGGTCTCTTTTCAAACTAAGGTAATCAAAAAAATTTTGGAAGATGTTATCATTGGGAGACCTATACAAACAACAGTAAAATTTCACAAATTGGGACCCAGAATGTTTGAACCAAATCGCGTCAAATTTGTTGTTTTCCAAAGTGGACATCCTATTACAACCTACATTGTCCTTGGTATACACACATACTCCGCTTTTAAGGCGAAAATTAGAGTAGAGGTTGTATCTGGGAAATTGCAGGCCAGGCGAACCAGTGTTTACCGGGGAGACTTGTGTTTCTGATAGAAACAGAATGTCCGGTTGCACTTGTTCAAGGTGTTGGTCAACAGCATTAAGATGCGACCTGATACCACGTATGTTGCAGTAATGAATCCGGATGTTGGTACTTTCGATGACCGAGGTCGCTTGAGTGCTGCCCTCCCGGGCATCCGAATGGGGCAGAATTTTATTCCTGGAAGATCTTGCTCCTCTTAGTCTTGATTTTGGCATTAAAGAATTTTTGTCCTCCCCCCCCCCAGAATCCTTGGGACGAATCGACGAATCGATGTGAGAGTGTGGGCGTCTGGTCCTATTCACCTGGGGTATAGCGTCTGTTTTAGAACTCGTCATTTTAAGGGTTTAATCGTTAAAACGCCACACTTCGCTAGTGCGTGTTGGCAAGTACTAAGGAATAAAGGAGAAAGTGACCGGCAGCCCTTACCCAGAACAGAAAATTGGAACACCAATATTAAAGAGCCCACGGTAAATTTTGTGGTATTGGACCGGGCGGCATGGGGTATACATGCCTTCCACCTATGAAGTTGTAGAATATTAGAGCTGAAAAGGAAACATTAATTAGTTTACATTACATCATACAGGAAACAAGTTTTTTTTGTACGATTGCTGAATAAAGTGATTGTACTGAAAACAAAGCAGGATATTCAGTAACCTAATTAAAAAATTGTGCATAAGTTGTATAGTACCCCAATCTGTTTATGGTTAGCTTCGTAGGTTTAAATAACAATAATGACCCTGTCAGCCCTCGCGACCCTAATTACCTATTTTTCAGGGTCAATTAATTACAATTAAAATCAAATATAGTAACAATGGTAAAAGTTAGATGAAATTTTAAATTTGCTGTCAAAGAAAAATATAATATAAAATAATATGAAATATAATATTATAATTACACTTAAAATTTGATATAGTACCAAAAATAAAATTGGATTAACTTTTCAATTTGAAAACACTACGTGGTATTCGATGTTATGAGCTTCAACGGTCGTCTGGCGTAGGAACCGTACTTTTTCGTAGAATTTCAATGCTTAGCATTTCACACATTACAATAATTCTAGTGTTTTGATTAGTATTATTCAAACCGACAAAAATCTATTCAAAATCGTCGTACTTTGTATTTAAATAAGATTGTTCCCTACGAAACTTGCTTTCCTTAATTTGAGAAAAGAAAAAGTATTTAATTTAGAGTTCCGATTACAAATTAGAGCTAGTTGTTTGTTGATTTTATCTATTTATTCGCTTTTTTTATACTTTGGATTACGGATTCGATTTAGTTATTTATTTCTATCATTTAAGCTAATAAAATGATTTTTATGACAATGCTTACGCCTGGGTTTCTTACAGAAAGAGGTTTATTAAATACAAAGCTGTACATTTTTATGAATCACATCTGGTCTATTTTTCCGCGCAGGTGTGGCATAAAATAAGTTATTTTATCGGTTCTCTACAATTCTTTGTTATTGCAAAAATGTTTACCTGTTTGAGTTCAAGGTAAAAGGGTGGTATTTGCGCTTAAAGTTTACTTTACAATTCACACAATCACATCTGGTATGGGTTCAAAGGAGCCGTATTTTTTCGTAGAAATTCAATCCTACAGCAGTCCGAAATGTTATTTACGCGCCAAAAGCTCTACTGGTTAGTTTATTATTGTCTTTATCCATTATCAATATTCAAACCGCTGGGTATAAAAACCTGTGCAAAAACTCACCCCTACCGTATAGTAACTTTATTGATTTAGAAAATGTCATTTTAATCCGGATTTGTTTCACTAATCGAAGGTAGAGGCTGGAGCTACCCTAAACTCGTCCTATCGCTTTGATGACCCGACACAACTTGCCTACCTCACAAATTGAAGCCTTTTACGGTAATTCTCTTCTGTTAATGAAATGTAACCATACTTTTCTTCTCTGGTCATCATTTTTTGGCTGCGGGTGCACTAAATAATCTATAGCCGTCTTCGCTACGATTCAGGAACACAAAAATCCGGCATTTTCTTTAGATAACTCTTGAAATAGATCAATTCGCTCACACAGAAAAATTGCCACAACTGACAGCTGACAACTAAGAGGTCATGACGTCACTAACTGCCGTTTTAACTCCAAAGTAACAACCAAACCAATCGCGGTACTCTATACATTTCATAGGATCGGCGCCACCTTTCTTTCCATTCATAAACATTAAACGTCAAATGTCAATTTTAACGGTTATAGTTAGTATGGGCGCACTATCACATATGTTGCGGCAAATGGTTACTAACGTCATGTTTTATAAGAGCGGTTGTGTCAGGTATTTTTGAACGCGGCGTATTTTCTGAATTTGAAAGAAGGTATGCTTGTATTACTTAAAAATGAAAATTTACCATCTGAAAAATAGTAAATTGGCCAGAATTGTTAAGGTATGTTCAGGAAAAGAGGATATAGTCAGAATTTTAGAAGTAAAGATTGCCTCTGGTAATTTTTACCAAGTGTCACAAAAATTGTTGTATTGCCATTTAACGATGAAAATACAGATTAGTTTGATAACATTCGGAATTACAATTGTTTAACTATTTACTGTTTTAATCTCATTTTGTTAATCGGCTGATAAAAAAATCATTTTTGTCACTTACTAACAACTGTAAAAAGAGCAAAGAAATAAGACCATACTTTGAAATAAGCTGCTGGCCATTCGAACTTACACATAGTGATTTCTAGGCAAAATTTAAAGTTAAATATTTTCAATAGGAATGCAAATTTTTGAACGCGGCTGGCAAATTTTAAGCGCTAGTTTTTTTTGGATTAAGCTGCATGACGTATATTTATCGTAGGACCCTAGCTTTATTATATACGGGGTGATCAATGAAGTCACGCAAAAAATCAAAAAGTTTGTATGAGTGAAATTTCCGCAAAAAATTTTTTTGGTCGTTTGCAATATGGTTCGTTACCAAGGTAACATCAATATCTCTAGAAGTTTTTGTCAGTTTTTGGATTAAGGCCCTTAGGCCTTGCACACACTACTCAACGTAAAATTTGGGTAGCAAAATTTTTAAAATGCTATAACGACATTGCATTGACGGTTTTTGATGATTTTTCCCGGATTTGGATCCTTGTTTCACGTAGATTTTCTATGGACTAAGCATTTTATTTGAGGGTTGAAATTTACACATTATACCTGGTCGACAATAAACAAAAACGTAACGACAAGAACACGTGCATTACATTATATTCTAAAATATACAAGAATGGTTAACAACGGCCAAAAGTCAGTTCTTAAAAAAATTATAATTCTAAACCTAATTTAAAGGTTCTTGCAATACCTAAAAAAGCACGGTGTACTGTAATAACAAACATTAGGTATGTATGGATAGGGATACCTAGTGGTAATTGGTAAAATTAATTACACCCAATCATAATTATGGGCATGGGGGTGGACAAAGAACTCTGTAAAACTTAATGACTCTTTGAGACAACAAAGTGGGGTGTGAGTTTCGGACAGAACAGTGAAAAGAACATTAAAAAAAACAACTTGAGGTGAGAATTTATTTTTACAAAAACTTAAATAATGCCAAACCTTAGAGGGCGTCGTACCCTACGTTTTTGTTTATTATCGACCCGGTATAATGTGTAAATTTCAACCCTCAAATAAAATGCTTAGACCATAGAAAATCTACGTGACACAAGGATTCCAAATCCGGGAAAAATCATCAAAAACTGTCAATGCAATGTCAAGTTATAGCATTTTAAAAATTTTGCTACCCAAATTTTATGTTGAGTAGTGTGTGCAAGGCCTAAGAGCCTTAATCCAAAAGCTGACAAAAACATCTAAAGATATTGATGTTACCTTAGTAACGAACCATATTTCAACGACCAAAAAAATTTTTTGCTGAAATTTCACTCATACAAACTTTTTGATTTTTTGCATGATTTCATTGATCACCCCGTATATAATAACCTTATAGTCCTACGATAAATATATGTCATGCAGCTTAAATCGAAAAAAACTAGTTCTTAAAATTTGCAAGCCGCGTTCAAAAATTTGCATTCCTATAGAAAATATTTAACTTTAAATTTTGCCTAAAAATCACTATGTGTAAGTTCGAGTGGCCAGTAGTTTAGTTGATATTTAGCAAGAATATGAATAAATTAAAAATAGAAGAAAGTCATGTGACCACATCAGAATTTTTGTATACTTAGCTAAACTCTTTTACAACTTATGTATATCCAAAAATCCAATGTATTCTTCCATAATTCCAATCAATATATTTTAACAGCTGACATCATTAGAAAATTTTTCAAAAAAGAGAAAACGGGCAAAGAATTTGTAACAGTTCGATTATTGAAAAATTAATGTCATCGGCCTTTATTGTGCGCATACGCTTGCGGCTTTCTTTTCATACAGTAATATGGGTCCCATCTGTAGGAATTTTAATTAATTATAACTTTGCCTGCGCTTCTTATCCTGTACCGATTTAGCGATTTTGATTGTTTCTGTAAACTGCATACTCTCAATAAAAAAGGGACACGTATATATTTAAGAATCGGTTTAGGTGGAAAGCCATCAGGCATTACCATCGGGTGCTTTTTGCAGAATGAATTAGTTAATGTCAATATAATTATAGCTCGAAGTATTAACGTGTTTTCAAAATTGTTTAACTGAAACTACCCATTTTGTTAGCAATTATAAGAAATATAGGTGAATCCGTTTCCATATCTTACAGAAATAGTACTATAAATTTAATACCAAAACGCAGGGCTGCTACTAACACATACTAACGTCAAATCTGCATTTTAATTATTTATGATTTATTTAGCAGAAATTGATTTCTGATTATTAAACACGTACTTACTGCTTATCAGTTAATTTTACCCAACCAAATAAATTCGTCTTATTATTAACCTATTATGCCCTAAACATGTTTTGTATAAGTACGTAAAATTTCTGTTACGGTTATAATACATTCTTATCCACTTACTGTTTACAGAAATAGTAAAAAGCATAAATGAGTAAGACAAACATTAATTGTAATGTAAAAATAGGTTAATTAAAAAAATTCAATGAAACAATTAGAGAAAAAAGACGTATGCGTGTATTTTTCCAGGTTTCATATTACAGTCATGCATTATTTGTTGTTAGCAACCATCTTCGATACCTCAATGAACAGATATCAATTAAGTATAAAAGAGGGCATCCGTTATTGAAGTGCCTGTCGAAGCTTTAGCATGATACCTATTTCAACGCACCTAAAATTGAGCAGTATCTAAAACTTATAGGGGTGTCCGTTAACTTTACTCTAACTTCCCTCTTTATAAGTACTTTGAAGCAATTTTCGATATTAAACCAATAACTTTTATTTAATATATAATAGGAACTGGCGCAAACGTGTTTGCATCTAACAATGCGCGCCGCTACGTTAATTTTTGAACCTATACAAACGTTTTACACATTGACATATTTACCAGTACTTACACATTCATGCTTTCTAACGATGTAATTACTTATTGATTCTGATCAAAAAGTGAGTAATAAAAAAATGCCTGAATTAAGAAGACGCTTGCGAAGTAACACTGAACATTTTGTGCAAAGTGACGGACTTTACGTACATTCAAACCCACCTAGAGGTGAGTAAAACTATTCAAAACTACTTTATTTTAAATGTAAAAAACTTAAAAAGCACAACGTGTACTTTAAATTGCAAATTTTCTAGCGCTTAATATGATAACCCTAATAATTGCACTTTAAATTATTGCGTGCATTTAAGAAATCTATATTTGCATAAAAAATAATTCTTTACCGCACAATAAATCGCTCCCGATCTCTAGTAATTTAAAATCGAGTCATTATGTAAATCTGAAGTACCTAGTTGAGAAAGGCTACTAAGAATAATGAGGGAGTTTTAAATGTCAACGTTTGTATTGCAAATTCCATACCATTTGCTATTTTAGCATTACAGATTAATTCAGCATACATAAAACAGTTAATACGTAATGGCGATATTGAAAAATTACATAATTTAGTAATAGAAGGACAAGGAAAAAGACTGATCGGAGGATACTCCGCTGATTACAAAAC
The DNA here is from genome assembly GCA_036346205.1 of Vesta saturnalis. NCBI lineage: Eukaryota > Metazoa > Arthropoda > Insecta > Coleoptera > Lampyridae > Vesta > Vesta saturnalis. Next base: position 94,096 of record JARFJB010002554.1, on the reverse strand, counting down.
GAGAATGTTTCTCAAATCTGTGCCCAATATTATCGTAAGTAAAAAATGTTTATCAATTACGTTTACTTAAATCGTTAAATTTTTCAGTCTAAAATTAATTTGTTGCATGATGCTGTTAATAGTAATAGGCTAGAAGAATTACAATCACTTCTAGAAGAAGAACCTGATAGAAAAAGACTAATTTTGGCCAAAGACGATGCTGGAGTTGGTCTTCTTCATAAAGCCGTTTATTATAATCTTACTGATATCGTCAGATGGATTGTTACAAATTACCCACAAGCCGCATCTTCCAAAGATTCGGTACGTAAAGGAAAAAAACGCGATAATAACTTCGTTTAAATCGTTTTTTTTTAATAGGAAGGGCGAACTCCTTGTCATTACACACCTGTCTGCAAGGATCCTTTGAGCATGCAAAAGTTGCTCACTAATGCAGGAGCTGATATATCCGCTTTTGACAATAAGCAACACACCACTAAGTACTACATGTCACATGCATCGGAATTGGAACTTCCTAGCGTACACAAAATATTAAGAAGCCCAAGAAAAAGTACGCCTTGTAGTGAAGGTTTGTTAGAATAAAACTTAGTTTTCACAATTTAGTAATGGCGCACAATTTTTGTTATTGACTGGCAGGTTTAATGATTAGTAGTTAAGACAATCTCATTAAACATTAATGAGAAGATGTCCTAAAATTGACCTATAGTTTAACATTGATTTAACGCCTTCACTAAAATCAATCATTGTTTTTTTGCTTGTTACTCAGTATTTTACAAAATAGTTTTAAATAAAAGTATTAGGAATCGATAGATCAACGTCCTCAAGCCGACATTTATTAAGTGGGTAGATAGTTTTTTGTGTTCGAGGTTATTAAATTCAACAATCGGGACAATAACTTTTTCATTAAATTTTAATAAAAAACTTCATTTCGCGGATTTTGCCAATTTGCTACTACCAGGAAGTTTTGCTTTATAATGTTTCGCCAAATTTTTGATCTACTAATTAATATCACTGACCCTTTTCTTCTAAGTTTATTACTACAATTACTGCCACTTTATAAAAAGTTATATTACATACGCACAAAATCTTGTTTCAATTTTCATAGCCATAATTCATACGCTAATCAATAATAACAATATTTAATCGTGTTTTAACAGTGCACTATGATTACGTGCGTACGTACAATAAAGAAAATCATTACCACATTTAATAAAAAGGCGATTTACTCATGTTTCTTAGTTTGCTAAAGCACTTGTATGCAATACCCATTTCATTCTACTTTCTATTTCTGGATTTTTTTTTAATGATTGTGGACCTGAACGGATTAAATTTTGCCTATCGTGCTAAAGCACTCAGGAACACTTAGGAGGATAGATACTGGGATAATGAATTGCCAATAGATGCCTATAAACAGCTACCTTAAATTTTCTCATATCATAAGTGAAAGGAAAACAGGAACTAGGGAGATCATTCCAGAATTTATAAACCGTGTAGAAATATGTGGATTGCGTCCGTTTGGTACGACAAGTGGAGATTTGTACTTCATACTGATGATGTGAATGAGCGAACCGAGTGTTTTTCGTAAAGATAGCCCGCGATGGTATCAAGGAATATAATTCAGCAGCACAATAACCGTTGTAATAACGATAATACAAAGAAAGAACTGAAACCATCCTTCTATGCTCAAGGGACTGTATGTGAAAAGTTAAAAACGGGTCATTTATAAGCCTAATCGCTCTCTTTTGAATACGATCAACAATATCGAGAGCGTATTGGGGAGCACTAACCCAGAGGTGAGAATTATATTCCAGATGAGGCCGAATTTGGGCCTTACACAGCAGAAGGAGTTGTCGAGAGGTAAAGTACTGCTTAGACCTGTACAAAAAGCCTATTTTACGAGCAACTGTTTTGGTAGCTGACAGAAGATGGTCAACCCATGAGAGATTTGAAGATACCCAACAGAGTAATAGAATCTGAAAACTTAAGAACTGAGCCATTCATACTTACAACAAGAAATGATCGATCTTTTCTGGTGGACACAAGGCAACACTGAATTTTGTTAGCATTAAATTTTACTAAATTTTTGCTTCCCCACTAGAGAATACGTTGAATGTCTTTGTTTATTGAATTTGCCATTTCAGCTTTAATTTCTTGATTTGACATAGAAGGTGGATTATCACTATGAGTAGACTGAGATGAACTACAGTGAAGAATGCTATCGTCAGCAAAGCAATGGATGGGGTTAGTTGTTGAAGAAATAAGATTATTTATCCACAGTAGAGAAAGTGTAGGCGCTATAACGGATCCCTGTGGTACGCCCGCGTTAATGCTAACTTCTTTTGGAAGAAAGCCATCAACTACGATACGTATTCGTCTTTTATCGAGAATCTAGAAACCCAGTTGATGAGCGTATCATTTAACCCAAACGAGGTGAGTTTGGCAAGTAAACACTTATGCCAAACTTGGTCAAATGCCTTTGAGATATCTAAAGCGACTACAACTGTTTCACCGGACTGCTCTACTGTATTGTTCTAAACTTGGGTCACATATGAAAGAAGATCACCTGTTGAACGACTTTGTCTAAACCCATATTGGTGGTCATTAAGAAGTTTGTTAGTTTCAAGGAACGTGAGCAGCTGCTGATTGATGGCTTTTTCCATGATTTTAGACAAAATGGAAGTGATGGCAATTGGTCGGTAGTTTGAGAGATCGGTCTTATCGCCTTTTTTTGGGAATAGGTTGAACATTTGCTAACTTCCATGATGAAGGAATTCCCAGAAGACATAGAGATCGTATAGAGCTTAGATAGGACTGGTACTAGTTGGGGAACATTTCTTTAAGACAACCTGGGATACCGTCTGGGCCAAAGTTGTCCTTAATTGGTTTCAAGCTATGAAGAAGATTCCAACTTTTCCGAAAATTGAAAGGTTTATGCAAAAAATTACAACATTCTTTTCCAGAATTAGAACACCGAGTTTGATGCAAAAAAATTTCCAAAAAATTGGCTTTGTTAAAGAACCAAAATTTACCGATCCTAAAAGATGTAGGAAATTGAAGTTGTTCCAAAGTTTTTATTAATTTGGTTTTCTAAAGACCAAAATTTACGACTGCCAAAAAGATTTATTTAAGTTATTTATTTTGTTATTCAACAACCTTTTTAAAGGGTTTTAAGTGAATGTTCACTTTTGGGAATTTCTACCCAAGGTATTCAATACTGAAAAATTTAAGACCATTTAAAAAATATTTAATTTTAAAGTATTAAATCACCACAAGGCCTTTTGGAACCAGGGTTGGGACGGAAATGACCTATTAGGACTGGTGGGAAAGTAAACCCAATTTTCCCAAGAGGGTTTGATTAAGAAGAAAGAAGGATGTGGAAGGAAGGGACGGGACTTAAAACAATTTTTAGCCATGGAAAGCAAATTTTAAAAACCACAAGGTTTATTGGAAAACTGGAATTAGGTTTAACATTGAAATGATTCAATTAGAACCAAGGTGGAAAACCTAAAGGGAAAGAACTTTTATAAAACAAGAAGGGTTTGATTGTTAAAGAAAGAAATTTAAAAATTGGAAGAATGGTTTAAAAATCAGGGAAATTTTTTTTGGGTTCAAGAAATTCTTTTGTGTGGAATCACAATGAAATTAGAAATGGTTTTGGGATTGCCAAGCAGGATTTAAGAGGAAAACTTGGTTTAGATTAGAAACAAAATATCAAATTGAATTGCAAGATTTGGGAAACTTAAGAAGGAGATAGCAATTTCATATGGAATCGAAAAGTTTGAAATTTATGTCATTTGGGCCCTTCCCGGAATTTCCAAAATTGGGGCAGGAATTTTAAACCTCCGGCAAAATTTATTTTCCCTAAGGAAAAACCCTCTTAAATTTTTTAATTGGACTTTAATCCATAGGAAAAGTTAGAGGGAAGGTGGTAATTAAGGAAAGGAAAAGGTCCGGGTTGACCTCGGAGCCCTTTAAAGGAGCCCTGGTTTAAGGGTAAGAAACAAAATACCATTTAATTGGTTGGAAGATGTTGGGAAATACATTGTTAACCTTGATCCCAAATTTGAGTTGTGAATCAAAAGTTTAACCTTTTGAATATTTTCAATTCGCTTGGGGTTGCTTCCCGGTATAAAGGGTCAGATTTTAGTCGGTTATCACCCTTGAAAAAGATTTAATTTTAATTTGGGACAACCGAAGGAAGGACCATAACAAAGGAAAAATAAGGTTGAAATGTTAAAAAGGAAAAGGGCGCCCAGAGTTTAAAAAATGGGACCAATTATTAAACCCAGGTTGGTTAAAGTAAATACTCCTTACCACCTTTAATGGGTTGGAAGGATGCCAAATTGAAATATTTCCGTTGTTATTTAACTTTGCTGCCAATATAAATAAAAAGCTTATTAAATAAAAATGAATTGATCTTATTTTTTAAATTCTTGCTTTAATGAAATTTGAACGGTTTACGGTAATTAAACGGGAAATTAACAGATTTAAAATTGTTCAAATCGGAATGCTTCAAGGGGTTTAAATATAAGATGTTAATTAATTTTAACAGCACCAAAAAGGATGTTGTAATAATTAACAAAAATAATTAACCAAAAACCGGAAAGGGCGCAAGAGTTAATTTTAAAAGTCCCAAAAATTATTTGGTAAAAAAATTCCAGTTTCTAAATTCAAATTAATTCCTAAATTACTTATTCACAGGTGGGTCCCCAATCTCGGCCCAAAGGTTTAAAATTTTGCTCTTAAATTTTGACTAATTTTCCAATAAAATTTAACACAACTCTAAAATAAATAATTTGTTGTTACGTTTCTAAAATTCTAACCTTTCAAAATTGAAACAAAATCTTTCAAGCATTTACTGCAAACTAATCTAAAACAAGAAATTTATTAAATTCGTCGGCTGAAAAAAATGTAAATCACAAAAATTTGCTTAACGCCGACAAACTTAAAAACCTAACGTTATAATAGATAATTACTACCTCAAATCCCCAAATATGGTGATTAAAGTAATTTGATTATTAAAATTATTTATAATAAACACAGCAAATGAAATTTATTGACAAACTTTAATTTCCAACAATCTGTTAAAAAACGAAGTTAAAAAATGGTTATTTAAGGTTAATGAAAAATAATCCAGTGTTAATGATTAATTCAAATTTAATTAATAAATTAAACTTAAATTTCGGAAGGAAAGTGCCCCATCTGGCCTTTCAAAAAAATGTTTAAAATTTTGCCCATTAAAATTTAACATAAATTTTTAACTAAAACCTTTAAAAAAAATTTTTAAAAAAGGTTTTAATTTCGGAAGTTGAAAACTTTGCCATAATTCTCACCCAAAATAATTCAAAATTTGTAAAAGGAATTGTAATTAAGCTTTGTACATCAAAACAAAGGTAAATGAATTAAAAACCAGGAAATTAAATTCGCGGTCATCCAAAAACTTAAACCATCAAATTTGTTTTTAATTTTTCATCTTTAATTTAAGATAAGAGAAACCTAGTTTATTTTTTCCATAAAATAAGAATTAATTTACACGGCTCAAAAATTCTCTAAATAGTGTGTCGGATTAAATGTAATTTCGAATATCCAAACTTGATATAATATACACAGCATGTAAATTTAACCTTTTTGCAAATTTACTTTGCCAACGAACCCTGCTTATTTCCAATATTAGCGGTTAAAACGTTTTTCGGAAAGAGTTATTTACAGGTTAAAATTGGATTTGGATTTTTTCAATTGCACTAGTGTTAGATAATTCAAATTTTCGTAATTATAATTTAAAATAAAATTTAAAATTAATGGGGAAATTTGCCATAACCCGTGTTGCGGCCAAATTCTGCTCGTATCCATAAATACTTGAGAATTTTAATTAAGTATTAACATAAATTAAATTTAATTTATTCATAAAAAGGGTTTCGCTAAATTTTTCAAACGGCCGGAAAGCGTTGGTTAACTTTCGGTTTCGAGAAACCCTACTGCCGACATTTTCCTGGCCACCCAAAGGAATTTGATTTTCTCAAATAATATTGTTTAACTTTAGTTTTTTAATAATAATTTTTTTCTAGTTTCAACAAATTTAAAGGTAAACTAAAGTAAAATATTTGAAACGCCAATTAAGATTATGGCGTCTTCCTTTTTTAACTTAAACCAACTTAAATTTATTAATAATTAAAAAAATTATTATCAAATCTTTTTCATTTAATTTAAAGATAGTCAGTTTTTTAATCCATTATAATTATCAACAACTTAAAAAATAACGACTACTTATTATTTACACGGAAACTAAAATTCCATAAACAGTAAAAGATGTAACCGGTACTAACAAATAATTTTAATTAAAACTATCCAAATGATATAAGGTATGGACACATGACATGAAATATAACGCATAAAATTTTGTTGTAAAGTCACTTTAAAACGAAACCACAAAGTTCAATTGCCATTTGCATGGATTGGACGACGGAAATGAAAAACAATTCCTTCCGTTTGCCATGACCAAAGCACCCAATTATTCAGCTGTGAAAGGATTGGCACTTTGTTAACGTTTCATTTTCACAAATAAGATTGACTAGATAACCTCAATTCTATTTTAAAATTAAGGAAAAATTAATTGTAAAATAAAATTTAACAATTAATGTTTGGTTGTTAAATTTGACACCCTGGCCAAGGCAAATTTTATTTTGTTTCGTTATCATACATTTAAGAAATTTAATAGTGAGTAATTTACGTTAATTAATTTAATTGTTTTCTTTTATTTAACGGGAGAAAATTTTATCGTTACGGAAAACTAAATGCTTTGATCGTAACATTTAGTTTTACTAATTAATTGTAGAAAGGATTAAACAACGGAATTTTTATATTTTCCGTAATAAAACTATTATGTACATCAATGTATCACATCTTTCTCAAACACAGCTTTAACGATTTTGATTGAAATATATATATATATATATATATATATATATATATATATATATATATATATATATATATATATATATATATATATATATATATATATATATATATATGAAACACTTTGTTTATCCGAGCGTTGTCTCGCGTCTGCTGATGATGTTTCTGACTCCTGCCAGTACAAAAACGACGTTTCGGCAAAGTCTCATTTCATTTCAAGTTTTCCTTCTGCAACTGATTTGGCTCCGTGTTACTCGAATCGTGTAACACGGAGCCGAACAACGACCGTTGTAGTTAAGACAAAGGGTATAAGTTAGTAGTCAGGAATTCGGTCAATTAATTGTGGTTAACTGGTTGTAATTAAAACAGTCTGGTAGTAATTCTCATTATATTTAGACCAATATTTCGCCGCCCCTAATTTGGCGGCTTCATCAGGGTGAACTACAAGTAATTAGTAACAATTAATCTTTTAAATTACAACAACAACTACTTACATATGTCGAGGTATTCGATAAAAAACTAGCTAAAGACATACTATCATGAACAATAAAAACACTAATACTGATTTAAAATTAACATAATTGCTATCGAAAATATTACAATGGTGAAGCCATGCTTTATACAACTACAATGCAAACGAATTTGTAAAAGGGGAGATAACGTTCGATAACTTGATGATGTGAGCGCGCCCAAATTTTACAAATTTAAATTTGATATATACAGTGTATTTCTTATTTTCTGTTATTTTACAGGGCGTACTAAAATGATTCTAACATAAATTGAGTCAAATTAATTAAACGCTGTAAGTATGTGTGTGTGTATATATATATATATATATATATATATATATATATATTACTTAGATTTTCAATGTCACTTTTTGCATTCATACTGTTCGTTTGTTGATTGATGTAGCACATTTCCAGGATAAATCTTCTTTTTTATTTTCAGATGTTAAGATTTTTGTTTCTTCAAAATTGATGATGTGGTCATGACATTCACGTGATTCGCAAAGGCACAAGTTTTAGGTTTTAAAAAGCCACCAGTTCAGGCAGATACCTAAATTATAACTCCAATCATCCACTAAATCACAAAGTTAACTTAGTTTTGGCACTAAAAAATAGAATAAAAAACATTTCTCATGAATCCTTAAGAGAAAAATTACAAAAAATTGTTCCAGTTACTAATTAATAACTACCCTAAAAGTTTTTTGAATAGACTCATTTATAATCACCCTGAAACTAATAGTAATAATAATAACAGGGAGAATACAGTGGCAGAAGTACATTATAAAAAGACTTCCCTATGTGGATGGATTATCTCATTTAATAGAAAATACTCTCAAGAACTTACCAGATAAAACTGCAAAATTTAGCACAGACACAGTGAATAAACTTTTTAGTGTTAAAAAAGACATAACTCACAAATTAAATAGAAGTGACGTAGTGTATTCCAATCCCTGTCCATAATGTCAACTAATATATGTGGGGCGGACCACCCCTAGATTAAAAGATAGAATTACGCAACATGAAAGTGACTGTAAAACAAAATCTAAAGCTTGTTCATGACCACATCATCAATTTTGAAAAAACAAAAATCTTAACATCTGTAAATAACAAAAAAAGAATATTAATCCTGGAAATGTGCTACACCAATCAACAAACGAACAGTATGAATGCAAAAAGTGACATTGAAAATCTAAGCAGTATATATACATACATACTTACAGCGTTTAATTAATTTGACTTAATTTATGTTAGAATAATTTTAGTACACCCTAGAAATAAAAGAACATAAATACACTGTATATATCAAATTTAAATTTAGATTTGTGCGCGCTCACATTATCAAGTTCACGAACGCTATCTCCCCTTTTATAAATTTGTTGGCGTTGCAGTTGTATAAAGCATGGCTTCAACATTGTAATATTTACGATCGAAATTATATTAATTTTAAATCAGTGTTAGTGTTTTTATTGTTCAGGATAGTATGTCTTTAGCTAGTTTTTTATCGAACACCTCGACATATGTAAGTAGTTGTAATTTTCAAAGATTGTTACTAATTACTTGTAGTTCACCCGGATGAGGCCGCCAAATTAGGGGCGACGAAATACTGGTTTAAATATAACGAGGATTACTCCCAGACTGTTTTAATTACAACCAGTTAACCACAATTAATTGACCGAATTCCTGATTACTAATTTATACCCTTTGTCATATATATATATATATATATATATATATATATATATATATATATATACATATATCCTGTACACTACTACACAGGTATGTTCGGGAAAACATAGGTGCGGTATTAGTGCGTCGAAGTACGTCATATCCATTATTAAAGGAGATATCAAAAAAAGTTATTTACAAAAATTATAGGCAACTTCAAACTTCACATTATAAAATTATTTTCGTATTTACAGGGTGTTGCATATTACCAGGGTGAACCAAACATACTTTTTTTTAAACGGGGCACCCTATATATTATTTAAAATTTAGATTAAGCTCATCTCCCCCATACTTCCAATATAGGGTTCCATTACGTTATACAGGGTATTTCAAAACTTATGGTCAATTGTACACGAAAATTATTCTCATTTCAACAGAACAACCTAACAAGAATTTTTTCCATGCATAACTTTTTGACATTGGTACAGTGTTACGAGGAAGTGCTATTTCTTTATTATTGCCCCAATTGAATATAGACCGAGCCAAAACACATGATTTTGTCAATTTTTTCAAATGAATCACCCTGTATTTTATTTTAAAAAGTGAAAATACAATTTATGTTCTTTCATTTTTATTAAGCACTCCCCATAACTTTTGAAATACCCTGTATAACGTAACGAAACCCTATATTGGAAGTATGGGGCAGATAAGCTTAATCTAAACTTGAAATAGTGCCCGTTTAAAAAAAAAGTATGTTTGGTTCACCCTGTTAATGTGTAACACCGTGTAAATACGAAAATAATTTTATAATGTGAACTTCAGTTGCCTATAATTTTTGTAAATAACTTTTTTTGATATCTCCTTTAATAATGGATATATTGTACTTCGACGCACTAATGCTGCACAATGTATATACACATACAGGGTATCCCGTAGGGAATGGGCCATAGTTCAGAAGTAGTTTCCTTGGGTTAAAATTACCCCATTTAGGCCAACTTAAGCTTATTTACACTGTAATGGTGCTCATTTTGAATATGTATATTTCAAAAATTCAAAAAATTAAGAAAGTTGTTGCTACTGTTTATTTTTTGGCGAATACTATATACCGTCGTAACAGTCAAGTGAACTGACTTATAGGGAATTGGCTAAAACTGGAAGAATAAAATACCACACACGTATGGAAATCTTGTTTCTACCTCAAGTCGAGAATCTCTCCCTACATTACATAAAAGTTTACAATGACGGTGAATATATGCTTTGCGAGGTTGTATTGTTACACATGGATGTATTACATTGCATGAAATAATACATTAAATTAAGCAATAAATCAATTTGACGTAATATTGTCTTATCTCTAGAAATTTACCCTAGCGAGGTTATTATGAAATTTTTTATCATGGCAACCTCTGTTCCATCTGTTTGGAGTAGATAAATGTAGACTAAAACTTCGATATCTAAAAATATAGATAAATCGATAGGGTGTCTAAAAAATTAATTTGCCTGATATATCAGACTAATATGAAATTAAGGTGTCTCTGTCTCTCTCAAGCCAATCGAGGGATTTCTATTCAGCACATACTTAGCCATTAGATAGATAACCATGACACGGATCACAGATTATGTTATGTGTAAAGAGAGAGATCTAAAGCCCGACTACCAAATTCTCTAAAGAGCAGTTTAGATTTAGTTCATCATGGATTTTTCCACGCCATTTATGGAATGGAGATGTTTCTGAGAAACGAGAAATGGGCACTAGTTTTAAACGGTTACCAGTTTTTGGGAAACGGGTACCGGTTCTTAGCAAACTGGTACCTATTTTTATGGAATTGCTACCACACCCTGAGACGCTCTATGGGCAAAAGGCAAATATCCAGATCCTGGTGCTTTATTTAAAAAACAATAGTAATAGCATTCCATAAAATTACTATGTTACACACATGCACTCACGCACGCATGTATAAACCTCACCACAAACGCACACGCTCACGTACAAGCACATACACGCACGCACACGCACAGGCACAAACACGTACACACACGTGCACATACACGCACTCGCACATGCACACATACAGGCAGACATCATTACCGACCGCAGCAAAACGTTGTAAAATGAGTTAATTAGTGGATTTATCGATAATGAAATAATAGCATAACCTATAGTTGTACAGGGTTCCCCATTTTAGACTATACAATTTAAAAGTCGAATAAAAACTTTCTAATCAAAGTAAATTAACTTTTTAATGGACTAATATGTAGCTTATTCTTTGGGATTTATGACTAAAGTAAATAACAATTCAAGTTTTAAAGATCATGTCTTCCAAATGCCCTCCTTCGACTTCAATGCATTTTTGAATTCTAAGTTCAAAATTTATCATCACTCGAAGCAAATCTCCATTTATTCCTGCAATTTCATTTCGAATCTGCTCCTTCAGCTCCGGAATTGTTGCGGGACGACTTGCAAAAACTGTTTGCTTTAGGTATCCCCAGAGAAAAAAATCGGGGGCCGTTAAATCGGGAGATCTCGGGGGCCAATTCAAATTTCCAAATCGGGAAATTATACGGCCGTCAAAAAAATCTCGCAAAATTCTCATAGTGTTTCTGGCTATGTGAGCCGTTGCTCCATCTTGCTGGAATAATATGGCGCCATTTAGTCCTCGTCTAATTAGTTCTGGGATAAGAAACGTTTGCAACATGTTTATGTAGCGTTCGGAATTAACTGTCGGTTATTTTCATCCTCAAAAAAATAAGGACCGATAATTCCAAATGATGCTACACCGCACCAAACAACGACTTTTGGACTGTGGAGGTTTTTGGTAAACAGTTCGTTAGGATTTTCTACTCCCCAGTATCTAAAGTTTTGCTTGTTAACAACACCGTCCAAATGAAAATTTGCTTCGTCGCTCATTAGGAAATTATGAATTTCTCCACGATGCTGATGTAAAAATTCTTCACAAAATGTCACCCTCGCTCCTTTGTCTAGATCACTGAGGTTATGCGCCATTTGATATTTATAGGGGTGAAATTTTATATCTTTATGCAGAATTCTGTGGAGACTTCCCTTAGATATTCCTAGGGCAAGTGATTGCCGATCAGCCGATCTCTTAGGACTTCTTGTAAAGGCAGCTCTTACTCGTTCAATATTTTCAGGCGTACGCACCGTTCTTCGACGTCCAGGTTTTTTAATGTTTTGCACAGAGCCATTTTCACGTCAATGACGAACCCACGCCGCAATTGTAAAGCGTGTTGGTGCATCGCCCCTATTATTGTTTCCAAACTGCCGTCGAAATGCACGCCGAACTTCTTCAAATGAACCAGTTCTAATGTAGACTTCCACAGAAAACACATGCTCTTGAATCGAATAATTCATAATGCAATGAAAATTGTTAAACTGGAGCAATTATATCGTTTGCGTATAACGCATATTTGACAGAAACACTTAAGTCGTTGTTTATAGACAGGCGCTTCCTTGATCTTTAAAACTTGAATTGTTATTTACTTTAGTCATAAATCCCACAGAATAAGCTACATATTAGTCCATTAAAAAGTTAATTTACTTTGATTAGAAAGTTTTTATTCGACTTTTAAATTGTATAGTCTAATATGGGGAACCCAGTATAATACATAGGTTGACAAATAAAAAGTACAGAGTTAAAGGTTTTACAACTTAAAAGTTTTATGGAGTTGATATTATCAAAATTAGAAAAAATCTTGTAAGAAACTCGTTTGAGTATTTTATTTTGTGGAAGTGATACAATTTTGTCGGATCCCCCTACGCTCATGCCGCAAATATGGTGCTCTCTACACAAAATGTTGGTTTTCCTAACTGATTACATGAATAGCTATTATTATGAATACTAGAAATTACGTTAAAAAATACGAAATTTGGATGTTTAACAACCGCAATGTCTATGTGCGTTGTGCGAAATGGTTTGGCAACCGTTATTAATTCAGATGGTAGGGCCTTAACACAGGTCGGAATGGATTCTTTTTATCGTTAAAAATGAATTAATTTCTAATAACATTTTTATTCTGTCTACCATTTATTATTCAAAAATATAAGCGTAATGTATCAAATCCAACAGTTTCAGTTGTCAAACCGCCCTCATTTATTTATTTTTTCATTTAATATCTTTAATTGTAGGTATACTGTGGCTTGAGCGACATTTGCTAGAATTGTTTAGTTAAAATCAGAATCTTAATCTTTGCTAACCAGATAACCAAATTATAACTTAAAACTGCACATTATTATCCCTTAATAATGAAATGAACAGGTATAAGCAATCTTACGGGTCAAACGTGCAGTACAATGTTCTGCAAATCGTCTAAATTCGGAAAGTAACAGTAAAAAAACCCACCAGTCTGATATATTTTTATGGGAAAATGTCATTAGCCTGATTTAAACTCCACCAGTTCACCTGTAAGTCACTTCAAAATTGCTTACGTCATGGTCACTTTTTAAAACTATTTAGCTTTTTCTCCAAAATCTGCAACATGGCAACAAATCTCAAAATTTGCTCTATAAGTTATTAAGTCGATTAAAGTAAGTAATAAAATAAAAATAAGTAAAAAAAAAAACATTTTAAAAAACGCTTTTATTTCCAAATGTACTAAAAAGAATAAAATAATTTTTTTATCTACCCCAGTAACATCAAAAAATAAAAGTGTGGGGCGCTCTTTGCAGTGCCTTGCACTTCATTGTTTGCATGTAGGTGTTGATAGGCTTTGTTATAAGTATAACATATCATGTATACCCCACACTTTTATTTTTAGTCACAAACATTTTTGATGTTAATGGGTAGATAAAAAAATTATTTTATTCTTTTTAGTACATTTGGAAATAAAAGCGTTTTTTAAAAATGTTTTTTTTACTTATTTTTATTTTCTACTTTTTAGTCGCTTGGGTGTAAGTTCCAACAAAGAAAGAAACTCACTTTTTCAAGATCCTAGTTTTATAAACAAAAATGTCGAACTTACTTGGCCAATATACACATGTATACCGAAATTCAGCTCAACCGGAGATGGGAAAATAGTTGATTTTTTGACCCAATACAATACCTTAAGCCACCTCCCACCCCACCCCACCCCCCCCCCAGGGCGCAGCCCCCTGGTCTTGAACTCAATTTGTCGTATATTTTTGTGCATAGTCTTATGCTAAAGGTTAAGTTTTAAATTTCAACGCACTAGCTTTACAAACAAAACTTTCGACCATATATGGCTACAACGCAGCCCCCTGACCTTGAAACTCAACTTGTCGCATATTTTTGTGCATGGTATTATGCGAAATGATTAAGTCAAAAATTTCAAGACACCAGCTTTATAAACAAAAATTTCGACCATATTTGGGCAAATTTGGCCGCAAAAGTCAAAGCAGAAAACACATATTCGTGTATTGTCATCAAGAATACGCATGTATGCCAAATTTCAGCTCAATCGGAGATCAGGAAGTTGTTGAAAATTCAATTACAAGATTTGAACCGGACAGACAAAGTGAGTTGAATAAAAACGAAAAAAAATACAGAAACTTCATTTGCCCAAATCAAAGTGGACATTCCTCAAAATCAATACACAACAAAATATTAATATCGTCATGTAATGTAAGTAATCAGGACGTACTCATATCCAGCAAAAGAAAACAAAAAGATTTAGCTTTGCTCTTTATACATTATAACTTTTAGCGGTTTCGCTTTATAAGCAATAATGTATTAATGGTTCCAAACTTTCCCTAAATTGCAGAATAACTAAGAGATGCTCTCAACTACATAAATTTCTCTAAATTTAATCAGCGTGCCTAGAAATTGGTAAATAAACGTCGAAAATACAATAAAAACAACCTTGTCTTAAGAATAAAATAAATAAAGTGCATCCTAAACCAAATAAGTAATTAGCTCAGACAGTCGGGTGCCATATTAAAGTACCTCCCTTACAAATAAATGCAACGTAGCATAGTTACCTTATAAACAGCTGTTTCACGTAATGAGAGGTAAACAAACAACCTATTAGTCTTAATACGTAAGCATACACAAATCTATGTATAAAGAAATACTAATGTTCCACTACACTTGTGAAATACCGATTTATCAAATACAATCAAAACAACAATTGAAAAAATGTATTCATGGAAATTTTCCTAAGGTCAAAATTATTAATATAACAAGATCATCGGAAAAGAAGGATTAAAAACTTAAACTTAATCTATGCATTATATAAACACACAAAATAGTAAAAAAACGTTATGACATCCTCGTGGCATTATCAAAATTGTAACGACACGGTTACGATACACACGCTCATTTTTATAATCCTTCTTTATTAAACTTACATTAAACAGATGACAATCATAAAGATGTGATTGCATCTTTTACACCAACTTCAAACACCTAATAAAGTTTACCTGGTAGGTCACTATACTATATAGTCCACTTTATAAATCCTGGTGGATTTATAAGGTGATAATAATTCAAATCATACCGATTTGACAATATTTTACGGAAATACTAAAAGTTTGCAAATTCTTTAATTTACGCGATACTAAAATTTTTATAAACACGAGAAAGTAACAAACAAAACACACTCTCGTACCACACAAAACAAAAAAAACACTGCTTAAACGTGTTTCAATAGATAAGCTGTCATCATCAGGGGTCGATTGGGACGAACTAACGCTTTGTTACTTATCTGGTGAAAATGAACAAAAGTTAATGAGCTCTAAGTAACCTACAGGTCTTTCATCGTTATTATTTATTAGAGTTTGTTTGTTTTTGAAGATCTCTGAACTTTCACAGTAAACAATTTCATACTTATTACAAACATGTTTGATTAAAGATACCTTATCTACTACCTGATTTGTATTAAAAATATGTAGGGCTACGACAGACTTGTCCTAACGTTTGTATTTGTTATGAACTAAATGTTCTTTAAAGCGAATTTTGATAGGTCGTTTAGTTTTCCTTACATTTATTTGTTCACAATTTTAGAATTACTTATGTATATATATATATATATATATATATATATATATATATATATATATATATATATATATATATATATGTATATACAGGGTGGCATAGAAAAAAGTGTCATGTATAGTGCCATGCGATAGAGGACACTAAAATAAGAAATAAAGTTCCCATGAACTTAGGTCCGCAACGCCTTCGTTTAAAAGATATAGGGTGTTGAAGTTTAATAATTTTTGTATACAGGGGTTTTTTATCACGCAGAACTCAAATATGACCTTAGTTTTTCTATTACTGATAGAGGGCGCCACATACAGGTTTCCATCTTGTTTGAATCGATCCTAACTTTTTTGCCTTACACTGTAGGTCATTTTTGACTGGAAAAATTTGTTTTCTCATCTTTTCTGCTTCAGAAAGGTATACCTTGTTGAAATCGCTAGGACCAACGGTTTACGGAAAAATGCATCCGATGCATACAAATTATCCAAAAGCTCCAAGTACCTTATTTGCAAAAACAATGACATATCACTTCAACAATTAAATTTTAAGGCGTAAGGCGTTTGGGTGAATATGGCTGTTTTAAAAAACCAAAAGTTAATAGTGGAATTTCCAGAACTCGTCGCACTGCGCGAAACTAAGAAACTGTTTTACGAATGGTAGAAAATAATCCGAGAACAAGCACCAGGGAAACAAGTTTAGCGGTACGAAATGTTAACCGTGAATCAGTTAGACAAATTTTCAATGAACAACTTCTTCGCCCCTATCATTTCCAAAAGGTTCATTCACTATTAGAACATGACTATCTTCCTCCTGTACAATTTTGCGAATGGTTGCAAAATCAAAGACACGATGTTTTTTCTTCAATTTTGTTTACTGATGAAGCTGGTTATAGCCGTGATGGTGTTCTGAACCTACATAATACGCACCATTGGAGTGATGAAAATCCTCATCAAACCGTAATTAGGAGTCATCAATACGGGTTTTCTATTAATGTGTGGGCAGGTATAATTGACAATTACTTAATTGGCCCATTTCAATTGCCCAATCGATTGACAGGTGAACTGTATCGAAATTTCTTGGAGAATGAACTAAATACGTTATTAGAGGATGTTCCATTGGCTATTATTGCTAGAATGCGTTACATGCATGATGTCGCTCCAGCTCACTTTTCTCGATTGGCAAGGGAATTTTTGGATAGGAGATTTGGAAATACGTGGATTGGTCGAGGGGGGACCTGTACCCTGCCAGCACGTAGTCCCGACCTTAATCCCCTAGATTTTTCATTTTGGATAAGAATTATGGAACCTGCAGATAGATTCCGTAATAACCCAGGAATATTTCAAAGATGCCGTCAATCCTTAGGAAGAAGAATTGAAAAATGTATTCAAGTACAAGGACAACAATTGGAACATCTAAAAATTTAATGTTTTTTTTTAATCACTGCCCTTCATTGTTGCTATTAAAATTTAATTGTTGAAGTGTTATGTCATTGTTTTGGCAAATAAGTTACTTTGGCGCTTTTGGATAATTTGCATGCATCGGATGCATTTTGCTCGTAAACCGTTGGTCCTAGCGACTTCAGAAGCAGAAAAGACGGAAAAATAAATTTTTCCAGTCGAATATGACATACAGTGTAAGTAAAAAAGTTAGGACCGATTCAAACAAGATGGAAACCTGTATGGGCGCCCTCTATCAGTAATAAAAGAACTAAGGTCATATTTGAATTCTGCATGATAAAAAACCCCTGTATACAAAATTTCGTCCGCTTATTACATCATTGTGAAAAGATATTTAAAACCGCTTATTACATCATTGTAAAAAGATATTAAAAAAAAACAAAAAAATAATTAAGCTTCAACAACCTATATCTTTTAAACGAAGGCGTTGCGGACCTAAGTTCGTAGGAACTTTTTTTCTTATTTTAGTGTCCTCTATCGCGTGGCACTATGCATGGCTCTTTTTTCTATATCACCCTGTATATATATATATCTCGGTGTTCAAATTCCCCGTATTTATTCCTCTATGCCTACACGGTTTGAGATAATTTAATTATGCTTTCGTGAGGTAGTTATTATTATTATTACTAATATTTCATACGGGTGATCAAGCTGTCAAAATGAAAAAAAATGCAGTGTTTGACAATTCTCCAATATCTGTGAGTGATTTTTATAGAAATGAATTTTTCAAAAGAAGAAATGTGTCACATGATGTACGTTTTGGGAGAATGCCATCAGAATTGTCTTTTGGCTAAAGGGAAAAATTTCCAAATGTAAGACACCCACAAGTGACGACGTTTAGGAATTTGAAAGACAGATTTGACGCTTCGGGGAGTGTAAGTTATTGCAGCCCCACAAAAGAAGCATACTCAATAAAGATGGACGAGAAGTTAAATGTCATACTTCATTTGCAAGAAAATCCGCATGTTAGCATGCGACAAATTTCAAGAGAATACGACATTAGCTTGGGCTCCATACCTTCCTCGTATGATTTTATTTAGCGATGAAGCGACATTTAGAAACGATGGGCAACTCAACGCCACCATATGCATCATTATGCCACAGAAAACCCGCACTGGACGAGAGCAATTGATTCACAACGTCTATGGCAAATCAATGTTTGGGGTGGCATTCTAAATGACAAAGTAATTGGCCCATTTTTCTTTGACGGTGTATTAACAGGCCAAGAATATTTGCGATTTCTGTCGGAAACAATACCCATGCTACTTGAAAATGTGGATCTTAGAACCATAATGGACATGTTGTATCAGAATGAAGGTGCCCCGCACCACTATACTAGAAATTTTTGAGTAACTGGAGACCTCAGCAGTGGACAGGAGGAAGCGGGCCGATCTTACGACCAGCACGTTCATCCCAATGAAATTTTTCTCTGGGGACATGTAAAAAATGAAGTATTTCGTCACAAGCCAACTACTGTTGACAATATGACGCAACGCATACAAGACGTGTTTCAAAACAGTACACCTCATACTTTGTGTCGTGTGAGGCAGAATTTTGCAAGATGACAACTCTGCGTCGAACAAAACGGAAACATTTATGAACATTTACTATAATTTTATTCTTTTGTAACTAGTGTTTTTTGTTTGTTAATTTGTTCTTAGCTTTATTTATTCAGTTGGGTTGTATTGTAATTATCAGTTTATCGAAAATGAAGGCTTAACCAGTCATTTTAGAGGTATACTATGGGGTATTTTTGGAAAGTCCTTGAGAAACTCTATCGACTGGTCAAATGAAATGTAGTGTTCCATTTAAAAAAAGATAAATCACATTTTGTGTTTGTGACTCACCCTGTAAAACAATCAAATTTTCTTTATGTCTACAAGATCTGACAAAAACTAAAAGACTTGTGCTAATTTTTAGTTAGCTCTAGCTTGCAAAATTTAATTCACAAGAAATTCTCAAAGATGGCCTGTTTTTCATAGAAAATGGATCATAAATCTCTTCAGGTTCATGATAAACTCATAGTATGTGATAACTTTTTTCTTGTCTTGGGAGTACAAATCGAAGTATCGGGTACAATATGCACACCCTGTATATATATATATATATATATATATATATATATAATAAAGATATTTTTAAGGACTTCCATCAACATTAAAACGTTATTTTTTATAGACTTGCATATTTCGATCATTGATTTGATCTTCGTCAGTGCAAAATTACAAAAAACTAACTAATAATACGATATAAACGTCAAATAACTTCCTATTATATATAACTCGTTCAGGGTGTTGTCTCGTGTTCTCCTCCATACTTCATTTTGGTAAATTGACTACGTTTTGGTAGAATCGCATGTAGCATTTTCAAATCACCTTTTTAAAAAAGTGATAAAATCGTTAATAACAAGACCCAGGCGTCTAGCAGAAGCGAATCATGTGATGAGAAACCTTAAAACAGCATTGCTTCAGAATGGTTTCACTGAAGAAAATATAAAAAGAGCCGAAAAACCAACACAATCAAAAGACAACGACAAGAAAAAACCGATACCGAAGGTATGTGTACCATATATAGAAGACACCACCGACGGGGTAAGCAAAATATTAAAGAAAAACAACATTGCAGCGTTATTCACCACCCATAGTGTAATGGATGCATTAAAATTCGAATTTCGCGCTATGATATGACATTAAATTGGTTATTGGTGTGTAAGTATAATTAATATTAAGATGAAAAGCTTGAGTTTGTTTCGACATATTAAATTGGAAAGCTTTTAAATAAACGCGACAAATTGCTGGTCATGACTGTTTTGTAAAAGGGAGCAAATAGAGACGCTATAATAAAGACGTGTATTTGTTAATCAGTCGCATTAAGTAAGCGATCAGAGTTGATTGAAAGTAACCAAACAGTCAGAAAGCGATTGCTGCAGCTTAAGTTATGCTGCAATTAAAATTGTGAAATTATAACGAAAATTCAGTTAGTATCGTGTTAAGAGAATATAAGTCATATTTTCCTAATTAATGTGAGGAAAAAACTAAAGCAAATAAAAGTGTAAATATTATCAAGTTGGTGATAATAAGAAAGACTACGTAATAATTTACAATCGCGTTTTAAGTGCGTATTAAAAGTGCTCCAAGTTGATGTTTCGATAGCGTGTGATAAATATAAAATAAGACAATCGATCCAGGGTAATAGATCTATATATATATATATATATATATATATATATATATATATATATATATATATATATATATATATATATATATATATATATATATATAAAGTACAATAATAAAAAAAACATTGATAATTAAAAGCATAGGCGTTCATATAGCGCTTGCATCTTGTCGCGCCCGCCGTGTATAATTAAAACTGCACAATTGAGTAACGCCTCAAACAAGTAAGATTATTTATAGTGTAAATAAAAGAAACTTTGTACGTTTTATTTATTTTTGAATTTATGTTTAAATACCGAAAATATATTTCGCTCATCATTGACAGAGGATTGTTTTTGCATATTACTATTAAAAAGTATGTAACGGGAGCTTTAGAAAAAATCAAAATTTCGCGCTAAATTATACGAGATTAGATATTCATATATTATTTTTCTGGATAAAGAAACCGTTATTGTTTATTTGTGTTTGAATGTCATTAACAGTAAGATGAAAAGCTTTAGTTTGTTTTAATAGGTTACCTATATATTCAATGTGAAAATATTTAAAATACATTGCGAGTGCATTGATATGTTGAAAGGAGAATGAGACTCTGTCATAATAATGATATTCAGTTTTTAGGGGGGTCGCATAAAGTGAGCGATCAAAAACAGTCGCGATAAGTAATCGAAAATAAAGGATCGCATAAAAAGTAAGCGATCAGAATTCGCAGTCTAAGCAACATTGTATGGTCACGCTGCCCTATAAAGGGTTAAAATTACAAATAACAATTAATTAACGGTGATAGCGACGAAGTAAAAATTGCCTTCCTTATGAAAATAATAAAAAGTGACATAATAAGTGAAAACGCATGTTGTATATCTCAAAAACCGAATCAATTGTGTTTGGATAGTGAACAATAACTAGAATAGACAGTAATCGACTCAAATTGGGAAGGAAGCATTCGCAGTTGGTAAATAGCTTGCAGTTTGTTGCGAAGGCTATTTGTAGTTAAAACTGAACGATAGAGTAAAAACTATATAGTGAAAATATATCAAACAATTGATTACTAAAATCATTACTTGATGAAGGAAAATTAGAAGCATATTTAGCTACACTAAAGTATACGGAAAGATAAGGGCAACAATAGAAAAACGGTGCTAGGGTGCCGGCATGTGACATTATCTGAAGAGCAATTTCTAACCTACCCGAGGCTCTCTTTTGCGGACAAAGAAACATTACATCATCAGTTGCAACGAAAATAAGTAAAAACTTTTTTTGTTTGTGTTAATAAATAAAACCTTTTGTGTTTGATTTCTCGAAACTTTACATTTGATTGTCTCAATTAAACGAACACAATCGTTTAATTCTGATAAAGATTTTATTTGTTATATGTTAGCTTTAAGAAGGTTATTATATATTCAGGTTTGATTCTATAAATATTTGTGACCAACATATTGATGCATTTTCGTTCAGATTTAGAATTTAATTAAATAAGTATAACGTTCGCTTTACTTTTATTGTTAAAGATTATTAATATCACCAGCTTACACAATTATTGAATGTATAAATGCAGAAAGAGGTCAACTCGATAGGAATCCAGATAAATAAATAAATCAGAATGTGCATAATTTTGGGCAATGATAACAGAAATCGTTTCTTTGCAACTTGAGTTAGCCGGTGCGACCAATTAAGAAAGGAGTTAGTAAATATAAAGCTTAAAATTCATTTACGCAAACCGAAATTAATTAGCAAGCAAAGTAAAGATTAACTAGTAAATGATATCTTTATAAATTGAACCGATTCAGTTTTAATAAAACGCAATAAAAAATAATCATCTCAGGTATAGTTTTTATTATTGACCATTACAAATATTAAAAAGCTTATACAAACACTGAATATGTAAATACTGAGGAAAGCGAGTTCAATTAATTACAAAATACAAGTAATTAATAACATCGGATTGAGGATAATTTTGGCAAATGATAAGAATAACCATTTATTATTTTATTGAGCTAGCTGAAGCGTCCCGATAAAAGGAAAAAGGAATTTGTTAAGCGATTGTTAAAGTTCATTTACCCAAACAGAATGTCATAACAATAAAAGTAAAGTTTAGTTAATGAACGCTACCTTTATTTAAATTAAAACCACTTAGTTAAAACTGAAAAGTAATCATTTCACATTTTTATAAAAACGATATAACATTTTTACTCAATGATTTTGAAATTATAAAAGATAGAAAAAGAACCCAAATGTTATTCTTTGTAGCCAGGTGTATGCAAACAAAGTAATAGTGGCAGGTAATACGCCCGTTATAAAACGATCCCCAACAGTATCAGGAATATTTTACAAAATCCGAGAACAAAAATAGAATTAGAATAAAAAGGGGTACACGAGTTACCATGCAGAGGTTGTCCACAAATCTACTTAGGACAAACGAATATACGTATCAACATTAGAAGAGAGGAGCGACGCAACGCTGTACAAAAGAACCAACTCACGTCATAACTTGCACAACATGTAAGCAGTACATCACACGTAATTAATTTTGAAAACACATCAAGTAACGGTAGACTGTCATTTGTCTTTATCACATAGGTAAATTTGATTGTCGGAAATTTAGAGTTTAAAGTTTCTACAAATTTTAGTATTAACGATAGCAAACACATCACCCGCGTATCTCGTACAAACTCTAGGAAAAAAAGCAAATCACGTTTTAATTCAGTTTCAAATTTACCCATGAATAGATTCGCCACAAACGGAGAAAAGCAATTCCCCAGTGTCGTACCATGTTCTTGCTTGAAAAATTCATGGTTAATTTTGAAAAAGGTTTGTCTCATACACAACTCTCTTAATTTAAGGAATTCTAGTTCTGCATCATCCAAATGGATTTCTTTTAAAACATCTTCGAAATAAACTAAAGTTTGATCTATTGGAACGCTCGAATTGCTCGAAAACAATGAACAAACATTGAATGAGAATAAACTTTCTGCTTCGGTAAGTTCTATGTTTTTTATATTATCAATAAATTCATACGAATTTGAAACACTAAATTGGGCTATTGGTAAGAGAAATTATGAATTCTACTGGACTATTTGGACAGCCGATCAGTAAGTGCATTAATACCAAAAATAATCGGTTGCATATCATTACCTGGTTTATTAAACCTAGAGAAGCAATACATTCTAGGTAGTACCGGATTGTATACGTTATTCGAAACCTAAGAGAGTCAGCCACAACTCCCTTGCACTAAAATAAAACATTCCTAGTTGAAATAATCATTTTAGGACGATGATCTTTGAATGACTGAACTAGAACTCGTTCTTTGACTAAAGCAATCTAAAAATCTTTCTTTAAAATGACTGCTTGATTGCTCTTATCTGCTTTGAGATAAAAACAATTTTTATTTCTGAGATCTTTAACCATTCAAAGTTCTGAACTATTTTTTTTTAATTTGTGTGTGTGGTACGTAGATGTATTTTGTTTGTTACAGGTCCTGCCAAAGTTCCAGTGTTCCAGATTTTTCAATACGAGAAAGTTTTCAATTACCTTGCCTTGCTTATTTTTTTCTTAGTAGGTAAAATTTCACAGTTGGTTCAAAATGCTCTTCCCAGACACTAACTTTGACTTTTACTGACAATCATTCGTTAACTTTACAATTTTTAGCTGTTGCTCTTAATTAGTCACCAATAAAAGCAAAAGATTATTTAACACCTCTTACTGAATCTTAGCATGTCTCATAATCCAACTTGTAGGTAGTGTTACTAACGAGAATGTACTCTCGAGAACAACCAACACATAATCACGACTTAAATTGATAAACCCAAAACACAAATAACAAGATTTTCCAAATTTTCACTTCTATCCTTTAAACCAAACTTCAGCGCAATCTCGTCTTCTTTACCGTACTTCGCTGGAGGTAATCTAATCTTTATGGCATTATGATAGTAATTATTTACAACATCTGGGCACGCTAACATGAACGCGTCGTCACAACCTACGAATCGTCAAATGCTAAAACTGGATACCATTTAAAACTAGGAATCTCAACGATAAATGTTAATGTCGTGCATGTTTATAAAATCCCTTTACCTAAAGCGCGATATCAATTAACCCCGACCTTTAATTTACAAGTGAATTTGAAAAATATAAAACACTGGAACTGTGGCAAGATCTGTAACAAACAAGTACAACCTTCGAATCTCAAAATTCAAAACGGAACGCGTTTCGATACTACGTTCATCATCAATGTTAATGTCGGCATTTTAAAAATTTTACCTATATACCATCATAACACGACCTTGCTAATCTTGAAATAGTGAAAGTTATGAAAGTTTAATGAGTCAGATCTGAACAAACTAAAATAATTTTCTTTAGTCCGACCACTATGAAATGACGTAAATCAAAACGCGTTTAATTGGTATTCTGTATGTTACCAACATAATTGACTAAGCGACACCAACTGACCCTTCTCCCATAATTTGTAAATAAACACGTTATTTAATCGATCAATCGTAAAACTACATTTTAATAAGCTGAAAATTTAAATCGGTTAGTGGAGTCACCATATCAAACATGTGCACGAAATCTCAGGTACAGCAATAAATAAACAATTTTAAAAGCTGAAGCGCCCTCTAGGTTGAAATTTCATGATAATTAAAATAACAAAATTAACAAATCTCTCACCAACGTTTTCAAATTATCAGCATTATAATAAAACAGTAAGCAGGATTTAATCGGATGACGAATAAAAGCAATGTCGGTAAAGAGCATGAAATTCCAGAAGTAACAGCTGTTATACGGTTAGTTTCTACTTCGGAATGGTAATCCAGTCAAATTATTTATAATCGGTTTTTATTCCGAAAGTTTGACTAATCATTCATTGTAGTCACACTTACTAAGATGATTAAAGAACTGTACCAAGCGTTGGCCGAGTGATAAAGCTGTAGAAAAAAAGAACGAATGTTTTCTCGTGCCACTATCTGTATGTTATCTCATTGTATTTAGTAGCCTTCGTTCCAGACATGTTTGGTGATTCTGGATCTTTCTGTTTCGCCTTTGCGGATGTTATTCTTCCTATGTTCTATTTTTAAGTGGTCTACTGCCCTCTCCTATATATAATCTGCCGCATTCGCATGGTAGGTTATATTTATAATTCTTGGAATTCTGGTCTTCTGTGTAGTTTGGTTGATTTTTCTCAAGCACTTTACTCTCCGACTCGAGCTTGATGAGTAATCCATTATATATTTTAGAACCTTTCACTTTTTTCTGTAGCAGTCGCATTTTCAAGATATCTTGTTTAAACTTGGTACAGGGAAGTTTTTCGGGTAGACAAACATGAATATCTATTTACTTTCACCGAAAAGATAGAGGGCGCCACCAACACCGTACGCATGTTTCTGGTTTCCGCTGTATTTTTTTTGTGGATAAAGATTTTGAAAGGTCATTTTATTTTCTTTAAAAAAAGGTACTCTTATTATATATCGCTAAATGGTTCCACTTTAGAGGAAAATGCACTTAAAGTGAACTCTGCATAATGTACCTACCTACATATTTCACTTGCATATTTACAAACAACTAAAAAAGTATAAAACATTGAACAGGTATTTAACTATGATGAATGGTATTCTCAAAGTATCCGCCATTTTGCACCACGAGAGAACAACGAGCATGGGTGCCGTCTTGAAGAAACTACATCTCACGATGAACGTTTAAAGGAGCTTCGTCTAGCAGGTTAAACAAGTTATGCTGAAGGAAGTTTAGATACTCGCCGCCATTCAGTTTTGTTGGGAGTTCAAAACGACCCACAAGAGAATCGTTCACTATGCCAATCCAAATATTAATTTTAAAATTCGTGTTGAAAATGGTGCTCCCTTGTGGAGTTTGGGTTTTCGTCAGAAAAATTTGCTTTTCCCAAAAAATCATCCGGCAATAAATTTTGGACTGGTGTGTGAAGGTTTACGGGTGTAGTTACTGTTCATACAAAACAGTTGATATTGCCCGGCGAGATAACCCAATATTTGCAGATATTCGCCGAATGCTAATAAACGAATCAATTTCAACTAGATCTGAGACATCTTCTTCTTGTTCGGCGCACTATAGGTGGTTCAGGCTGTCCAGGACGAACGCTACCTGTTTCTCGCAATCTTGAAAATAATTTTCTGACCGTCTACGATTTGGAAACATATTTCCGTAACTGGACGCAGCAAGTTCATTGAAATTTTGTTGAGCGTAAATTGTCACCACATTATATTAGCGTGGAGCTTCGCTCCGTACTATGGTCACGACACATCTCAATAACCGTTTACGATATTTATTTAAAGGTAAACTTTTTCTTATAAAAAAATATAAAACAGCAGATATCCTATTTAAAAAATTTCAAAATTCGGGAAAATCAAAATCATGAATGAATCGAATGTGCCTATTTTATTAGTCTAAAACCATCTTCGCATTATTGCCTTTCTAATGAAATTTTTTTTGAGCACATCGGTTGGATGGTTTCAAAGTCTATAACGGACATAGGTAGAAAGAATTTTTGTGCCGTTTGGTATTACTACAAGCGATTTACGTACACTTGCATACCAGTTTCGTGAACTAAACAATATTCCTCGCAGATTTTCCCGTAATACGCAGAAAACAGGGTCAGAGTAGGTTTTAGATAACGAAATCCAGAAATAAGTTTGCGTATCCAAAAGCCACATCTGCGGCTAGGGTGCAAGGCTTTAATAAGCCACAAATTTCAAACTTTTTTCGCTGTTTTGATGATTTCATAACCACAAACAAGATCGCACCTATATATATATATATATATATATATATATATATATATATATATATATATATATATATATATATTATATATATATATATATATATATATATATATATATATATCTTAAAACATTTTATCAAGTTTGGTATAAGTGTTTACTTGCCAAACTCTCCTCGTCTGGGTTAAATGATACACTCATCAACTGGGTTTCTAGTTTCCTTCATAAAAGACGAAAACCTGTCGTAGTTGATGGCTTGTTTTCAAAAGAAGTTGGTATTAACGCTGGCGTGCCGCTATAGCGCCAACACCTTTTCCTCTATACGTAAATGATATTTATTCAACGATTAGCCCAGTCCATTGCTTTGCTGACGACAGCACTCTTTATTGCAGTTCATTTCAGTTTATTTATAATGGTAATCCATCTTCTATTTCAAATCAAGATATTAAAGCTGAAATGACAATTTTATTCAACAAAGACATTCAACGTATCCTTGAATGGGGAAATAATGATCTAGTCAAATTTAATGCTGTCAAACTCGCTGTTGGCTTGTGTTCGCCAGAAAGGGTCGATCGTTTCCTGCTGTAAGTACGATTGGCTCAAGTCTTAAGTTCCCAGATGCTATTACTTGGGATGGGATTGCGATTGGGAATGACAGTATCTTCGAATCTATCATAGGTTGACCATATTTTGTCAGTTACTAAAGCAGCTGTTCGTAAATAGTTATTTGTATTGTAAGTAAAGAAAACTATTGTTTTTCTTTACGAATCGCGATTCTTCTAATCGAGGCGCAACCGAGATTAGAAACGCGATGAGTAAGGAAGAACCTACTTTTCTTTAAGAATAATACATAAAATTTTTTCGGACACTAAATGGAAATGGATCACATTTTATAAGAAATTATGTAAAAAATACATGACAAGCGGGAGAATCACTGCAGCAACTAAACAAAAATTTTGTCAAGTGTTATCGCGTGAAAATGGAAATAAATAATGAAAATCATCCTGGAATATCGGCATTGGCGCTTGAAGCTAGTTTATTACCCTTGAAATCATGAGATAAATATGAGAAGACCTAAAATATTTTAAATTCTTGGGAGACTTCAAAGAATGTAAGGGATATCGACGAACAAGTTATGCTTGTTTTTTTCATGAAAGTGTTAGTTTTCCTGAATACAGTTCTTTATTTATTTTAAGTTTTATCTTTATATTTGATTACGGGCCGAAAAATTGAAATCTTCCACGCTGTGGTCGACATATTCCATGTTGAAAAGTTATAATATAACAGGTGTAAATGGTGTAATAAATTTAATAATAAATAAATGTGAGTAAATAAGTAAAAATGTTCTCCAAAACACAAATCGTCAAACTGACTGGAAGTACAACCATTCACCACTAATAATGGCTTTTTCCCAGTCGGTAGTTTAAGTAGAGGAGGCTGAATATTTTGATTTGCTTAATTACCACTAAATCTGCTATGTTATTTTCACTGAACATAAATAATAAAAAAATTGTATGTAATACTAATAAAATGATCTCGGACGCCAATTTATTTTTAATAATGTCGGAACAACTAAACCGAGTTTTACACTAAAATTTGATCAAAATGTAAAACAATAAAAAATATACAAATATGTTTATTAACAGTTAATGTGATATGATTAAATAAAATATATCTTAAAACTATCCTTAAATTACAAAAAAAATCATTGCATAAATACCTTTGTAAAATTTTTGTACACAAATTTTTTAATAACCTCTGGTATCTAAATGTTTACGAAACGGTCAACCAAGGTGATGTCATCCTTGCACCATTATTGCGCAATATCTTGAAATAATGTTTTACGTAGTAAACCAACCCAAGAATGGAAGTTTTGAATGCAAAATTGCAATCATAAAATGAAAACGTGCGCAACAGTAAAATTAAATGCGTAATTAAAATGTAATTAAATTGTAAATCGAAGTAAAATTGAAAGTAACAGTAAAAATAAAAGCGCAGTAAAAAAAGTGCCTGAAAAGAGCAAAAGTTTTAATTTTAGTATTACAAGTTAAAAGATATCTTACCGTCAAATTAATGGCACTTGCACAAAATTTAGGTGAAAAACCAAAACAACGCTTCCTGCTGTAAGGAAGTAAGCAAAATGGATGGTTTCGAAGTAAGATCATGTAGTTGTCCGCCAAAGGTTTGCGCAAAAATTATGTCATGATGACGTAATGCGCGAATAAAATGATCAGAAAAATAATTCATGGGAATATAAACCTTTAAGAAATATATACACTTATGCACTATAAACCATTAAAAAGATATGCAAATTAAGTTGCCTGCCTCATACCTATATTTCAATAATTAAAAACTTTTTTCTTATATTTACAACTAAATGAATGAAAGACCTTAAATTAAGATATATTTTAATACAACTCAAAAGGGGTTGTTACAAAGTACTTGAGAGTGAAAGAAAACGGCGATATATCGAATTATGGGAAGTTACAGTTGTATTTAAAGCGCCAAATTGAGAGATATGAGGCGAAAAAATCAAAAATTGTATCGCAGAATGATGTGTCAAAATTTTTGACAGAAGCTGCTGACGATACTTTTCTTATGATTAAAGTGGCGTTAATTTTTTATCTGTATGGGGCATGTCGTAGTGAAGAGCTAAGGAAGTAAAATGTGAAGGATATCGAGGATACGGGCTTTATTTTGGTTGTCACCCTCTACGACACTAAGAGAAGACAGAAGCGTATATTCACTGTTATGACGGAAATGAAAGGAATTAATGGGACTGAGTTATACAGAAGATACATATGCCTGCGTCCAAAACATATCAATCACTCAAGATTGTTCATGTTTTATATGGACATAAATGGACAGTGCAACCTGCGGGGATCCACAGTTTCTACAAGATGCGAAAAAAAATTGCCCATTATTTGAAATTACCCAACCCAGACGATTACACTGGACACTGTCTACGTTAAATGTGAACTACTATTCTTGCTGAGGGTGGAGCGGATATCAGGAGGCTCCAAAATCATGGAGGATGGCGATCAAACACAACTCCAGAAGAATATATAGAAGAAAGCATTAACAATAAAATGGCGACTTCGAAAATGATTTTAATCAGCCATCATCGTCCAACAGTGGATGCCAGAACCCATCAGATGTTGTCCTAGAACGTACTTAATTACAGTTGGCTCCTGCATGTAGAGCTTCATCATTTTCTACGTTAAATGGAGGAGTTCATCAGGAGGTTTTATCAAAATCGTCACTATCATTTAATGATTTACAATTAAAACATTGTACAAGCATAACTTTTTCTAACCTTAATAATTGTACGTTTAATATTTATTCCAATAAATAATTAATAATTTTTTATAAAAAAATGGTTATTATATAGAAATGGTCGTTATAAGGAAAAGAGATATTTTTATTTACGATTTATAATAAGGGAATGTGGTCTGTTTCCATTGAGTGTCCGAAAAATAGGTTTTTTTGTACAGATCTAAGCAGTACTTTGCCTCCTGACAATTATTTCTGCTGCATAAGGTCCAAATTCAAATCTAGAATCCTTAATACGCTCTTGATACCATTGATCGTATTCAAAAGATAGCAATTAGGCTTATAAATGACCGTCCGTAACTTCTGACATACAATTCCTTGTGCATTGAAGAATCGTTTCTGCTCTTTCTGTGTATTATTGGTATTACAATGCCTATTACCACGCTGGATTACATTCTTTGATAACATCTCAGCCCACCTTTGCTAGGAATACTAGGTTCGCTAACTCACATCACCAATATGTAGTACAAATCTCCACTTGCCGTACCAAACGAGCACAATCCACATTCTTCTACACGACTTCTAAACTCTGAAAAGAACTCTCTGGTTCCTGTTTTCCTCTCTCTTATGATATGAGAAAATTTAAGGCAACCGTTCATAGGCATCTCTTAGCCATTCAATATCCCTCTAACCATCCTTCTATGTGTTCGTGAGTGCTTCAGCACGATAGACATGTTCAGGACTACTATTAGTAAAAAAGTGTGTTTGTTTGTCGTACATGCTTTCCCACTACGCTCAAACTGTTGAGATGTTCGTACTTCTTGTAATAATGGTAGCGAGGAAGTGTCATTGATACAGCAGGAAAGGGTTAATCAATTTTAATGTAATTTGGTATGTATGGGTTTTTGGTACTGGGAGTGCATTTGCGTTATCTATTTTTTGTCTGAAAAAGGATGGGAGGTATAGATACAGAGGAAAAGAACGTAGCAAAACGCGCCGGGATTGCTTTTCTTTTTGGTTCATTTTGATAAATAGCAGAACATCCCTTGCCGCTTGAAAGCTAAACTAGAACGCTACAACAGCTTCGAATGGGTCAATTCTGTTGGATTTCTATCCTTTGGTTAATTTTTCTATGTCCTATATCCCTAGCCTAGGTGCAACTTTTAATGCAACGGATGATCAGCTTTTACTTTTATTAAGTGTTCCATGATTAATCGACAAATGTAATGAAAGTATCTAACTCTGGAATTGATCCGTCTTCTCGTAACATGATTCGTAATAAATTGTAATAGTTGGTTATTGAGGTATAAATTACCCTCCTGCTTGGAACAGTTATTTTGTCCGCCGTATTGTTGGAGCCATTTTGTAATGGGCGTATTACCTGCGATTATTTCCTTGCTTCCATACATCTGGATACAATGAATACTATTTGAGTTCTTTTCGATCTTCTACAATTTCCAAAATCATTGAGTAAAAATTTTATATTGTTTTTATGTAAATGTGAAATGATTCAACGTTAACTAGATGATTTTAATTTATAAAGATAACGTTCATTAACTGAACTTTACTTTTACTGTTATCACATTTCTGTCTGTGTAAATGAACTTTAATAATCACTCAACAAATTCCTTTTTCCCCTTATCGGGATGCTCCAGCTGCTCAATAAAGTGATAAATGGTTATTGTTATCATTTATTAAAATTATCTTCAATCTGATGTTATTAATTACCTGTAGTTTGCAATTAATTGAGCTTGCTTTCTTCAGTATTTACATGCAGTGTTTGTATAGGCTTTTAAGGTTTACAAAACTCAATAATAAAATTAATCAACTATGATAACATTTAATTAAGCTAAATTTTAAATGCAGACTGTTTTGTTTACAATATTATATACAAAACTCAAACCTATAATGTAAAACAATATTCTTAAAACTAACATGTAAAATCTTTATCAGAATCAAACGCATTATTTTTCATTTACTTGTGATAGTCAAATCAAACACAGAAACGTTTTATTTATTCACACAAACAAAAAGGGTTCTTACTTGTTATTGTCGTTGAAAAACTGATGATGTAATGCTTGCTTTCCTTTGACCGGTGAAGAGGCCTCAACTAGGTTGTGACTGTTACTCCGATGATGTCACCTTCCGTCAACTAGGAACCGCTTCCTTTGTTCTCATTATCTCATTGTTATAGAGGACGCTCTAACTTTCTCTCCACAATTAAATGATTTTTTTAAATAACTGCTTGGTGTATTTACACCGTCCAGTTTTACTTAATTGTTCAGTTGAACTACAAATAGCTTGCGCAAGCTAGTTACAAACCGCGAATGCTCCCTTTCTATACATCAATAAATTCGAGTCCTTTATACTTTGATTTACCAATTTGGATCGATTACTGTCTCTTATATCTATTGTTCACTAGTTAAACACAATTGATTACGGCTTTGATACACATAAAACGCGTTACCTTCACTTATTACGTCACTTTTAATACGTATTTTAAATTATGTTGTTATCCGTTTTACTTCCAACTCGATAACAATTGCACTTTTTATTATTTTGGCTTTTATTCACATTAATACGGAAAATATCATTTATATTCTCTTTACATAGTACTGACTTTTCGTTTTAATTACACAGTTTAAATTGCAACATAAATCAAGCTGCAGCAATCGCTTTTCAACCAACTCTGATCACTTACTACTGACTCACAACCTTATTATGACAGCCTCTCTACTTGCTCCCTTTTACAAAACAGTCATCCGCAAATTGCCGCGTATATTTAAAAGCTTTCCAATTTACTATGCAAATACTCGTCGAAACAAGCTCAAGCCTTTTATCTTAATATTAATTATGTTCAAATACAAATAACCAATATCCACTTAATGTCATATAACGGCGCGAAATTCGAATTTCTAATACCTCCACTACATGTTGTTCGTCCGACATAAAGCGAGGCATCTGGATAAATTAGTCTAATATTAATATAACCCGTTTAATAATAACAATAATTTGTAAAATCAGAAAAAAAGTAACTACAAAATATAAATTGAATTATTAATTTTCTTAACGGGTGGGAACAGTTAGTATTAAATCATATTCACGAATTATACCACAAATGTTAAATAATAAAACCTTTCGGATATTCCTCAAAATGCAACAGCAAAAAAACTAAACCAATCGTAAAAGTTTACATATAAAATGTAATAGAATAAGGATTCAGGCAAAAACAGTAAACAAAATGTATCTAAATAACTCTTTTTTAACTTTAGGGTAAAACAAAACAGTTTAATATAACTTTTAAAACTTTAATACTGTCCAACTAAACATGTCAACAATTGATCTAGCTCAGCATTGTTCATATTTATTCTCATTCCTCTTTTATGGTACGTTTGAGTACTGTAGTGACAGGTTTAATGCGCATGTTTAAATTCATTAACTCGTTGCTGATCTATACGAGATTGAGGACAGTCCAACATACCACTTTATTCATTATCACTGTAATTATCAGTACTAATAAATCGTATAACTAGAGGTACTAGAAACACTAGGCACACTTTTGCTAACCAGAACAAAATTAGCAGTTCATAAACGGAAATTTTACGGATAATGGTCTATAGGAATACATTTGTGAAGAAAACAATACAGTTTGAAGTAGCGCCATCTATCCGTCGTTCTACTAGTTCCACTGAAAGATATGATTATTATATTGTTGTGTATGTTTTTGTTCTTTTATGATGATAAACTATGGCCCTGTTTTCGACTATATCATTGAAGTCTCCCGAATTTATAATTTTGTTTGGAGAAAAGTAGAACAAAGTAGCCGTTCCAGCTGTATTTTACTTAATAGGTATTAAATTTGACCTTTTTTATTATTTAGAAATAATAAATTCCATCTTTTTTTTATAGTTTATTTCAAGGTAGGTTCTGTACTTAAAGTTAGTTTTAATTGAAGCATGAAAGTAATATGAATCGGTAATAATTTACAAGACAAAGCGTTTTTTTATGTTACACTTTGTAACTAGATACTTATCTCGTTCGATTGTCTATTTCTTCAATAAATTTTTTTCACAAAAAACAGTTTTCACTTGCTCGCCTCTGAACTTTGTTGTTGCGACGCCACCCAACTTTGAACATTTATTTTTAATTGATTCATAGGCGGACGGCATGTATATTCTATGCCGCCCGGTGCAACACCACCACCTTTACCGTGGGCTCCATAATATTGGTGCTCGAATTTTTTGAGTTGGGCAACAGTTGCCGGTCATTATCTCCTTTATTCCTTATGTACTGGCCAACACGGACTAGCCAAGTGTGGCGTTTTAACGGCTAAACCCTTAAAATGACGAGTACTGCAACAGACGCTATACACCAGCTAAGTAGGTCGAGGCGCCCACAGTCCCATCTCGATTCGCAGATCCGTTCCAAGGATTCTTGGTGAGACAAAAATTCGTCAACGCCAAAATCAAGACTGCCGGGAATAAAATCCTGCACCATTCAGATACTCAGGAGGTCAGGTCTCCAGCGATCTCGGTCATCGAAAGTACCAACATTCGGATACCTTGCTACAAAACACGTGGTATAAGGTTGTTGAATCTTAATGCTGTTCACCTACACCTTGAACAAGTGCAACCGGACATTCAGTTTTTATCAGAAACACAAGTCTCCCCAGATACAACCTCCACTGTAACTTTCGCCTTAATGGCGGGGTACATGCGTATACCAAGGACAAAGTAGGTTGTAAGGGATGTTCACTTTGGAAAACAGCATGTGATTTGGTTCAAACATGCTGGACCAGAATTTGTGAAATTCTGCTGTTGTTTATAATAATAACTTCTAAGATATTTTTAATTACCTTAGTCTGAAAATAAACTACCTCTTATCACAGTTTCCATCTTGCGAAATCTAAATTCATTTCCGAACACGCCAGAATCCCTGAAAACCTTAACCATACTCTACATCTCCTGGACCTATTCCTTACATATAACTCACTTGTCTATAAGACAAGAGTCCTTTCTCCGCTTGGCCAATCAGACCGTTGTCTAATCGAAATAACTTCCTCTGTACCAAATCCCACTGTTATTCGAAAAACAGATAAAACTATGTGTGTTTTAAATCAGCTAAATGGAGCGAACTGCGAGATTTTTTTGTAACATTCCCTTGACATGAGAATTGCATTAAACGGCCCTCCTCTTCAAACATTGCTCTTTTAATAACTGAGGTTATCTTGATGGGTATGGAGTTATATGTTCCCAAAAAACATAATCGCGTAGGTTATGCCCGTTCCCAACCATGGTTTAATAGGGCTTGCACTGATGCATTATCTCAAAATCATAAACTCTATACCAAATGGAAATCAAATAAATCTTCTGAAAATTAAGCCGAGTATATTACCACAAGGATTAGTTGCAAAATCATCATCACCAAGGCCAAAAAAGACGTTTGGAGAAGGTAAATGTAAAGAATTAGTCTCATGTCCTTTTGGTAGTAAATTTTGGTCATTAGCTAAAGCTATCAGTAAAAACCTTTGTACATATCCCTTTCTTCCCATGACGTCTCGTGACGGAGCTGTAGTGCTGACAAAGCCAACCTCTTTATCAATTAATTTCATCAAATTCATGTCTCAATGGTTCTGGTAAAATTGTGCCGTCGCCAAAATCTACCCCATACGCTATGAAACCAGTTCGCTTTCGATACAAACTCCTAGAATCAATTATTAATAACGTGACTCAAACAAGGCGGCTGACCCTGGCGGTATTCCAGCGATCGTCCTTAAAATAGGGTACTCCGAGCTAGTACCTATATTGTCCAAACTCTTTTCAATCTCCTTGTCTTCCGGAGGGTTTCCCTCATCGTGGAAGTTGGCAAATGTCCAACCTATTGCTAAGAGGGCGATAAAACCTATCCCTCAAACTATCGACCAATAGCACTTCTATTCCATCGGAAATCATGAAAAAGCCATCAACATTAGTAGTAGTACTTTACATCGCAACAACTTCTTTTACTGTATAAGCATCAAATTCGACCTCATCTGGAATACAATTCCCACCTCTGGTCCAGTGTTCCCCAATACGGCCTTGGTGTGGTAAACCGCATCCAAAAAAGAGCTATAAGACATAAATGACACGTTGTTAATTTCTGGCCAACAGTCTCTTGAGCATAGGAGAATGGTTTTTCTTAATATGAAATGACGGTCTGAAGGAAGCAACTTCCTATAACAGCTTATACATATTACTATCTTCGCCTTCAATTAATGGTCAGTAGATAAAGTTATGTCGTGATAATAATTTCTTAAAACTATCACGTCTTATAGCAGATTCCATTGAAGTGTTAGTCCAATTACAGTAACACTCATGGTCTTGTTGCAAAGCAGTACCAATTATGGAACCCTGTAATGAATACTAATTAATTTTTTAATTTAAAATTACTACGTTTATGGACATCTGTAAGTATAACTCAACACCAAAATGTACAGAATAGTTCCTACGAGAAAATTTCTATTCCTATAATGCCTGTACCGTCTTCGCTGTTTACTTCTGCATATTCTATTTCTTCTATATCCATTAAGTGCTCATTTAAGTTAGTAATAATTGGAGAAAATGTTCTGTGGAATTTTAAATATGTTTTGTTAGATATTTGAGGTACATCCAGGACTACAAGAATTCTGAAAACTGGCTGTAGTCTACAATAATTCATAAAGATCCTACACCACACTCGCCAGATTTGTTGAACGGAAACATGCATCACTAATCTTAGTCTTTACGAGGATGTATTGATATCTAGTTAGACTAGACCTGTTCCGCGAATAAAGAAAATATTCCTTTACCGTAGCAACAACGAATAACTTATTAGAAGTGTCAGTATCGTCAAAAAGTCAAACCAGAGTTTCGAAAAATTTGATAAAAAAGATGTGGACCGAAATTGTGAAAATTGAAAAATTGGAGTATCAAGTCATCATCATGTACCTGTATTTTTGAAGGGATTAGGAGGTAAGCAGATTTACGAAGTTATGCTTAATACCCTTGGCGATCAATGTCCTTCGTATGCGACCGTCAAAAGTTGGATTGCAAGCTTCAAAAGAGGTAACTTTTCCATTGAAGATTAAACATTTCACATGAACATGAACGTCGATTTGGACCAGAGAAAAATTTCTGCAAAGTGGATTCCCAAATGTCTGAACGTTGACCAGAAGCGGGCTACGGTAGAAGCACTGATCTGTGCTCGGTTTGAAAAATATGTCGTATTGTTGCTATGGATGAAACTTTGGTACCTTTCTACCACCCAGAAACAAAATAGCAATCGATGGAATGCTGACACTCTGGTTCCCCAAGGCCTAAGAAACTTCGTATTCAAAAATATGCTGGAAAAGTTATTGCTTCTGTTTTTTGGGATTACCAAGGAGTAATCATGATTAATTTTCTGGATAAGAATAAAACAATAACTGGGAATTACTAATCGACGTTACTGAACACTACGAGAAAAAATTATGGAGAAGAGACGCGGAAAGTTGTCCAGAGGTATTCTGTTTTTGCAGAACAATGCCCCTGCGCACAAATTGGATGTTGCCATGCAAACAATTCGTGGTTTAGGATTCGAATTACGCGAACCCCCCATTATTCACCAGATCTGGCTCCGTCCCACTATCATGTGTTTCCTTAACTGAACAAGAGTCTAAAATGTCATAAATTTTTTTCCAACGAAGAGGTGAGAGAAGCTTTGGAGGCCTGGCTTGCAGAGCAAGATAAAGTTTTTTTAAGGTCTACAGGCGTCGAATGTTCCCAATTAAGAGGAGAGTATGTTAAATAATAAAATACTGTGACTTTTTTGCTTCTATAGCATAATTTTTCAATACATTCTCGTACAGTATCAATTTTCTCGCACATTTTACATTGAAACCTGAGTAAACTTTTCAAGCCAATCCTGCTTGCTTTCTGATATAACATCAAAAAACGAGGAACCAAATCCATCATAACGTATTCACGTCAACGAATTTAAGAAAATTTAAAAGCGTCATCCATGTTGCTTCCGAAATCATCCATGTTTACAGTTTTGCGGTCGGATATCTTTATTTGAATGTTATCCAATTCTTGTATTTACCAATCTGTTCCGTAAAATGACGAATCACTACGAAACTTCATAACATCAGTACCAAATGAATTTTCCAGATTCTTTTTACGTATTTACCTTCAAATTGTTACTCGAATATTGTTTATTTTTTTCGTAGCCATCATACCCAATTTCTGTAAAAGGTAGTTATTTGTTAATAGTCCATCACACAGGTGAACAAAGCTAATAAACTCTAACATTACAGTCTCAGTACCAGTCGTCAACTTAGATAGCTGCCGATAGGTACTGAGACTCTCAGGGTAGAGGTGAGGGTGTGTCGAAGTTGCACAGCATTTAAATAAGTTTGGATCTCACAGACCCAACTTGTACGGTGGAGGGCTAAATGAGACAATCTACTACCTACATGTTACAATATTATAGATGTCATTTTTTTATTATTTTTCAAATCGGTATACTATGTATATTTTATTAAGAAAGTATACGAATTATTTAATAATACACGTAAAAGAACAAGTCTACCGCCGTTTTTGTAAATAAATACTGGTGGATCGAAAAAAATTTTTTTTTATTTTTGATTGACCTTACACACCGAAAGTTAACAATAGGTATAGTGTTTACGTTAGCAAAATCTCAGAATTTTTGAAGGTCATCTTCAAGTTCCCCTCGAGCATCAAAATTTGATAAAATTTACTATGTTTTGTACTTCGTAAAAAAAAATCCAAATATTTTCTGTTTAACAATTTCAAGTGACCTGACGTGGGAAACATTTTAGATGATACTCTTTACTGTATATAAAAAATGCGGAAATGCTTCATTTTTGAGTGCTCATATTTTTCCATATTTTAGGCATTTTTTAAAGTGTAACTATTAATGATATACGTTGATTTAGTATAAAACACACGCAATTAATTAAAAGATAAAATTTCAATAAAATCGAGTGCGTACATACATCGCACCAATAATATCACTAACATATCTGATTAACTTTATTGTGTATAAAGAATAGTTAATTGTAGAATCGTTTAATCACAACTAAATTGTTTTCTACATGGTATCTATTGGTGTAATACACTTTGTAAGAGTATCTGTATGCAAAAGAATTTATACATACAACAAACGTATTTCAGAAATCTCCTTTAAAATCCAAATGGAAAATGTTTGGGTATTAATAATTTCGTTTATAAAGCTATACTTAGATGGCTAATTACATCAATTAGCTTTCTGGTTGTTAAGACTAATAAACCAAACAATTAGTAATTAAATTATTTCAAGCACTGGATATTTAAATCGATTTTTAAATGAAAGTTTTAAAAACATATTTAGAAGTATAAAACTATGATCGATTGGGGATTGTATCTCGCTAGCTCAGTTGGTTAGAGCGGTACTCTTGCAAAGTAGGGGAATTGCGTATAAAATGACACTTTTTTCTAGAACACCTACACAAACCCTTCAGTACATGAGAAAAATATGAAAATTGGAGACTTCATTGTTGAAGTAGTTTACAACACTGTACAGTGCATCCCATTTTGGTTGAGACAGCCAGATATCTCGGTTGTTGTTGAAGATAGAACCTTGCGGTTTCCGCGGTCCTGTGCCACTTTTTTGTGAAACTCAAGATGGCCTGAACGGATTTTGCCTAACTTCTTTCGTTTATAAACTACAGGGTGTTTTTGAAAATCCACACTTTTAGGATCCCCTCCATATCTAAGAAGTTTCTCAGCGATAATGTCAAATTGAAAACTTGTCCCATAGAGAATTTTACGTAGAATCCAGGGGCGTACTCATTTTTTTCCGGAGTATCGTTATGGAGATAAAACTCAAACTTAT
This sequence comes from Vesta saturnalis, assembly GCA_036346205.1. Classification (NCBI taxonomy): domain Eukaryota; kingdom Metazoa; phylum Arthropoda; class Insecta; order Coleoptera; family Lampyridae; genus Vesta; species Vesta saturnalis. The sequence continues at coordinate 53,499 of JARFJB010002554.1, read as the reverse complement.
GATTTTTTTCAATGGAACACCCTGTATTTTATTATTTCATTAAATTACTTATTTTTTTCCTTCGAAATGATATATAATATGTAAACATGAAGTTTTCAAAAATGCTCCAAAATTACTAAAACATTGAATTTTAATGGAGTGCCATGGATTTCAAAGTTTTACTACAGGGATTATTATTTGTGATTTTTTTATAGTAGGTCACGGATGCTACAAACATTGTTGTTGACTTTTGGAGCACTGTTTTATCAAGTGACTGTGGAGAAATCAACACATCTACTGTCATGATGATAAATTTTGATGCGTTTTATTGCGTTTGTGTTTGGCGATTTTGTTAATTTGTGAAATTTTATAATGGCTGAAAGATTTTTTCAGAACAACGAAAAGTATATCATACAATGTTTCAATCAATGCCATGAAAATGTTGACGAAGCATTAGAATTATATTTAAACAGGTAAACTAGTAATTTACAATAAGACATTATATGACATATTGTTTATAAAACGTTAGGTATCCAGAGAGGCGTCAACCTAGTCGAGCAACGATATTTTGACTAAAGAAAAATCTTCTAAATTATGGTGCGTATTCTAAACCCCGACCCAAGACGTATAACAAGGAAAATAATGAAGTGGATGAAATAAATATCTTAGCCAGCGTCCGTGTCTCTCCTCAGACTTCTTGTACGAAGTTAGAAAATGACACTGGCGTTCCCCGATCACGGGTACAAAGGATTTTAAAAAAACACAAATTGAAACCATACAAAGTGAATATTGTCCAGCATTTATACCCTGGTGATGCAGCGAGGCGTGTGAATTTCTGTAATTGGTTTTTGAACCAAACTCGAAGGGACAATAATTTTGCGAGTAAAGTCATATGGTCAGACGAAGCCCATATAAACAGTGCCGGTTTATTTAACAGGCAAAATACAAGACACTGGTATGATGAAAACGAACACCTAATTTTTGAGCAACAACAACAGGGTCGATTTGGTTTTAATGTAGCCTGTTTCTTATTGGGGACATCAATAAAATACCGCATTTCTGAAAGGGCTCGCAACGCGAATAGGTACTTGGCAATTTTAGAGGAAGTAGTACCAGAATTCATGGAGTATGTTCCCCTCGCCTATCTTAATGCCATTTACTTCCAACAAGACGGTGCCCCTGCCCACAATTCGAGGTTGATTGTGCCATTTTTAGAAGAAACTTTCCAGGACCATTGGATTGGAACAAATGGACCCATTAGTTGGCCTGCAAGGTAACTTGATTTGTCAGTGTTGGACTTTTTTTGTGGGGCTTTTGAAATATAAAATATACGGTAAGAGGCACAATAATATTGAAGAACTTCGTGCAATAACAGAGGCAGTTTTCCAGAATTTACAAAATCGTCCTTTCATAATTTTAAATGCATTAAGGGAAAATGGACATCAATTTGAACAATTCAATGAATAAGTTACCGAATAATTTCGAAATGAAATAGTATGAGTAAATATTTAATTAGTTGCTTATTCTACATTATGAACTTTTTATTACTATTTATTTGTTGCTATTAGTTACCTGCGTTTTGCGTTTTGTTAGTGAATTAGTGTTAGCATTGTTCTTGTTCCTTTCATGGAAAAATCACAAGTAGTGTTTCTTCAATTTGAACTGTTTTTGTATGAAAAATCCATAGCCTACTATTAAAAATCAATGTTTTAGTGATTTTGGAGCATTTTTGAAGAATTTATGTTTATATATTATATATCATTTTGAAGAAAAAAAAAATAAGGAATTTAATGAGGTGATAAAATACAGGGTGTTCCGTTGAAAAAATCATAAATTTGAGGCGTATTTCCATAACCATACCCAAAAAAAAAATTCACTATGGGATAAGTTTTCAATTTGACATTATCGCTGAGAAACGTCGTAGATATGGAGGGGGTCCAAAAAGTGTAAATTTCCAAAAACGTCCTGTAACTTATGAACGAAAGAAGTTAGGAAAAATCCGTTCAGGACATCTTGAGTTTCACAAAAAAGGGGCACAGGACCGCGAAAACCGCAAGGTTCTATCTTCAACCACAACCGAGATACTTGGCTGTCTCAACCAAAATGGGATGCACTGTACACTACATAAAAAAACTAAATTCAAATTGTGTAACAGTAAAAAAAATTCTTTCAATTAAGATATGTCGTTTTACCTGTACATACTAAGCTAAAATGACATACTCTCTTTTAAGTGCATAGTTCGCAAATAAACAATTTTGTTTTAGGAGAAACATCCTCACACACTGTGTGGCACCAGTTTTTACACACTTGCCATTGTATCCATTTTTCGTTAGCTCTTGATTGGGAATAAACTTCATTATAATATATGCATGAAACGTCATCGACATCTTCATCTTCAAATTTATCCAAATCGTGTTTGCTGTCGCTTTCAATCAATATTTGTCAATTCACTGCCTTTGCAGCTCGTCTTTCTTGTTGTCTTCTTTTTTTTAGCTGTTTCTCTTCATGGTTTTTCTTTATAGCCTCTATGACAGGAGATGCTGTTAACACACCGACAGTTTGAGTTTTGCGTTTTCTTTTGATGTCGATAATCTTTATAACTGGAAAAGGTGAAATTTCTATCAAAGAGACACTACTAACTTATGAAGTGCTAGGCTCTGCCACAGAATCAGATCCGTTTTCGTTAGACGTTTCCGATACAGAATCTGGGGGTTTGGAAATTGCAGCCTTGGAAGCTGTTGAGTTTCTAGACGATCTGTTATTAAGCTTGGAGCAAATAAATGCTCCGGAAAGACATCAGGATTCAGTGGGTAAATACCCGCTTTTGCAAACCCTGCAGTAGCATTTGCAATTGTTGCAGCTGTTCCATAAGCTTCTGAAAATAACTTGGCAATTTAAAATCGCGTTACTGTTCTGCCTGGATTATTGTTTAACCAATTTGTGATTTCCTGGTTGTAGTAAACTGAATGAGACCCAAAAAATGATATGTCCAAAGGCTGAATACGATGAGTACAGTGAGCAGGTAAACAGAGTAAAATGACTCCATTTTGCTTTGCATATTCTAATATTCCGTGCCCGTCAAGGATCAGTAAAATCTTGTTATCTGGTGAAGCATGTGAAAAAGCATAAGCCATCTTAAAAATAATTCCCCCACCATTCAACCAGATTCGTGTACGAAGAGGTCCTGGTGGAGCATCATGAAATAACTTAATTAATGCTGGAGGAATAAACACCCCAACAGCACTCATGCAACAAACTATGGTAGTATGGCTTCCTCGTTCTGCACTTGTAACCACCCCAACTTGTTTCCGACCTTTGGTTGCAAAAATTTTTTGTGATTTTTAAACAGAGGACAGCCCTGACTCGTCCATATTATATATATATATATACACATATATATATATATATATATATATATATATATATATATATATATATATATATATATATATATATATATATATAAAAAGGTATCGAGATGTGGTCTAGTTAAAAATGAAAATGTCTATTTAATTCAAGCTTTCGAAATACTTGGAAAATTTGGAATGTGTTTGACACAAAGAAACATGATTAACAAAAGAATCCCTTACATACTAAACTTAACACCAATCTTATGTAATATCTTAAACAACGAACAAATACGTATAGCGAAATATAACATTAAACCTATCAAAAAACTTTTTTCAAAATTAAAAGACAGAACTCCAATTCTTAGTAAATCTAATGTTGTATATTCCATTCCTTGTAACGAATACAATAAAGTATATATTGGACAAACATCACAATGGCTTAAAACAAGACTTACTCATTCTGTATTATAAGTGTTTTGTAACTGTGGTTTCCTATTAGTGGAGTTGATCGGCCTATTTCCACAGTTTATGTTGTAACTATGGTTTCCTATTAGTGGAGTTGATCGGCCTATTTCCACAGTTTATGCTGTAACTGTGGTTTCCTATTAGTGGAGTTGATCGGCCTATTTCCACAGTTTATGTTGTAACTGTGGTTTCCTATTAGTGGAGTTGATCGGCCTATTTCCACAGTTTATGTTGTAACTGTGGTTTCCTATTAGTGGAGTTGATCGGCCTATTTCCACAGTTAATGTTGTAACTGTGGTTTCCTATTAGTGGAGTTGATCGGCCTATTTCCACAGTTTATGATAGGCCGATCAACTCCACTAATAGGAAACCACAGTTACAAAACACTTATAATACACAGCATAAACTGTGGAAATAGGCCGATCAACTCCACTAAGACTTACTCAGCATAGAAGTGACTGTAAAATAGAAAAAATTCTTGTGCTTTAGCAAAATATAGTAAAAACACCAATCACATTCCAAATTTTCCTAAAGTCAAAATTTTAGAAACAGAAATTAATTATAGAAGCAGACTTTTCCTTGAAATGACTCACATTTTCAGTACTCAAGATACTTTAAATTACAAAACTGATCTAGATAATCTAAGCAACATCTATTCATATATTCTGAGTACTAATTTTAATTGATTCATTACATGTTTTATAAATCATATCTTCTAAGAGTTTTAGTTTGTAACGCAGTAGGTATATATGTCAATTTTTAAAATTTTGAAATACTTCAATTACTGTCTTCTTGTTACGTTGTGATTTTAAATTGTAATCAATTCTTCTGTACAATAATGTTAGTTAGTTTATAATTCTCGCATTTAGTGAGTAGTCTGTATGATGTTAATAGATTATTTCTCACATGTTCATTTTACACAGATTCCTGATGAAGAAATAAAGTATTCCGAATGCTTGAATTAAATAAAGAGTCATTTTCATTTTTAACTAGACCGCATCTCGATACCATATTTTTATAATAACTACGGTCGTTACTTCCCCTAAACTTTATATATATATATATATATATATATATATATATATATATATATATATATATATATATATATATATATTGCTGGATGCGATCTTGTTTGTGGTTATGAAATTATCAAAGCAGCGAAAAAAGTTTGAAATTTGTGGCTTATTAAAGCCTTGCACCCTAGCAGCAGATGTGGCTTTTGGATACGCAAACTTATTTCTGGATTTCGTTATCTAAAACCCTTAAGCCACTCTCATCCTGCTTTTTGCGTATTACGGGAAAATCTGTGAGGAATATCGTTTAGTTCACGAAACTGGTATGCAAGTGTACGTAAATCGCTTGTAGTGATACCAAACGGCATTGTCTCTAACTTTTGAATATGCTCTACTAATTCTTTTTCCATGTGAACTGGCATTGTAAAGCATACCGACCTAGACCTTTGTTGTTACCTTTAATTCGTATATTTTTTTTCTGGGCATGTCTTCTGAGTGTAGCTTGGGGGACAGAAAATTGTTTGGAAGCAGCTAGCCAACCCATGTCACCTCTGCTGACAGCTTCAATTGCCAGTTGCATTGCATCTCTAGACCAACATTGTCTTGCAGTTTTACGTGCATGTCGCCCAACCATTCTGTGAAACAAAAAACAGTATCAAAAACAGAAGCATCTGAATAATCTCCTACTAAGATAAAATGGCATACCTGTGTTATTTTAGCTTTGCACAGCATATTTCATTTTATCAAAGAGGAACCTCATATGTAACCTAAAAGAATTCTATTATTCCACTATCCACTATTCACAAGAACGAACCTAATCGTTGTCATGATCACTAAAGTCACATAATTTAGATCTGATAGGTTTTAGAATAAAATAATAACACATACTTGTCCAACTCGTTGTCAAAATAGCGCGACATTGAAACTTTTTACCAAGCGTAGTACACATTTAGCGATAAATGGTGCAGTTTAGCATGGATCACAACCAAATTCCGACAATGCATATTAGAATCATATTCTTCAGGTAAATGGCAGCAGATATTCTGCAAAAGTCACATAAGTATGAAAAATAGAAGTATGTCATTTTAACTTGGTATGTCATTTTAGACAATTCCTCTACATGTCATAGGTTCCAATCCTACACCAGGTAAACTATTTATTTGCATTTAATAAATTAATAATAATTTTTACATATTTACTTTTGAACATATTCTTTCATGACAAAACTTATAATAATATGATCATAATTGGTTACGGAATCCCAAATAACTTGATTTTCAATTAACCATTGCAAGATAGGTAATTATTACTAGTGATAATAATTTGTTGATTTATTTAGTTGTAACACCTTGTTTTATTATTCTATCGTTTACTTTACTTAACGTTACTAGGTACTTGAAAATACTCATTTTCAAACCAAATTTGCATTGGTTTGAAGGAGCCAGGTCGTACGGGTACGGAATTTAATAATTACCAACTTGATGTTAGTAAAAATTACTATCATTGGCGGTTGGTTATTTTTTAGGTCATTTTTGTTAAAATCACCCCTGTAATTTAGTTATATGAAGAATAGGCAGACTTGATTTTCGTGTATAGATATTGTAACGGTAGTGCCTCCGCTTCAGTTAGAAAATATCAACGGCAATACCCAAACCGTCGTCTCCCAGACAAGCGAACGTTCAGTAGAACCTTCACAACTCTTCGATTAACAGGTGATTTCTCTACAACGAGTTGTGAAACAGAACTATACGAAGAAACAATGCTGAAGAAGTACTTGAAATCGTTGAAAATGATCTTGGTACTAGTACGAGAAGGATTTCTATATTTGCAGGACAGGTTATATAAGAATCTTTTCGAAAAAAGGATTGAATCCCTATCAATACCAATAGGTACGGGAACTTCTCCTTACGAATATTCCAAAAGAGTTGGTCTATGTGAATGATAGAGCACGAAAACTTTTCTTTGACCAAGCTAAATTTACGGGGTATGGAATCAACAATTTCTACAACGAACATGTGTGAGTAATCGTACTACGTCCTATTTACTTCATGGTGCTCCAGCCCGTATGGAAGAGGTCTCATTAATTTCTTCAATGAACAGTATCCAAATAGATGCATAGGTTGTGGTGGTACCATTTCTTGGCCACCGCGTTCTTCGCATCTGAAACCACTAGAATTTATCATTTGGGGACATGTGAAATACTTACCTATTCAATAGGAAAGCCTAATAATAGACAGCAACTCATCCAGAAGATTCATGCAAGAAAAACAATATGGAGAACTACAACGGGGAGTGAGAGCTTCAACCGAAGATCGCAAAAGACGATGGTCGCATTGAGCGGCGTTAATAATCGCACTGTTATTCCGCTTTTATTAAAATAAGCCACATTTTTACCTAAGCCCCATAATAATTTACTTCAGTTTCAAACCACGACATTTCAAGAACCGTTGAGAATTCGGAAAAAGTGAATAGAACCATATATATATATATATATATATATATATATATATAAGTGTCTCTAAAAGGTGCGGAAAAAATGTTAGCACAAATGCCTGAGGCTAAAATATGACGATCTAACCTGACTTACCTCAGTCCAAAAGTGGTTGATTTCGGAGATACAGAGTGTCAAAAGTTCAATTTGGATTTGTTGCTTTTTTGTCGGTGTTCATGTTTTAAATTGCGAGTAGTACTGGAATATCGCGAAAGAGAATTAGCAAGTGCCCGGTGAATAATCAAACAATTTGCAAATTTATTTTCGTCATGGCCGTGCAGTATACCAACGAAGAAATGACCGATATGTTATTGGGTTTTCAATATTTCCAGGGAAATGGTTTAGAATCTTGCAGGCTATACAATCGAAGATTACCAAACCACAAAACCTTCGCGGCAGTTGAAACGGGTAGGTTTGCGCCTGTTTCTATTAATTATGGTCGTGCACGTACGATAAGAACTCCCGAGGTTGGGGAAGATAGAAGAAAATCCAAAACTCAGAAGCAGAAGATTGGGCTTACAGCTAGGGGTAAGTAAAGATACTATTAATACGGTAACCAGAGAACAACTACTGCATACATTTCATGTTCAACGGGTGCAAGATCTTTTATCCGATGATTTTGAAGCACGCCTAGGTTTCTGCCGGTTTATCCAAGAACAAAGAAATCAAGATAGAGACTTTACACGAAGAATTTTATTCACAGATGAAGCCACTTTCACGAGAAGTGGCACAATGAACATGTCTATGCTGAAGAAAATCCTCATACGGCTAAAGTTGCCCATTATCAGCATGAGTTTAAGGTCAATGTGTGGGCAGGAATCATTGACACTTTCATAATTGGTCATGTCATTTTACCAGCTCGACTAAATGGGGCAAATTATTTGGAACATCTACAAAACGAATTACCAGACCTATTAGCTCCCCTAACCTTGCAACTTCCAAGGGGAATTTGGTTTATGCACGACGGTGCACCTCCACATTTTACGTTAAACGTACGTAATTATTTGAACGAACAGTATCCAAATAGATGGAGAGGTAGAGGCAATGATGGACCCCCAACGGGACAACTCGATCCCCTGACACGACCCCGATGGATTACTTTTTGTGGGGAAAAGGGAAAGTCGTTGTGTATTCTACGCCAGTAGGTACATACAGAAGATGAATTAAGGAGACGTATTGTAACTGGTATTGACGCTTTGAGAAATGATGACGAAATGCTCCAGAGAGTCCAATTTAATTTTTTACGAAATGGAGGTCATTTTGAACATTTGTCGTAAGCTTTTTTTTAACTTTTTGTTGTTGATAAATTTATTAACTGTTTTTACTCGAGAATAAAACTATAGTACATTTACCGTGTTATTGTAATTTTTGGTGTTATTCTTGTGGCAATGCAATTCAATGGTGAATTTGAGTAAGAAATCAAAATTTCAAATCCAGATATCTCAGAAACGGTTGATCAAATCAAGTCTTACCAGGTATTTAGTTAAAAGACGTTGGAGAATAAGAATTTTTAATTAAAAGTTAAATACATTGTGGCTCAAAAAAGTTATTTAAATGTAAGCAAAGTACCGCAGGTGGCGCCCTCTACATTTTACATTGAAAATGAGAGCAGATTTTAATTTTTCACCCTGAAAAAACCCCCTAGCCGAATATTGTGACAGTACACCAATTATTACAAAAATTATTTACGAAAAACTAAACCCAAATTGAACTTTTGACACGCTGTATCTCCGAAATCAACCATTTTTGGACTGAGGTAAGTCGGGATAGATCGTCATATTTTAGGCTCAGGAATTTGTGGTAGCATTTTTTCCGCACCTTTTAGAGACGCCCTGTATACAACAGGTGGATGTTGTCACTTTCTGTACCATTTTATTATTGTTAAAAGCTTTTCTCCTTAAATTTTGTCATCGTAACACGCACATGCTGAATTTATGACTTAATTAATATTTACAAATTAACAGTTGTGTATACATAATTTTCTCATTCTCATTTGGACGGTTTAAACTTCCTCTAGAGTTGGATATTTTTAAGTACACAAAGGTAATGCATGCTGCAATCTCTCATACTCTCACTTGGAAGGGAAATTAAAATAAATTAAATAATTAAAAACTACTCGTAACTCTACTACTACTTATATCTTTTTTTAAATTCCTGTCCTTTACATTTGACCCTGTTGGCCTAAATATCAAAATTATGATGTCGTTAATAAGGTAACTAGAAGATAGGCCACACTACCACAGTTCTCTATTATAATTTCATGGGGACTCTTAATGTCGCAGGTAACACAAAATAGCGTGTTCTTCCTAATTATGAAATTGACGAATTTTTCCGTGCTTTAATATTACTACCATTCTCAGGCATATTAAGGGTGGCAAGTTTTCAATATGATAAAAGACTAGCTATTTACAACCGGCTTTGGTCGCTATTTTTGCTGAATAAATTATGTTTTTGTCATTAACACTCTGATGCTAGCACCTTTGAGGGGTGGTTTCAAACATTGTCATCGAAGGGAAGTTTTGAAAAATGCCTTCTTAGCAGTTACTTTTGTTATATCCTGAAAATTTCAAACTTCAGCTTAAACGGTTTAGGCGAGACGGTTGCCTGTCGTAACAAGCGTTTTTATGGTTATTCACTGAGTTTTAAGTTCTGATAGCCAGAATACTCATTTAATACACCTTTTTTTTTGTATATAGCAAAATTGAATATTTTTACCTATTTAATGAAAACATTTACGAAAATTAAACAAAAATATTTCCTTTCCACTGTTAAAGCAGTTTGATCTTAAAGTTGGCGAAATTAAAAAAAGCAACTATCGCGTATTTTTTTTTAATATATTGTTGCAATGTCATTTTTTGCTTACAACTAGTAAATATTTAACCTTTGTGTTTGTTAAGATTTTAATGAAAAACTAATAAAACGGGTATTTGTAGTGTTCTGTTTACCTTTAACTTCTGTACTTTTACATCTAACATTATGTAAAAATAATTTATGTACATAACGAGAAAAATATTCTTTTCTGTGTAAGTGCTATCACAAACAGAATTCATTCAGTTCTTTCATTAATTCAACACATGAAACCTTTTTATCCGTCTTAAAATATAACAAATTACAATTCTTGCTGCACCTATTTATATTTTGAGATTAGGTGCTTAAATATTCAAAAGCGTTAAGACATTTTTGTATTTAGTTCTTAAGCGTAAAGGAGAAATAAAATTAGGTTCCCAAAATTAAAAAAGTGCGTACGTAGATTGAAAATGAATAGTTCTCATCATAACGTTATTGATATTAAGTATGACACATTCAATTCGATTTTTCCACGTAAGTAATATTCAACAAAGTTGTTTTTCACACAGATCTAATCAATAAAACTACTAAATTATTAAACTTGGAAGTCACCTGACCATTTACATGCTGCGTAGTGTATTTCAAAATCGAATAAAAAGAAATCGAAGGAAAACGTCCATTTATTTAACGACGCTTTGCCATGTCAGTATAGTTGTTGATAAAATCTTTCGTATTCTGAATTAATTGCAATAATGAAAGAGAATTTAAATTCAGGTATCGTTATAAAAAAATCAAACATTCGTATATGGATACATCAACGAGATTTGGCAAATTTGCAAAAAGTTGTGTTGGAAGGGCATGGATCGAAATTATTAGTTGAGCACAGTACTAATCCGAAAGTGAAAAAATTTTTAGAAGCTGTACCACATATTATGGTAAGTTTTCAACTCTACAATTAAATGCGGCAATTACAATAGTAATGACGCAATGCTATTAACGCTTCATGTTGGAAAAGTTGGTCATTATTGATGTCACGATTAATTTTAGGGTCTCATTAAGGACATTCACACCGACGTTGAAAATGACGATTTAGAGCAATTACAAGCTCACACTAGTTCTCCTGTACCTCAAGTTGTGTTAACCGCAAAAGATATAAATGGACTTACGCCCTTACATAAGGTAAATTTCAATTTAATGGCATAAAACAAACTAAAACTTATTATTTAAGGCTGCCGGACTTGGACGTCAAAGCATAGCCGAATATATTGTTGCAAATTACCCAAGTAGCGTAACCGTCACAGATAATGAGGGACGCACTCCTTTACACTTTGCAACATTAGCAAGGGACGATGGTAAAATGTTCGATTTTCTGATTAACGCCGACGCCGATGAATCCTTACTGGACAACGTAAGTATTATTCACTTCCATAACATAGTAATTAATAATTTTCAGAAACAAAAAACCGCGGCTTATTACAAACAACGTAGTTCGGAAATTGACAGTAAACTTTTGCAAGTAATACCCGAATGTCCGAGAACAGCCAAAGAAGGTTTGTAATATCTCGAGAGCGGATGAAGATTTTTAAATTATGAAAATATTTTTGTAAATATCTTCCAAGGGCGCACATTTGTTGGCACAAAGATTTGAATCAACGCCCATCACCGCCAGGTGGCGCTATCTCACTTCAATTTTTAAATGCAATGCCCTATTTTTGTTTCATTTTTGGATTCTATGACATATTCGTGATGACTTTTATTAAGACTCCTACCAACCTATCTTTTGTAGTTTCTGAGAAAAAAATAATTTTTGGAATTTTATTAATTGATAGCATACAAATTAAATTAAATGTGCAAATGTTTCTCCATCATTTTCTACACACGTTTGATAACGCCTAATTAATGTAACACTAGTTGCCGCTCTTAAAGTTTCTCGTGGTATGTTTGCACAAGCAATTCTAATTTTGTTTTGTAACTCCTCTACATCTCTAGAACGTGTTTCATACACTACACTCTTTAAATGTCCCCAAAGAAAGTAGTCTAAGGGACTAAGGTCAGGAGAACGAGCTGGCCGCAGAATGGGACCATTTGTACCTATCCATCGTTGCGGAAACACTCTATTTAGATAATTTCTCACTATTGCGCTATTGTGCGCCGGTGCGCCATCCTGTTGAAAGTACATCACTTGCCGCAGATTTACATTTACATTTTCAAGCAAAGGGCAGTTGATTTTCAAGAAAATCCAAATAGCGTTGGCCTGTTAAGGTACCATTAAAAAATATGGGCCAATCAATTTGCTATCTATCATTCCGCACCATACATTTATGTTCCATCTCACTTGGAAATTGGTTGCTCTTACCCAATGAGGATTTTCTGACGACCAGTAATGGGAATTGTGGCGATTAACGATTTCATTGTTTGAAAAATTACTTTCATCAGACCACACGATACGACCTAGCAAATTAGGGTCTTGCATAATGGTCCATAAAACTCCGGTGATAAAATTAAGTCTGCGATCTTGATCTCTTGCATGCAGTCCATGTACCAAATGAATTTTAAATGATTTGTATTTATTAGATTTTAATATTTTATGGACAGAACCAACTGATACGGCACACTCTTCAGAAATAGATCTCACAGACACATGAGGATTATAAGCTACATGCTAATACACCGACGGTGTGTGCTTCATCTGTTGCTGTCTTTGTGCGATTCTTGCACTTACGGTGAGGAAAATGACCGGTTCCCCTCAAAATATTTGCTACACGAACAAATGTATTTCTTCCGGGATGGCGTCGATCGGAAACCTGGCAGCATACAATGCTTGTGCAGCCCTTGCATTTTTCTACATTCACCATAAATTATTACCATATCAAAATATTCTTCGTTAGAAAACGTAAACATAATTATGGAATTTGAAGATGCACAGACGATTTTCAAAACTGAAACTGTAAACTGACAGAAACTTGACAGACACTTCATTACGCGTTTGTTTTCATGGGATGATAAATGTTTCACATGATTCTTAATCAACGACTATGATAAGTTGGCCCCTTACAATTTAGTGTACAGCGTATCGCATTATTTCGGCGTTATCTGCATTATTTTTGTGGAAGAACAATCTTTTATCTTTCATTTGGTATAAAATTTGCTATTTTGTCTGTATCACTCAAATGTTATGAGCATTTCTTGAAATTACGTTTTGTGCTAAAATTCCAAGGATTATTTTTTCTCAGAAACTACAAAAGATAGGTTGGTAGGAGTCTTAATAAAAGTCATCACAAATATGTCATAGAATCCAAAAATGAAATAAGAAGAATGAGATAGCGCCACCTGGCGGTGATGGGCGTTGATTCAAATCTTTGTGCCAACAAATGTGCGCCCTTGGAAGATACTTACAAAAATATTTTCATAATTTAAAATCTTCATCCGCTCTTGAGATATTGCACTGTCCCATTCCTCGTTGAACACGCTGTATATATATATATATATATATATATATATATATATATATATATATATATATATATATATATATATATATATATATACAGGGTGTTTCTAAAGGTGCGGAAAAATGTTAGCACAAATTCCTGAGGCTGAAATATGACTATCTAACCGACTACCCTCAGTCCAAAAGTAGTTGATTTCGGAGATACAGAGTGTCAAAAGTTTTGTCGGTGTTCATGTTTTAAATTGCAGTAGTACTGGAACATCGGGAAAGAGAATTAGCAAGTGCCCGGTGAATTATCAAACAATTTGCAAATTCATTTTCGTCATGGCCGTGCAGTATACCAACGAAGAAATGACCGATATGTTATTGGTTTTAATATTTCCAGGGTTTAGAATCTTGCAGGGTATACAGTGAAAGATTTCCCAATCGAAGATTACCAAACCACAAAATCTTCGCGGCAGTTGAAACGGGTAGGTTTGTGTCTGTTTCTAATAACTACGGTTGTGCACGTACGGTAAGAACTCCGGAGGTTGAGGACGATATTCTAAATCGGATTGAAGAAAATCCATAACTCAGCAGCTGAAGGTTAGGCTTACAGCTAGGGGCAAGCAAAAATACTGCTAATACGGTAACCAGAGAACAACTACTGCATACATTTCATGTTCAACGGGTACAAGATCTTTTACCCCATGATTTTGAAGCATTCCTAGGTTTCTGCCCGTTTATCCAAGAACAAAGAAATCAAGATAGAAACTTTACACGAAGAATTTTATTCTCAGATTAAGCCACTTTCACGAGGCGTGGCATAAACTAACTTGCACAATGAATATGTCTATGATGAATAAAATCCTCATACGGCTAAAGTTCCCCACTATCAGCGTGAGTCAATGTGTGGGCAGGAATCATTGACACTTTCATAATTGGTCATGTCATTGTACCACTTCGACTAAATGCCACAAATTATTTGGAACATCTACAAATCGAATTACCAGACTTATTAGATCCTCTACCCTTGCAACTTCGAAGGGGAATGTGGTTTATGCACGACGGTGCGCCTCCACATTTTACGTTAAACGTATGTAATTATTTGAACGAACAGTATCCAAATAGATGGAGAGGTAGAGGCAATGATGGACCCGCAAGTTGGACAGCTCGATTCTCTGACACGACCCCGATGGATTACTTTTGTGGGGAAAAGGAAAACCGTTGTGTATTCTACGCCAGTAGGTACATACAGAAGATGAATTAAGGAGACGTATTCAAACTACTATTGACGCTTTGAGAAATGATGACGAAATGCTCCAGAGACTCCAATTTAATTTTTAGGAAATGGAGGTCATTTTGAACATTTGTCGTAAACTTTCTTCTTATTAACGTTTTGTTGTTGATAAATTTATTAACTGTTTTTACTCGAGAATAAAATTATAGTACATTTATCGTGTAATTTTTGGTGTTATTCTTGTGGCAATGTAATGCAATGGTGAGTTTGAGTAAGAAATCAAAACTTTTAAATCCAGATATCTCAGAAACGGTTGCTCAAATCAAGTTTTATCAGGTATACATTTTTAGTTAAAAGACGTTGGAGAATAAGAATCTTTAATTAAACGTTAAATACATTGTGGCTCAAAAGTTATTTAAATGTATGCCAAATGCCCTCTACATTTAACATTGAAAATGAGAGCAGATTTCAATTTTCCACCTTGCAAAACCCCCCTAGCCGAATATTGTGACAGTACACCAATTATTACAAAAATTATTTACGAAAAACTAAATCCAAATTGAACTTTTGACACTCTGCATCTCCGAAATCAACCACTTTTGGACTGAGGTAAGTCGGGTTAGATCGTCATATTTTAGCCTCAGGAATTTGTGGTACCATTTTTTCCGCACCTTTTAGAGACGCCCTATATACAGCAGGTGGATGTTGTCATCTAATTATGACATCACTGGTTAAGAGATATTGTCAGCTTAACTTTCTGTACCATTTGATTATTGTTAAAAGCTTTTTTCCTTAAATTTTGTCATCGTAACACGCACATGCTGAATTTATGACTTAATTAATATTTACAAATTAACAGTTGTGTATACATAATTTTCTCATTCTCATTTGAACGGTTTAAACTTCCTCTAGAGTTGGATATTTTTAAGTACACAAAGGTAATGCATGCTGCAATCTTTCATACTCTCACTTGGAAGGAAATTAAAATAAATTAAATCATTAAAACTACTCGTAACTCTACTACTACTTATATTTTAAAAAATTCCTGTCCTTTACATTTGATCCTGTTGGCCTAAAATCAAAATTATGGTGTCGTTAATAAGGTAACTAGAAGATAGGTCACACTACCACAGTTCTCTATTATAATTTCATGGGTGACTCTTAATGTCGCAGGTAACACAAAATAGCGTGTCCTTCTTAATTATGAAATTGACGAATTTTTCCGTGCTTTAATATTACTACCATTCTCAAGCATATTAAGGGTGGCAAGTTTTCAATATGATAAAAGACTAGCTATTTACAACCGGCTTTGGTCGCTATTTTTGCTGAAAAATTATGTTTTTGTCATTAACACTTTGATGCTAGAACCTTTGAGGGTGGTTTCAAACCCTTAGAAGGAAGTTTTGAAAAATGCCTTCTTAGCAGTTACTTTTGTTATATAATGAAACTATCCTGAAAATTTCAAACTTTAGCTTAAATGGTTTAGGCGAGACGGTTGCCTGTCGTAACAAGCGTTTTATGGTTATTCACTGAGTTTTAAGTTCTGATAGCCAGAATACTCATTTAATACACCTTTTTTTGTATATAGCAAAATTGAATATATTTACCTATTTAATGAAAACATTTACGAAAATTAAACAAAAATATTTCCTTTCCACTGTTAAAGCAGTTTGATCTTAAAGTTGGCGAAATTAAAAAAGCAACTATCGCGTATTTTTTAATATATTGTTACAATGTCATTTTTGCTTACAACTAGTAAATATTTAACTTTTGTGTTTGTTAAGATTTTAATGAAAAACTAATAAAACGGGTATTTGTAGTGTTCTGTTTACCTTTAACTTCTGTACTTTTACATCTAGCATTATGTAAAAATAATTTATGTACATAAAAATATTCTTTTATGTGTAAGTGCTATCACAAACAGAATTCATTCACTTCTTTCATTAATTCAACACATGAAACCTTTTTATCCGTCTTAAAATATAACAAATTACAATTCTTGCTGCACCTATTTATATTTTGAGATTAGGTGCTTAAATATTCAAAAGCGTAAGACATTTTTGTATTTGGTTCTTAAGCGTAAAAATAAATAAAATTAGGTTCCCAAAATTAAAAAGTGCGTACGTAGATTGAAAATGAATAGTTCTCATCATAACGTTATTGATATTAAGTATGACACATTCAATTCGATTTTTCCACGTAAGTAATATTCAACAAAGTTGTTTTTCACACAGATCTAATCAATAAAACTACTAAATTATTAAACTTGGAAGTCACCTGACCATTTACATGCTGCGTAGTGTATTTCAAAATCGAATAAAAAGAAATCGAAGGAAAACGTCCATTTATTTAACGACGCTTTGCCATGTCAGTATAGTTGTTGATAAAATCATTCGTATTCTGAACTAATTGCAATAATGAAAGAGAATTTAAATTCAGGTATCGTTATAAAAAATCAAACATTCGTATATGGATACATCAACGAGATTTGGCAAATTTGCAAAAGTTGTGTTGGAAGGGCATGGATCGAAATTATTAGTTGAGCACAGTACTAATCCGAAAGTGAAAAAATTTTTAGAAGCTGTACCACATATTATGGTAAGTTTTCAACTCTACAATTAAATGCGGCAATTACAATAGTAATGACGCAATGCTATTAACGCTTCATGTTGGAAAAGTTGGTCATTATTGATGTCACGATTAATTTTAGGGTCTCATTAAGGACATTCACACCGACGTTGAAAATGACGATTTAGAGCAATTACAAGCTCACACTAGTTCTCCTGTACCTCAAGTTGTGTTAACCGCAAAAGATATAAATGGACTTACGCCCTTACATAAGGTAAATTTCAATTTAATGGCATGAAAAGCAAACTAAAACTTATTATTTAAGGCTGCCGGACTTGGACGTCAAAGCATAGCCGAATATATTGTTGCAAATTACCCAAGTAGCGTAACCGTCACAGATAATGAGGGACGCACTCCTTTACACTTTGCAACATTAGCAAGGGACGATGGTAAAATGTTCGATTTTCTGATTAACGCCGACGCCGATGAATCCTTACTGGACAACGTAAGTATTATTCACTTCCATAACATAGTAATTAATAATTTTCAGAAACAAAAAACCGCGGCTTATTACAAACAACGTAGTTCGGAAATTGACAGTAAACTTTTGCAAGTAATACCCGAATGTCCGAGAACAGCCAAAGAAGGTTTCACCTTTGATTGGAATACACTTTCTAACGGAGAAATAATTACGAAGCCAATTAAAAAAATGAAAGAATTAATACAAGAACCTACCGACGAAAATAATGAGACTGAAAAACAGACTACAGAAGTACCTGAAAACGACTCCAAAGACGAACCTAACGAAAATGGAGTTGATGAAACCAATACAGATGCAGAACCAGAACCTGAACCAGAACCAGAACCTGAACCCGAACCAGAATTAGAAAATGATCCTGAGCCAGAACCAAAATCAGATCCAATTCCCGAGCATGAACCTGAAATTGTATCAAATTCTATACCTCAAGTAGCAAATCAACTTGTAGAAAAAGCTATTGATGATGTCATTGC
Source organism: Vesta saturnalis (assembly GCA_036346205.1). NCBI lineage: Eukaryota > Metazoa > Arthropoda > Insecta > Coleoptera > Lampyridae > Vesta > Vesta saturnalis. Next base: position 35,162 of record JARFJB010002554.1, on the reverse strand, counting down.
AAATGGAGATGTCATCGATGACATTGAAGACTCTCATACTAAAGATGATGAAAAACTGGAAACGAAAGTCCATGAACCAGAGGAGGATGATGAGGATACTTTACAAGATCCTATCACAGAAAACGAAGATGTCGAAATATTACCTGAATCACACGTAGTAGATCAAATTGAATTTGATGATGAGAAAGAAACTACGCCTGTTGAAGATATAAATCATGATAATAAAACAGAAGAAATACGGATAGATACACCTAAACCAAATAGTGCACATGAAACTCGAGAGGATGAAAAACGAATAGAAACACCAAAACCAATTACTCCTCAAACACTAAACGAAGAAAGTAAGACAGACTTGGTGGATGATGGGGAAGGGGTCATTGAAGGTGTTGTAAACGGTGAAAATGAAATTGAATCTGTGAACGAACAGGGGCAAGGTGTAGAAGATAAAGAGGAGGATCCTGAAATTTTAGCATTAATTGAAGAAGGCAATATGGAGCAATTAGCAGCTTTAGTTTTAAATGGGGACGGAGAAAAACTTGTAGGATACCATTCCGAAAATTCCGAACTTCAGGCGTTTCTTGATAATGTCCCTACATATATGGTAGTTATGTAATATGTAGGTTGATCGATATAATATCATTTTATTACTTTTAGTCTAAAATAAACCGAATCCATGTAGCAGCACGCGATGGCAGTTTAAGAGATTTACAGGCAGCTTTAGATAGGCGTAAATTTGCAATTGCCAAAGACCATATTTCACCGAACGGCACGTCACCACTGCATGTTGCCACAATCTTCGGAAACACAAGCATTGTGAGATACTTAGCGGGTAGATTTCCAGAAACTGTGTTAGCAGTTGACAACAACGATCGAACTCCATTGCATTATGCCGCTGTTTTAGATGACAATGGTCATTATTACAATTTACTTATACATTTAGGAGCAAATCCTAAAGCTGAAGATACGGTATGTACACATTTTGTCTAGATACGAAATTTATTCCTTTTAACTAACAGTTAGGGAACAGTCCTGACTATTACCGAAACAACCAAGAAGAACTATCTCACAGACTGTTGTTACGGGAATTTGGTGCTGAAGATGCAGTTGATGATATTATAAATGATAAAGGTAAGCGTTGACAAATTTCCTTATTAACCCCGTAGTACGGTTTAGACGTCTTGATTAAAAATTGATCTAGGTAGTTTTGAGTAGAGCAGAAGGAATCGGAATGTTTATACAACATGTTTACAATACGCACAAGTACTAAATTACTACTCGACTTTAATAATTAATTAGCAATTAATTTAATACATTTCCCATTCGGCCTATATAACAAACCATAGCGTTGACTTTAGAGTAAATTTCGAGGAGTAACGAACATTTTACATCTCAATTACTTTTATTTTAAATTGTTTTTGGAACAAATAAAATTGAACGTTTCGAAATATATAAACCGAGAAATATTTTATTGCATTAAATATAATTGTTTGTTTTAATAAATTTTACTTTCAAGCGTTTTAATTATTTAACTGTAACTCTGTTTTTACAATTCTAAAATCTATACTTCCATCGAGTCACACAACAAAAAATTAAAGAATTGAAAAATTAAAAGGTTAAAAACAGATGGGTAAAATGTTGTCCCTACAGGGTGTTTTATAAAATAGGTGAAATTATGAAATCATGAACCATACTTACAATTAATTCTCAGCAACACGTTTAATTTACTATGAATCAGTATTTCACATTTTCTTATTCTCCGATTCGGGCTTGGTGTGTAATCCAATTTATATTTTTTAGAACTTTTGCTGGTTGCGCAGTAGTTCTTTGTACGTTGCGTAGTAATCTGTTGTGCAGGTGTATTGCGCCCAATCCCTTCCTTAGTTATTATAAGCTACTTTATTGAACTTTTAATAGGAAAGCCTCTTTATCAGTTAATCTAAAGCAGAGTTGGCTCAATTCATAAAATTAATAAACCTACTTTTTGAAAAATAAGACATAGGCACTACTAGATTTCTACAGTTTCTATTTCACTTCGTTTGGTTTCCTTTGCTTCTAAAATAAGTGTACCTTCTCCCCCCTCACTTCCTTGCACTACTAACTTTATATACTTCGTCTTTTTGCAATTAATCTCTACGCCCACTGTCATGTCGGCTAGCTAATAACACAGTTTGAACAATCCCAACCCTTTATTTATTGCACTCATGTTCCCTTCTTACTGCCTTTTTTTTATTGCTAACCAAGCAGTCCCCTGAGCGTCCTTTTAAAGTCAGTGCGTATCTTGTATTTCCTCCCTATCCTTCACATTTTATCCGAGATACCTGGTATATATGGTATTATCGCTGAGTGTTTAGGTCCTTTCCCTGTTTAGGCTAGGTGTTAGATCGGGGTAGTCATTTTGTTTAAGTGTTTTAGCGATATTTTCTTTTTCTGTTTCCACTTTATCGTGCAAGCATCTTGCCATGCCTAGCTTCACGCTTTTGTAGTGATTGGAGTTGTATTGTAGGCACCTCCCCGTGTGGGTGGGTTTCCTGTATACACTTGTCGTGAAAGTGTTGTCATTTCTGTGTAGAGGTGGGGGGTCTTTTGGTATTTGTTTGTACTCTCGCTCCGTCCAGTTGTTTGATCTTGCTGTTGTAAGTCCCTATATCCATTACCATAGTCGCGTTCCCTTTGACTGCCGGGAGAATCTTGAACGATAGGTCATTCTTAAGGGAAATGGCCGCTCTTCTTTCTGGGTTAAATAGGTTAGGCCTTTCTAAAGAAGTTGAATGCACTCGCCCTCGACATCGACAATCGATGGTGATGTGGAAATTGTGCTCCAAAGTGATCAAGCAAGTCTCAGGGAAATAGCTAGTGAACACAATATCGCGTATGGATTGGTGCAGCACATAGTGGTGGATATTTTTGGCATTAAACGCATTGCAGCACGACTTGGGCCTAAAGAACTTTCGTTCAAAAACAGTTCCCAAAGGCATAGGTCTGGGAAACGATTTCAGAGGTAACCAACCATCCTACCACGATAAAACGCATTTCTGGTGGCGAAACATGGGTTTACGAATATGATGACGAACAGTCATTCAAGTGGCACTATGAAAATAAACCAAAAACGAGAAAAGCGAGTCAAATTCGATCAAAGACCAAGGTTATGCTCACGTTTTTATTTTATTATCATTAAAAATATGTGCCAACGGATCAATCAGTTAATAAGGAGTGTTATATGGCCGTAATCAGGCATTTGAGAGATGCTGTGTGTAGAAAATGACCAGAATTATGGCAAACAAACTCTTGAACTTTCCAGCATGATTAAAATAAAAGAAAATACGGTGAAGGCCATTCGGACTATGGAAGCTGCCAAGTAGGCTACAGCGACATCTCGATACCAATCACACCAAGATAATTGAAAAATCTAGCGAATTTTTGTCGCGAGTTATAAAATTTACAAAGCAAAAAAAGTGTGTACTAGACAAACCTCAGCACCAAACAACGCGCATAACACCAAAGTGCACAATACCCCGTATCATCCCAGAAAAGCTTGTTATAGCGGCTGATCTGGACATTGTTAATATTATGCTGGGAGAATTGCAGAGAAAATTAATTTCAATAATGCTTATGTCCAACTAACTGTTAGTTGCAGAATCCATCCTGTAGTTTTGGGCCTCAATGATCAAATAGTAGAGAAACTGAAGGACACGTACGTTGGTCTGCAACTTGATGAGGCTATTAACAGTAAGAAGACGCTTACCTTATACGTTATGTAGTCTACCCGCACGATAATACTATCGTTAGAGTTTCTGTTCCGAAAAAAAATCGTTGAAAGTGCAAAGGCTCAAGACTTACTTGAGATGTTTTAAAATGACTTGAAAAAGTGCATCAGTATGTGTACTGATGAATCTCGATTAATGTCTGGTCACTATAGAGGGTGTAAGGGCTTATTCACAACTAAATAGATCATACTATGTGGGCCCATTCATATGCATGGACATGGGATCTGTTCATGGGGCCCTGCTATGTCAAGAAATTCAAGCCTTTCTATATGTAGTTAAAGAAAACTTCAGATTTATTGCAGAAATCGCCTTCGTGCTGAAACCAGCGTATTTGACAAGGTGAATTCCTTGAACCTATCTCTGCCAGGCAATAAAGTGCATATACTGAAATTTTCAGAGAACAATGCGGCGGTTAGTAAAAAGTTGCAGACTGCAGTTGTGGATAAAAAGATTAATAAGTCTAGTGCTCAACATTGTATTCCCTGAATTACACAAATACGTTGCCTGCAATAAAGTCATGGTTTGACAACACTTTTAAAGAAACACCCCTCAAACCTCACTAACTGGTTTGCAAAATACATTAAAAAAGACAATGCTGAGAAATTTCAGTGGTCAAGATCCACCAGAATTCATCTCGCAGGAAGAAGAGAGTCGAAGTGCGACCATAGCCGTTTCAAAAAACACAAATACTCCAATCACGTACAAAATAAACAATCATACAAACCAATAAAAAATACAAGAAAATAAATAATCAAATATGCTACTCCACAGTGAAATACATCAAGAAACCCAACAAACACAAGCTAGCAAAGAACTAACGCAACACCTCAAAACACACATGTACACAAGCACCATTTGATTTACTTATTACACAATTGATACGAGTCATAAGTTGTTTCAAGTGTGTTTTTGACCCGACATTTCCATAGAGCTGTTCATGTGTTTGTAATGGTAAAGATCTTCCTTTGGGCTGCATAAATCGTTAATTCGTTTTTAGTTTAATTTTTCGAGGCTCTATGAGTGATGGAATTTTCTATAATGTTTTTAATGACATTGAATTACCATTGGCTGTATGAAACATGTTTTTCATGGCTGACCTCGGATTTTCTTCCGGTTATATAATAAATATGGATTTTTCCACATTTCTAATAACATAAAATTACTCGGGTTAAATCATAAATACGAACACTACTAATATAAAGAGTGGCCAAACTAGGAGGGGGTGAAAGATTGTATAAAGACGAAATAAGTTAGAGAAATGATTTTTCGACAGGGGTAGATATCAATAGGCACTACATTTCAAAAATATGTTTGATCATATAGGATGTTCCATGTTATTGGAGCAAACTAAACTTATACTGTTTTAAATGGAACACTATATATATATATATATATATATATATATATATATATATATATATATATATATATATATAGGGTTTTCAAAGTTAAGTCTGCACTATTGCTAACTTTCTTGTTAATAGAGCTACGAAGTCGGTTAAATTAGCAAAGTAGTGTGTTTTTTTACGCTGATTACGTTGGTGGAAAAATAAAAACAATTGAAAGTCGCATTCTCGAAAAATCGACGAAAACATACTTTTTTCTAATGGAACGCCCTGTATACAATATTCCCAATCCATAGAGAATTAAATTATGAGCAAAAGTGGTCATATGGATTTCTATCTTACAGTAAAAAATAAGGGAGATTTTGGCGATTTTTTAATTTCATCATGTAGGCTATGATTCGAAAGTAATCCTTTATTTTATGAATTTGAACACGCTCTAAATAATAAATAATTAACAGGTCTTAAATTAAATGCTGGAAAAGGTCTGCTCTTTGTTCCATACATTTTTCTACTTGCTTATAAACACGTCTTGTGGCCTTCAAAATAGTTCTAGCATCAATACTGTTAATAATATGAATAATCGTTAGTTGGAGTTCGATATTTGTATAACGTCTTTTATACAAATCATTTTTCAATCCCTACACGTAAAAGCCCAAAGGGGTTATGTACGGATACCGAGGAGGCCAGCGAACAGGACCATTCGTAGCTAATCATCTATTACAAAAATTTCTGAATGAAAAACAATCAATCACTTTTGAATCAAGCGTATTTGATGAAATTCAAAAATCGGCAAAATCTCCTTAATTTTACTGTAGGATAGAAATGCATGACAACTTTTGCTAAATTTAATTCTCTATCGATTGAGAATATTGTATATAGTTTCCATGAAAAAGTATGTTTTAGTCGATTTTTCAAATGCGATTTTCAATTGTTTTTCTTTTCCACCATCGTAATCAGCGTAAAACACTACTTTGCTAATTTAATCGACTTCGTAGTTAGCAATAGTGCAGACTTATTGAAACCTTATATATATATATATATATATATATATATATATATATATATATATATTACATTTTGAAAGCCCATAAAATACGCTTTCATTTTATTACTAATTATATGGGTCTATCTCCTTTGGTTTAAGAGATATTCAATTGTTTTTCAAAAAAATATCCCACTTGCGGCCGCCACCACCGATTTGTTTATTTTTAAATGGCAGAAAATTATTTGTGGTCTTGTAGTATTTTGAAATTTCTTAATTTTCAGATTTTTTAATAACATACAGGGTGTGTCACTGTTTGTAAATGCAACTATTTCTATTTTTTTAAATGGCACCCCCCATGCGGTTCATGTCATTCGATGCCTCGCTTGATATTCTTTCTTGGTTTATTGAATTATTTTAAATTTAACAAACTTTTTTGTAAAAAATTAATGCATAAAACATTCTTGGTTCTAGGCAAATTTAAATCAGTCCTTAGTAAAAGTAGTCAATTTGATTATGTTCAGATCAACGATTTCATTTTTTACGTCTTTTTGTAATTGTCAACATATAAAGATATGAAAATGTAAACTTTCACCATTAACACTTAAAAATTTATTTTTTGGATTTAATACTTTAATTATCATAAAGTTATAATTTGTTATCTTCGTCAGTAGTAATGTTTGTTAAAATTGTTAAAGATGTAGTAAACAATTTTTCAAATTTGAAAAATTTTTACTACATCTTTAACAATTTTTAACAAACATTACTTGACGAAGTACTTTTGTATAATTGATATAATCAAAATCAATAGTTAATATAAAGATGGTCATGGAATTGTAGTTTCATACTAAAGAATTCCTTAATCAAGTTGTATTAATTTATAAAAGAAAATTGGGCGTTCTTTTCATGCTAAAACTGTTTCCAAGTAAAACAATTGTTAATATAACAACTACAAATTGACCGAATTAAATTATTCTAAATTTTTGAACAAAATTGGTGCATACTCTTACATAAGTCACTCTTTCGTTAAAAATCCTTAGTGAAATTTCTAAATTTAAATCAATCCTTGGTAAAGTTTCTGAAGTACTCATTTTGATTATATTCAAATCAACTTTTCCATTTTCTACGTCTTTTGTAAATTTAAATTGGTTACTGATTATATAATAAAGATTATTTGGAATTAATGTTTAAACTCGCAATTAAAAACAAGAATGCCATGCCAAAATTGCATTGAAAAAATAAAAATTGTTTATGACAATTGAGTCTATTCAGTTTAAACCTAACTTGTGTTTTAATTTATTCAAAGTGTTGAAAATGACTCTAAATATTCAGGAAATGGTTTTAATGATTTTATTCTTGGAGAATGTCAAAAGTTGCTTACTGGCAAGTAGAATTTATGCTGAAAAAAAACCGCGACCTAAGGCGTTTTAAGATCTTGTACAAAGATTTGAAGAAACAGGTAGTGTTAAATTAAAAAAAACGGAAAGTAGTTAATACAGCAGTGGCAAATGGTGAAAACCAACTTACAGTTTTACTTGCAATCCAAGAAAACCCTCATGTAAGTACTTCACAAACATCACATATGACTGATGTAAAAAATCTAGCGTGAAAAATATATTATATGCCCATAAATATCATGGCTATCGTATAGAACTTCATCAACAACTATATGGTCAAGATTTTGAACGAAGAGTTAATTTTGCAACTGGTTTTGCAAAAATTGCAGAGGTTCCTAATTTCCTCAATTCTACTTATTTAGGGACGAAGCTACCTCCAAAAGTAATGATTTAGTGAACAGACATTACATGCCATTGAAGCACTGAAAATCCTCATTGGATCAGGCATGTTGACCAACAAAACCAGTGGTCACTAAATGCGTGGGGATTATTTGGTCCCACGTTACAGGTCCTTATTTTTAAGCTACTCTAACTGGCGAAGTGTATTTAAATTCCTTAAGAGATGTGCTACCTAACCTTCAAAATATTAATGAAGCAGTTTATGGAAATACGTGGTTCCATCATGATGGTGCACCCACTCACTACCATGGACACGTACGAACATTTTTAAACCACTGGAAAGAAAATAAGTGGATAGGCCCAGGAGGACACATTTCTGGGGAACCGAGGTCATCTGATCTGACCCACTCGATTTCTTTTGTGGGGTTACGTAAAGATTATGTGTATAAACAAATTCCAACCACACCAGAAAATATGAAGGAAAGATTCAGAAAGGCTTTTCTAAATATCAAATGGCGACATTAGAGTTAATGAAAGTAATTTTGTGCGACATGTTATTTTCATCAGCCTAATTTACTGAAAACAATGCATAGTTAATTTACAATACTAAGACAAATTTGGTAATACCAATAGATAAAACAATAAATTCAAAACACTTCCGAATACTCGAATTTTTACAGTAGAATTGAGAGTATCCCAAAACTTTGTAAATGATAGATTTTTAAGAACACCAAAGTTTCTTTTATAAATTAATACAACTTGATTAAATAACTAAATTCTTTAACATGGAACTACAATTCCATGACCATCTGCATACGTTTACATTTACAGAAAGACGTAAAAATTGAAACCGTTGATCCGAACATAATCAAATTGAGTACTTTTGAAATTTTACAAAGGACAGATTTAAATTTGCCTAGAAGCAAGAGTGTGTTATGCATTAATTTTGTTCAAAAAAGTCTGTTAAATTTAAAATAATTCATTAAATCAATTTGTAATTGTTCTATTAACTAATTTTTTTAGTAAGAAACTACAATACCATGGCCAACTTAATACCTCTATTTACAGTTTTTTTGTATTACAATCGAAATTTCAAAAATAAAAATATTTTTAAAATGATTAACTTTAGGTATGCTTGATGAAAAAGAAAGAATATCAAACAAAACATCAAATGACACGAACGTCATGGGGGGGGCATATAAAAAAGCTTGTTTTTACAACAGTGACACGGCCTGTACATTATTTAACAAAATCTGAAAATTAAGATATTTCAAAATACTACAGGACACCAAAAATTTTTTGTCATTTTAAAATAAACAAAAGTCGCCTAACAAATTAGTGGCGGCGAATATCTCTAAACCAAAGGAGATAGACCCATACAATTTGGCATTAAATGAAAGCGTATTCAAAAAAATAATATGCAGGGTGTTTCATAAAACACATAAGTTTAGTTTGCTCCAACAGCATGAAACGCTCTGTATGATCAAACATATGTAGTACCCGTGGTCCAAAAATCATTTTTCTAACTTATATGGTCTCTATAAAATCTTCTGCCCCTCCTCGTTTGGCCACTCTGTATATGCAAACAGTGCAAAGGAACCGTTAAAAACTCAAACAATTGTAAACTTGTAAATTGTAAATTAGAACAAATGAGCACATTTTGCACACATACTTTAAAATTAAGTAACAAGCCTTAAAGCTAATGCGTCTAAAACTTGTTTAAAATCAGTAAGCAAACCGTAACTCAAATGAAACGTCAAAAGTGGCCATCATGTTAAATTTATGTTGCTGGTTTTAAAACTAAACATATAAATAAACTAGTCAACAATCAACCAAAACGCCTCAAAACAAAAAAAATACCAAACAACCAAACTAGGCAATAAACAGATGCAAAACACACGCAAACACTAAAACACACAACACAAACCAAACAGTCGTGGAAACTCAACAATTAAACAAACCAGTTAACAAGGAAATAATACAACCAAAAGCAGAAAGTACTGTAATCCAAACAATGACTCTCAAACATAAAAAATCAAACAGGTAGACTAACAAATATACGCTATGTAAGCCACCAGCCGTTGTACGTCATAGCTTAAAACTTACTAATCAATGACGTGGTAATCAGTGTTGTCAAGTGTACGTGTTATCAGAATGATTGCTGTTTTAAGTTGTAAATGCATACCGCAAAGTGTGCGAAAAGATCAAATATAGTTGCTAAGCCTACACGATTAATGACTTTTAATACGAACTGTACTTAGTTTTAAAGTAAATTATAATTATAGTAGTGGTATACGATTAATGACGTGCAACGACTGGTGACTTGAATAAGGCATACTTAGGCAAACACAGGCACATTTTTGAACTCAGGAGACCTCAAAACATATTTCCGGCTTCAGTTCAACTGATCATAATAACTTTCTCTTCAGGTGCAAACGTTAAAAATTGTATTTCAACAATATGTTCTGAGTACCGACCAAACCTAAAGTCGGCGGTTACGAAGGAATTGGACGTCGTTGTCATTCCTGAAATTAGAGGTTGTGAGCGTTATAGTATTTTTAAACTGGGTGTCGAGTTGGACATTGTTTTCATTCTTAAAATGGGCGAGTGTTGGTTAACTTGGGCGTTGTGGTCAAATTCATAGTTGAGGGTTACGGTTACGATTACTTTTGTTATAACGTCGTAAACCGATTATAAATAAAGACGTCGTTGGAGGTATGGTCTAACTGAGCGTTGTGACGAAAATCAGAATTAAAGGTTATTGTCTAGTTGTGGTCAACGTGAAAATTTCGGGATTGTGATCATGCTCGATGTCAAGTCTAACATTAAGTTCGGGGTTTTGGTCAACATTTCAAGTTGGGCGTTGTGGTCAGACACCAGGTAATAAACCCAGCTAGCAAAGGATAAAAGTAAATTGAAAATCCCAGATAATGAACTAAAATATAAATGTCAAATTAATTAAAGTAAAAATAGACGTATAAACAGTATTGGATAGACTCCTACATCATTTTCAAATATGTAGGTCCGTGGTGTTTCAGAACAATAGGTAGATGAACAAAGAAAGAAATCGTAGATTGACAAAACAGAGAAAGACAATATCCTTAGGAGGATCTTTTGCATTAACGATCATGACCACAAATAAGAGAATTCATGAAACTTTTAAGAATTACCTCACATATTAAGTCAATGAAATAAATGTTTGAAACAAAATTTTGGACTAAAACTTCAGGTAATTAGCTGCTAAGTTCAAAATTAAAATTAAGGTTGCGTGACAAATAAAAGTAAACAAAAGCATTACTTATTACAGCTGGAATGGTAATAGTATATTAAAACGCAAGTATCATAAGTCACTCTATTGACGCACGCATCCAGGTTTGGGGCACGAGGAGCGTAGCGACGAAGGTCCCAATTGGATAAGTGCGTCAAGTGACCTATGAAACGTGTGTTTTACTCTATTTTTTCTATTGAGGCTAAATAATTTAAAAATATCAACAAAATTTGCACCAAAACTTACTAAATTCATTGAATAGAATGTTTTAGATGTTTGGGTTGGTAATACTCAAATGTCATTACAGGTTTAATTTCACAATTTAAAAATGTTAGATAATGTTATATTCCTTTATTCTTTCTGTTATATCGGAATTAACACACATATTTATGTTTACAGTATAAATTGAATCATTTAATCGAATTGATCAATACACTTGTACTCATTAACAGTTTCTTATTAAATTAGGTTCATAATTCAAGTCATTCAGTATCCAAAATACTTTTTGTAATATTCTTCCGTTTTGATTCTTTAATAGACATAAGAAACGCGAGGTCACCTTCTCTGACGTTATTATAGCCATTAATTAACGGAACATTCACGAAAATTGATTGGTTAGCAAAGCTTGTTCCGGAATTATGTCATGCAAGTCACTCTTACAAAATGTGTCAAAAACATGATGGGTTCAGTGGAAAACTTTGTGTGAGTAAATTCGCGACCGTATCTTTGGCAATTTCATGTAGGTATTTCAGGAGGCGTACATGCAAGATTATCTTGATTATCTTCCATTTTCGTGTTTTGTGACAGAAGTTGGATAAAACAAAAGGCGACTAGATCAAATTTTCACTGTTAAAATTAAGACATTACCAACCGCCACAAAAATCCCTAATCAACTAAAGTAAAAATTTTTGTTTAAAAAGGGCATAACAAGGACAAATGACAAAAAATAGCATAAAAAACGTGTTTCATAAGACGTTAATACACTCATTCTTTAAAAAACACGTGCCTACGCCACTCGTTTTTTAAAACTTGAATTCGTGTTTCAAGACTGGTCTTATGAGACATGTTTTTTATTGTACTATTATAAAACCATACCTATGTATACATAGTAATTTTATTCTTGAAAATGTACTTTCTAAGGTAATTAAATATTTATAAACATGTATTTTTCTAAAATGTAATACATTTTATTAAAAAATAACGCTCATAACATTAACTTTTTAAGTTTCGGTCGAATTTACGCTATAATTTTTTATTAAATATCTAACCTAGATCTAACCAACTGAGACCAGAATATTGTTACACCAGAAAAGACACCACAAAAGTTACTGTCAGTCTGTAAACGATACTTCTAAGAAGGTTCTAAACGAACTAAAAAACTATGCGTTTAAGAGTCCTTAGATACATCGAATTAGAAAATGATAAGGAGATAACTAACGGCTGTTGACCTAAACGTGCTACATTCTCAAAAAATCTTTTTGTAATTTGCTTCCATTTTGATTCTTGAATAGACGTATTAAGAAACGCGACGTAATCATCTCTTATGTCATTATAGTCTTTAATTCACGGAACATTTTATGAAAATTTTTAGATTGGCAAAGCTTGATCCGGAATTATGTCGTGTATGTCACTCTTACAAAAGCTGCAAAAACAGGATGCGTCCAGTGGAAAACTTTGATTTGAGTAAATTTGGCAATTTCACGTATTTCAGAAGGGCGTACATGCAAAATTATCTTGATTATCTTCCATTTTTGTGTTTTGTGACAGAATTTGGATAAAACAAAAGGCGACTAGAACAAATTTTCACTTTTAAAATTAATACATTACCAACCGCCACAAAAATCCCTAAAATTTTTTGTTTAAAACCAGAAATCCCTAAATCAACTAAAGTAAAAATTTTTGTTTAAAAACAGCATCATGAAAAAGGGCAAATTACAAAAAATAGCATAAAATTCGTGCTTCAAGACTGGTTTTATGAAACTTGTTTTTTAATGTACTAATATACCTACCTTCCTTTATCACATCTTATTTTAGTTGTAGGTTGGTTGCATAATAAAAACAGAAGTGCCTATAATAAGCAACCATGTTAAACTATTAAAAGATAAATATTTATAAACATGTAATGGAACGATTGTGATATGTTTACTAAACTTTTGACTTATTTTTATAAACTTTATCACTGGCATATCGCGTATTATTCAATTACCTATATTTATTATATTTTCACGCCTGATTGCAAGACTTAAGCTGACAAATGGAAGTATAATCTTTACGAATTTTAAACCGTAACGGAGAATTAACCTATGTATACTTTATATCCTAATCTTTATACGAACAGCATATATTACACCAAATAATCTACGTTATGTGTGTTGTATACCCCATATATGTTGGTGCCTATTTTGAACACCGTAACGTTCTTGTTCTTAGCATCTTTGCAAGATTTCCAAGTTCTGGAAATCATTAGGTATGTATGTTTGTATACGGAAGAACAATCTCGCTAGCTTACGATAGCATTGTTATTGCACGAGGTGTATTACACGAGTGTACTGTTATTGAAAATCTGCTAATCAATGATAATGGGAAACATACTTATATAGCAGATGCATTCGTGGCTCAGCGCTCTTATTACATACGACATACCCACCCGTCTACTATCTTGACCGACCCCCCCCCCCCCCAACTGCAACACCACGAGAATGCTACATCAACTGTGCAGAATAATAGTTTCCGCCTGTTACAGTAATCCTCCACTTATTTCGATGGTTGCACCTCCAGTATCTTAAGGCTGTTACTCTAGGCGCCCCCAATCAATTGCAATATAAGGCTGGTGCACAAAAACCCTATATCCTGTCTATAGATGTACTACCTTCTTTCGCCCAACTCCATTCTTTCCGGACGTACACGTCTGTGAAAATCATAGTAGGTGCGATTATGTCCGTAACCTTTCTATTATATCTCACTATTACCCACGGCATCCCAATTCCAATTTTTCGATTATTAAATTTTCCAAAGAGCCACCTATATGAATGACTAGTCAGAAAAGCCAGAAAACCAATTCCCTACTTTTCCAACAACTCGGACAATTCTGCCACTGCACTAACTGGTGGAGAATCGCCGTTAATCCCACTAGAACCCAAAAGGAACTGTTGCATGATCCCAATTTCTACAACAACCCATGTCAAATTTTAACTCCAAGAAGTTCAACTGCAACTCCTAGACAACATCATTTACCTGAGACTTGCCTTTTTCAAAAGATTACACGGACTCCCTGACGTGAGCGGTACCCTAGGGAAGATAGCCAACCCAGAGACAGATTTTCATCTTTGATGGCTTTTATGACTTATACAATTTACAAATTAAATCAATTTTCCATCTCTATACTTAAAGTTGTTCGTTCCGTTCCCTTATCAAAAAAGCAATAAAAAACAACAATCCCGCCAATTTGTGGAAAAGTTTCTATGTAAATTTCCTATATAAACGATTACGTCATTTGAGATATTTATCGCTCGGAGTATACAATAATTGTAACTTAAGAAACAAAGTATGCATAGTAGCGATTTATAATTGGGATACTTCAACTCATGACAGTAAATAAACGCGATATTGTTTCAGATTAATAGTCGATAATTAATACACGCATTAGTTTTTTCCATCTACTTTCTTCATGATAAATTCAAAGAATTGTATTTAACAACATATTAGTACATATTCGTAATTAATGGATTTTAATCGTTTATTTTTATTTATGTTTTAAACAATTACAGTTATCGTCCTTAGTAAATGATGACAGTTTTAAACAAATTATTTAAGTTGTCAAATAAATTTAGGAAATATGAAAATGCAAATCCTGATTTAACTGGTAGGTAAACGTATTTGAAAGCCAACTATGAATTCTAACTTTTTTTATTTAAGAATAGCTACACCTTTAATAAATAAATTATTATTAAACCGCCTTCAAAATGCAAAGCAGGACACCTTTTAACGGACGAAGGTTATAATGTATTATAATAATATTTAATTTTCAAAGATCTAGGTAATGTTAACTAAAATAAAGTTGGATTCCATAGGTGACTTTCAGATACGTTATAGTAGACTTATGTTTGCGTTCATATTTCATACATTTTTCTGACAACTCAATTAATGTTTTTAAAAACGTTACCATTTACTTTAATCGTTATTAAAACATACAAATATGTATAAAACAAACAAAAATGCACAATTACAACCCAAAAAATAAGTACCTTTATTATGAATAATAACCCTCAAAGTTTTCATTTTCGTAGCACATATTCGATTTAAACCAGTCAATGCAATCACGCAGATACAGTGACAAACATTTTGACTATTACAATTAATTATGCACTAATAAAGAATCTTTCATTAATAAGAGTTATTATTGAATGATTTTGTATTTATTTATTATATTGTATTTAGTTATACAATCGTTTCACTTTTAAATGTATGCGCATGTCAAAGTAACTTCTAAAATGGAGCTACACTGTGTCCAACAATTTCGAAACATTCAATTTTTCCACAGGTATGAACTTTTCCCCACACGTACATATCAGTGATTGTACGCATGAATCTACATATTTGTTTATTTAATTTTAATAATAATGTTAATGGTCTTAAACAATTGAAGAATAAAGTGTTAATAAACTTTATGTGCACATGGTGATATATCAATATACTCCATAATTGGTTATCGTTTTATAGGAAGAGCAATGATAGAAATATTGTTTAGTCTTCAATTATTTATACGTAAGTTAATAAAGATTTTATCACTTGTGTGAAGTTTGTTTTTTGGCTTGATTTTGTCTAACAATGAGAGAATTATCGAACCTTAATTTGGTACGTATATACCTACAGCTTATCAATAAATTAATCGTGCAAAGCGGATAACCAAACTAGATCAATTTATCCTTTGAATTTTGTATATAACACTCTAATATTATGATTTGCATAGCTTCTTTGAAAACTTGATACAGCCTTAGCTTTTTTTCGAGTCTTAACATTTTTATTAGTTTCAATCTTGTAATATACAATCTGTTATATTTCTTAATTGCTATACAGTTTCCAATGACGACTGTTCAGCTAGAAAAAAATTGGACGATCAGGACATGTTGGCTGTTTTGGAACGTTGTTATAATCTACTACACGGTCGAAGAAACTCAAATGCAATTTCAGCTGCTTCCCATTTAACCAGTATATCTGACGTTTCAAACTCTTCCGTTTCTAGCAAGCATATGAAACGATTCGTATTTGATGCTGTAAAAATCCGTCTCACTAAATTAGATCATAATTTCTACGACATCATATGGCCGAGTGTTAAAAAGCTTCCGTTAGAAAGAGAATTTAAAATTGCGCTTGAAAAAGATTTTCCTCTAGGCATTGTGGTGCCTGACTACTATTCGTATCCAGTTTTTCATGAGTATTTAGAACCAGTAATTAAAGATGCAAATTTTATATCTTTAAATTCCGAATTAAAAGACCATCCTGAAACGAAATTTTTCGAAGAAGAGGCAGAAGATGTGGCAGACTTTGAAATGGATTTAGATCCGTACGCTAAATGCATAGTGACCAGCACGCTAGAGTGTACGCGAAATCTGGATGGTTTTGAACTACCCAAATCTTTGAATGTCAGTGATCTTGAAGAAGTTGAGAGAATTTTGACATCAGTTCTTTTAAATGGTGACACGGCGAGAGCGTTATATCCAAATGCGACAGAACAAGATCTTAAAGAACACGGTAGCGGTAGTTATTACACTATGAATGAGGTACTTGAAGATCCATCTGAAATACGTGTAGTTTTGGCTGCTAATGGTTTACTGATACCGTTATGGAATATACCAGATTCTGATCGGCTTCATGGTAAGCATTGGCCTTATGGTAGAGGCGTATTCGTGAGTAGCAGTGGAAATCTGGCAGCTTGGATTAATGTTTTAGACCATATACGAATAGTGACTTGTACTTCTGCTCAAAAACCAGGAAATGTTGGCCAAATATACTTTCGAGTTTACAGATTACTTAAAGCTATGGAAACAAACATGCAGTTTAAGAAAGACCAAAAACTTGGTTATCTTTCAGCAAGACCAACGAGTTTAGGTAACACTTTGCACTTCATTTTAACAGTGCGATTTCCTCATCTTGTTAAAGAACCAGACAATTTACGACATTTGTGTACTACACGGAATTTAACATACGTTAAATGTGATAATTCATCAGATGCAGTCAAAATTGGCAACAGGCAAAGCGTTGGTCTCAATGAGTTACAAACTTTTGAAGATTTTACAACAGCTGTTGCTAATATTCTCCAACTGGAAAAAGATTTAGCCATGTCAAATTCATTACACGTCGCAGCGTTGTTCGTCAACATATTTCGACGGAAAAAAGCCGGATTAATAAATTCATCTTAGAATAAATAATATTAGTTTTAGACATGTACATATACTCTGTGTAAATAGTGCCAAATTTCTTTTTCACTTTTTATTTCTATCTATTCACGAATTGGATGGACTTAAAAATTATTTAGGTCAGTAACAAATCACTGTTTCAAAAAAATCAACTAAACACGACAAACAAATTAAGGTGGTGTGTGCAGTCAACATGCACTTTCTGCACGAATTTTTCATACTTTTTATATGTTGTGTAGTGATCGCGTGATAGTATTTTTTATTTGCCGATGCTTTCTTAATTTGTTTAATTTTTAAATGTTTAAAAGCATTGTTTACACTGCTTCTTTCATTCTGTTTCACGTTAATTTAACTTTATATTTCAATATGGCATAAAAATAAACATTACTAATCCCTCTTATTTTGGTTGCAGATAAATCAACAAATAAAGTGCAAGTAGATATGCCTTTTTTCTATACTGAAGAAGGAAGATATTTAGCATCTTGTAAGTCTCATCGAATAAATGAAATATAGAAAGGATTTAACCTTAGTTGATGCTTTCAAAATGGTAGAAATGCTTTGTTTTAGTTAAATAAAATAAATATCTTTATTGCATAGTGCTTGGTGTAATTTTTTTTAATAATCTACTTTTGGACTTTTAGTGCTATTAGTAAATTCAGATTTTAGCTAAAAGATTTCCTTTGGTATCTATCACAAAAAAACATGATGTATGGCATTTGGAGAAGTAACAAACTTTTAAAATACTTATCTATTTTGTGGAAAAGTCGTAATTTAACACCAATTTTTTCAAGCTTTAAATATTTGAATAGCATTTGCACTTATCGCACCTTATAAATTCTATCCACATTAATACTTCAAATATTTTTAACACTTTTCTACTCTTGCTGAGGATAGCTGCAGTTGCTACTGAAACGTTTAGACCCTGTAAAGTTTACTTTTAAATACATGATTTTTCCCATAACAGATTTATAAACGTTAGTCGTGAAAGTTTTCAGTTTCATTATAGCGTTTTATCACGGTTTACAAAATTAACCAGTGTAAACGTTCAACACTTTTAATTCATGATTAAAATAGAATCTTTTTGGATTGAAATCGTGAATATGTATTTATATTTTTTCACATCTACAACGTGCCCAAGATAAGGAGGGGCAGTACAGGGATCTCGAGAACCGTAAAAGATACGAAGTCGGTTAAATAGGAAGAAAGTTGCGCATTTTGGTGCTTAACAAAATGCTTTTTTAAAATCTAAAAAATTTCGATTGGTTACGGAGATATTCCGATTACAAACAAATATTATGGCAGAAATCAATTAATTTTAATAAGTATTAGTTCAAAGGATTTTAATAAAAGTGGTATTTCAAAGCCAATTTTCCCTCACTTAGATACGTTTGAATTGAATCTCACGTATCGTCACATTTCTACCATCATAACTTTAATATTTTTAAATAGGCTTTGATATTTCTAATATGAACATTGCTATGAACTGTTTAATTCTGAATTTACTGTAAATTATTTTCATGTTTATAAACGTTATCTTGAGTTTTAGTTTAAAGTTTTATCGGAACTTTATTAAAATGTAAAATTTAATATGTTCAAGTTTTTCAATTTATGATAAAACCTAAACTGTTATTGAACGGAATATGTATTTACAATAAAGTATCAACAAAGGAGGAGCCAATAAAAGGACATTTAGTAAGTTAAAGATTAATCTTAAATAGAATAAGGCATTGGTTTAACAAAATGTATTTTAAGATCTAAAACGCACTAGGTAATGAACGAAAAAGATAATCAACGTAATTTTATCGTTTAGTTGAGGTTTAATAGTTCGGTATTTCACACTTTCTACAATCTATTGAAAAAACGTTGGCTTTGACGAACATCAGACATGTATTAAATTTGATTTAAAATTATTTTCTTTAAAAAATTTCATTCATTTTGTTTAAAATATGAGAATTTAGTTCAAATGAAGCTGTAAATTCTGATATGATAACTTCGTTATCATTTTGAAGTAACACGAAATGTTATGAACAATGAACTTTTTTACAATAAATATCGTCAAATGAGAGCAGCCAAATAAAATGGACATTTTTAATTAGTACGAAATATTAAAGCAATACTGGTGTTTAAGATAACCGACATTTACAATATAAAAGAAACAAGATAACAACATGATTTTATCAGTTATGTGGGCCGGAATGTCAACTCGGAATTATTGAACAAAAGTTGGTTGAAATCGACATCATAATTTAAATTGAACATTACTAAAATTTCATTCTACAAAATCGATTTGTAAGAACTATAATTTACCTCGTGAGCAGAAATTCGTCGAACTCTGTAATTCAACAGAATCGAAAGATGCAGCTTTCATCAGATAATTCAAGGGCTGTAATGAGAGCATTTAAATAAGGATTTTTAATAGAAAATATTATTAAGAAACCCGTATTTCTGAAAAGCCAAATGGCAAGAGTATCAACATGATTATTGGATCAATTATGTGGGCCGGAATATGTCGGAAAATTATAGTTTTAACGCACATAATTTAAACAGAACAAATTTACTACAAAATGATTTGAAGAAGCTTAATTTACCTCTAGCAGAAATCGTCAACACCTTAGTTAACAGGACTGCCATAATAAGTTTCTAGAAGGCTGTTATGAGATGCTATTAAATAAATGTTTAGAAAATGAAAATCATTTCTGAAACCCATGGAACTTACCGAATTATTCCATTAGATACTGGTTTGTTGGTATATGTCGAAATTTGTTGTAAACATTATAGGAAAACTTTGTTACATAACTAATTTATTGAAACCTCAAAAGAAAAGTGATTTTTTCGATAAATTGATGCTGATAATTTTTAGAGAGCATTTTACAGTATGGCATGCTATTTCAGTTTAGAGTAACAACTTTTAATAAACTTCAAATAATTAAAACATACTCTAAACCTGAAGTTTCGTTGGTACATTTTGAATATCCTTTGAATTGAAACACTTATTATTGAAAACTATTGAAAACAGATCTATTTAAACTCAAAAGAAAGTTGATGTTCGAGTCAAAGACAAACGTGCTGATAATTAAATTTATGAGAGCATTTGTAAAGAGCTTCGATTCGAAAAACTTCTATGAATAATACTCACTTAATGGTTCTAAAATCCTCCGTTGAAACATTAATTCAGTAAAAACAGTTAACAATTCGATTTGAAAATCAGAGTATTTTGAAGTTGATATGGTCGGAAAATCGAAATTGGATTTCAGATTTCATAAAAGCATTTTATAAGGACCAAAGTGGCTAAACATAGTACCGTATCTTATTTTAGAATTCCCTTGAAACAGCCCATTATAATTAGAAACGACGTTTCAAAATTACAGTTTGCATATGTCCGGAAAACGAATGATTTCAGATTTCATAAAGCATCTTGTAGAAACCAAAGTGACTTTAGTCTTTTTTAAGTTCTCGAATCGTATGTTAATCTTAACCGTACATTTTAAAAACATTTTGGAAAATGAATGAGTTTCAGATAGTGCTCGTAGAACTAATGATTTTTGTTTTAATTGTATATTTAATTAAACCACATTTCAAACATTTTATATCAAGGTTCATCAACTGCCGTACAAGGCTATATATTTTGGACGTGTTTCAGTATTAATTACATATAAGTCCTTTGAAACGAATACAAGTTGAAGCTGTCTAAATATGTTTTAAGTTTTACATTATTTACTTAATTTTTTAAACGAATACAGTGAAAGGTAATCAAGATATACTTCGAGTTAGGATTTGACTACACCTGTACTATACCTCCTGCTCTATCATATTAAGCAATCAATGCATATTTTGTCTTTATGTATGTAGAAGTGATGTAAATTCTAAATATAATTTCATTATATGTAATTATATATAATTTCATTATATTTAGAATTCAAATCAGTTCTACACAAACAAAATTTGCATCGATTGAACATCGATAATTCTATAGACGATGTAATTCAAATTATCATAAATTTTATTTATGTATTTAGTAAAATTAATAACAATTTTTAATTACACGTTTACCTTTGAACGTATTCGTTCATAACAAAAAACTTATAATAAATTAATATTAATCAAGTTGCTTTAGTATGTGTGAATTCTTGCGATATTGCAGGCTCACATTCCATTAATATAAGTAATTTGATTGTAATCTCATTATATTTAGAATTTAGATCAGTTCTACAAACATAAAGATAAAATTTGCATCGATTGGGGCTTCAGTCTCGATGGCGCAGATGGTTAGCGCGGTACTCTAGCAAAGTACAGGTCGCAGGTTCAAATCCTACTCGAGGTAAACTTTTTATTTATGTATTTAATAAAATTAATAATAATTTTTAGATTCATTATTTGTTTTTAGAAAATGACAAATCTAGAAGGCCATGTACAAGATGCAAATACAAATCGATGTGGTGTTATTAAGTCTTTATAATGAAGTTTATATTTCTGACCAAATAGCTTTTGTACCGTTTTGCGTTATACTGGGTGGTCACTTTTTGTGGATTTACTACTTTAATAATATCTTCAATTTGAAACCTCCTAATCAGGTTGCACCATTTGTAGCCTAAAACTGAAGAGATTGATTTTCTTAAGCATGTCCTATAATGTTCGATACATTGCAAACATTTGCTCAAATAACTTTTTCCACTTTCATCAGATAGTTACCAAACACTGCGAGTTATTTAAATATCTACAAAATTATATATTTATGAAATATGAGTTATTTGACCAAACTTTTGCGATATCTTCAAAATTATAAAGTTTAGGCGAGCTTGCAATTTAAGCTACAAAATGGCACAAAAAGATTAGGGGCTTTAAATTTGAAAATATATAAAAACTGAATCCACAAAACTTGATCACCTAGATTGGTACAAACCATTACAAAAGCTATTTTACCAGAAACAGGGTTTTCATTATAAAGACTGTTATTCCCCTCAATAACACACATCAATTTGTATTAGTATTTTGTACTCGGCCTTCAGATTTGTCATTTTTTTAACAAAGATTGAAATAACTGTACAACTATAACCTGTATACAAGGTTTCTCAAGATAGCCGATCGCTAGAAGGTTTCGTTGTTAGAAAAAACGAAGAATTCTGAATTTTTATTGTCATTATGTTCCAATTTTCTAATTTGTTATTATGTTCTGAATTTTGTTGTTCCTGTTTTGTTTTCATATTCTGAATAAAGTGAATTTCTGGCGTTTTAGTCATGTTCATTTTGTTTCGAAAAACGAACGATGTTTCGGTTTCTGCCAAAAATTACCTTAAAATAGGAAATATGGATTAACAAGATAGAAAAAAATGATGTAATTGGTCATACAATTTTGGACACCCAGTATGCGACAAATAAATTGTTAATGTGGATTTCGAAATTATCGTTTCTGTTTACCCTAAATGCTACTACCAGTTAAAAATGGACAAAAGACGCAGTGTTGAAAATAAAGCTACGTCTGAAGATTTTCAACAGAGTCAAAATATCTAAGAAACAGTTGAAAATGTATAGGGAAACCTGATGGAATTTTCTCAAGAATCCAAAAATGAAATAATATACCGGACGTTCCATTTAAAATAAGAAAGTTAATGGCGACTTCCGGGATAACCGAAAGTGGTATGGCCTTGAAAGTATTTTATAAGGAAATAGAATCTTGAATAACCTTGGAATCCTAACATTAAGAATTCTGTTTTTTCTAACCACGAAACTTCTAACGAATGGCTACCCTAAAAACTCGGTATACCATAACCATGTATATTTTCAAAGATCGTTTCAACTATATTCTAAAACAGAAAAAATATGCAGGCTGTTGTATTTAAAAATATGTAACAGAGAAACATGCCTTTTTTGGGCGTGCTGTAATTCCAAAATAGTGTTCTAATGTAGCTTGAACCTACATATGCCCACGTAAAAAGTTCTTGATACAAACAGACGTACAGGTTCTACAGACCCTGTACATACAGGGTGTCCCACAATTTCGTTTGCAGTGAATATCTCTGTTATTTGAAGAGGTAAGGGATTTGGTGTAGAAGAATGTTTTCCTGTACCAAGAAAGGCTTCTAATGAACTTATTGAAGTGAGTCAAAAATAAAAGGTCTCGCCCAATGTCCCATTTTCTTTTTGTATTTTTGTTTTTACCATCGCCTGTTGTTTGAGATATTTAACAAAATTGGACAATATTACAAATATAACAAACAACAAAATAAAGTTAATGAAATCAAATGAGACACAGAAAATATGCTTTTATTGTCTATATGTTATATACCTATATCTTTTGAATCTTCCATTTCGTTTATTCGGTTCTAATTGTTTTGGCTTGTTATATTTCTTATATTGTGCAATTTATTAAATATGTCAAGCAACATACTACCAAAGACTATAAAACTAAATGAAGAAAAGTATTATGCTTGAAACAAGAACTTCAATAACTTGTAAATAATCTGGTGATTGGCTAGACAAAAAAATTCAACAAATCAATAAATGTACAAGATGTACCATTAAAAGAATAGAATATTGGGGAGGTTCTTTATTTTCAAACCACCCTGTAGAAATTTCAATAGGCTCGTTAGGAAACTTCATCTGTAGCGGAAAATTAGCCCTCCACCCCAAACCTCCTATCTCTTAAAATAACCGAGATATTGGTTATAATATAAAATATGGGACACCCGTTCTATATGATGAGTCAATAATCACATTTTTAAATTTTTGTTTATTCTTAACAAATCTAAATACAAAAAAAAATTGGAATAATAAAAAAACAAAAACTATCTGATTTTTGAGCGTTTATTAGGGAAATAGTGAAATTCTGTTTTCGTTTCGGTTACTCGATCCAGACGGTTCTTCGTTTTCAACATTTCAAGCTACTTTTTTAATTTGAATTGATAGAAATTAAATGAAAAATTAATAAATGTTAATTCATCATTCCAATTTTACGTGAAAATAGCTTCGCTTTCGGGATTTTAGTATTCTTCATTTTGTCTTATTTTTAATTGTAGAATACATATCCGAGAGCTGGGAAGTGATTATTGACTCACCCTGTATATATATATATATATATATATATATATATATATATATATATATATATATATATATATATATATATATATATATATATATATATATATATATATATATATGCCCGTAAACCATAAAACTGAAATTAATAAAATTTTGGGAAACCTAACTAGGGCACATATACAACGTTTATTCAGTAATGTAATGATTAAAAATGGTGGACAGCCACCATTTTGTAAAATAATTCTAATGAGATCATATGGCAAGTAATACCTCATTTGAAAGCTCGTTCCAAGTCCATTTCAACAACATTAAAATATTACTACTGATTCATGAGCTTCAACCCAAAAACGCCAATTAACGTTTTGAGGTTTTTAGATTGAAACTCATAAATCAGTAGTATAATTACTTAATGGTATACTTAAAGTCATATATCAATTAAATATTTATGGGATCATATGGCAAGTAATACCTCATTTGAAAGGTCGTTTTAAGTCCTATTCAACAACATCAATAACGTTAAATTATTACTACTGATTCATTAACGTTTTAAGGTGTTCGCGTTATGGTTGTCGTTGAATAGGACATGAAACGAGGCATTACTGCCATATGATCCCATTTAAAATTATTCTATAAAATGGCGGCTGTTCGCCATTTTTAATGATTACGTCACTAAATACCATCAAAGACGTTATATATGTGTCTTAGTTCGGTTTTCCAAAATTTTATTGATTTCAGTTTGGGGTGGAGTCTTTAGACGGGCACGTATGTATACAGTGATACAGATAAATTCAGCATCACGTGGGAAAATTTTTTATTAATGGCTTTAGGTGAAATTTGACTTAGACGTCAGTTGATGCTTGGTATTTGATTCAAAATTACACAGAAAATTTCAACCCGTGGCTCTTGGGTATCTGTCAAATTTGACATTTAAAAAAATAAATGTCCAAAAGATGCGTTTTTTGGTAACATTTTGAAAAACGTTATTTGAAAAAGTTGTTTCTTTTTTAATTGTAAGTATGTATACCAATTTTTAGACACCTAGAAGCAGCCTGTTATCAAAATAAGAGCAAGAAAAACGGGTGCTAGTCGATTTGTTAATGCAATATTTAGCTGATGGTAATACATTCATTTAAATTTATCGATCCAATCATTAGTTTTTGAGGAAAAATAAAATTGACTTCAGTGATGCCCATTTTTTCCAAGTTACATCATTGCTATATTATTATAAATTCTGACAATTTAGTGATACTTTAAAATAGGCCCCGCTATGATAGTTAATTTTCTAAACCCACTTTTTTAATGCAAAACGTTAAATTTGGTCAGAAATCATAAAGGGGAGAGTAGCCACTAAAATTTTTACAAGTATGCTATGGAAAACAAAAGTTTATGTCATTTTTGCATTTTAGAACTCGTAATATCCAGTGCTTTGTATTTAGCAATAAAACATACTTTTTGTAAGTAACATGTATTAAATCATTATACAAAACGTAACAATTTAGAACAAGACAATTTTACTGACGATGACAACAAGGAACGAATTAAAACAAAATCACGAACTACATCTCTGTATGACGGCCTTCACGCTCTATGCAGACTTATTGTCAACTACCTTAACTGCATTTTATAAGTCTTAATGTTGGCAGAATGGTTTCTAATTGTCTCTTTCAATTGATTTTATTTCATTTTCTTTAAGGTAACTTCACAAAAAGAGTTCTGGGGACCTATGTGACAATAATTTTCACGTTCTCGCCCTATAACTTTCCCACGAAATATTTGATTCAAGCAGTCTTTAACCTCATTCGTTTGGTTTATTGGCGCACCATCGAACTGATACCACAAATCGTTTCTAGTAAGTAAAGGTAAATTGTCTAAAACCCCCCTTATTTAATTCTCCAAAAAGTGGCGATATCTTTCTCCCCTTAAATTCTCCCGGAAGAAGCATGGTCCAACTAATTGACTGTTTAATATACCACACCAAGCGTTTATTTTAAAAGAATATTGGTCGCGACATTCGATTGTAAAATGTGGATTTTCTTGACTCCACCAACGGCAATTTTGTGAACTCACGGTCCCATTTGAACTAAAAGTTGCCTCGTCAGCCCAGAGTATTTGATAAGGGAAACGGTTATTTTCTTCCTTCATCCCTTAGTACCAAAACGAAAAATCCATTCTGATTTGGAAATTCCGTTCCTTTAAAACGTTTATAAACTTTGACTTGTATGGGCGAAGCTTATTTTTGTGCAGGATGGTCCTCACAGCTTCCCTGTTATATTCCGTTGATTCGGCAATATTCGTGATGTTGGTCTGTCCTTTTTCAACCACGTTTAGACAAACATTTAATTGAGCCTCTTCATCATATTTGTTTGTGGCATGACGTTTTTAAAATATATTTACAACAGACCCTGTTTGTCGAAATTTGATAAGTATTCTGGATACTGTACTTTGTTTAACATTTCTCCCTGGGTGACGGTTATTAAAAATTTCAGCTATTTACCGGCGAGGTGTATTTTCGTAAAATTTTTAATGCCTACGTTTCCCTTTACGATTTCTGGCCAAATTTAACGTTTTGCAATAACAGAGTGGATTTAAATAATTAACTATCATAGTATAGATTACTTTAAGGCATCTGTAAACTTTAAGAAGGTGTTTAGAATTTGAAATAATATAGGGATGATGCCACTTGGAGAAAATGTGGGAATTATTCAAACGTTGCATCACTGAAGTCAATTTTTTTACAACCAAATTTTTTTTTCCTTAAAAACTAATAATTGGATCGAGAAATTTAAATGAATTTATTACCATCAGCTAAATATTTTATTAACAAATGGAGACTAGCATTCGTTTTTTTGCTTTTATTTTGACAAGAGGCTGCTATTGATTAAAAATTGCCAAAAAATCAAATTTGGTATACATACTTAGAATAAAAAAAGAAACAACTTTTTGAAATAAAGTTTTTCTAAATTCTGCCAAAAACGTATTTTTTGGCCATTTATTTTTTTAAATGTCAAATTTGGCAGATACCCAAGCGCAATACGTTGAAATTTTCTATGTCATTTTGTTTCCAAGCACCAACTGACGTCAAAGTCAAATTTCACCTAAACTCCCATACGATGCGGACTTTATCCGTGTGACTATATATATATATATATATATATATATATATATATATATATATATATATATATATATATATATATATATATATATATATATATCTGATGTTTGTTTATTCCTTTTTAATTATAAAATTATTGGTTTTGCAAATGCTACCAAATCTCACCCTGAAAATGCTTAAATGCTAGTACTTTTGTATGCTAGTCAAGCAAACCTATTTTTTAAAAGTAAGCCCTATATTATGTATATTTCAAAAAAAATTTTTGAAAGTAACATTTGCGTTACATAAAATAAATACCATCTATATCTGAATTTATTTTCAATAATATGCTTGCTTAAAATAGTAACTATTAGATTGCTTGGCCTTATTCTGTACTGTTGTCTAAAATGTAGACAGAAGAGCAAATTAAAAAAAAAACTAAACTATTGACATAGCATTAATAACCGGATTATGTACTGTTACCTATTGTGTTATCTGGCACGGGAATAAATCATGAATATATGCTTATTTGTATCATTAGGCTTTCCGGACGCGTGGTTCACAATATTTTTTTGCTGACATTAATTCATTAAAAATGTTGGTAAAAACTATTTGATGATGCCATCACATTTAAAGTTATGTACTGTTGCATCAGCATGTAAAACAGATTTAATATGTATAACAACTGTCAGCAAATGTTGATGTATGAAAAAGTCAGTGTTTCTAAATGAGCCGAAACAATGGGTTACTGGACGATTTTGAGGATACAAAGTCATTGTTGCCGCAGGGAAGCTCAAAAATTTAATTTTAGTTTAGAATTACTTGTTTTATGGTATCACACTGTACCTTGCCTTCTATTCCAAAAACTAACCGCTGAAACTTACGAAACATCTTAATTGTATTTTTTTTCAAATTTAATGTTTACCTTAACTTTTCTAATTGTGCGACTGACCACCCGTAAGTACAAATAGCTTGCAAATATAAAACTGTTTTAAAATACATGCAAAAGTCTTATGGATAATAGTTTCTAGTTAATTTCTCTTAACTGACATTACATATAGCTGCATACTAAGGTCTTCATCAAATCAAATAAGCTTAATTAGTTAGTTCCTTGTTTCAGCTTTGGGAGATCCTTTGATAAAAGGTTTAACAGAAGTTGCCAATAAACGTCCAGACGATCCAATTGCGTACCTCGCACAGTATTTATACAATTTTGCAAATAATAACTCACGTGCAAAGACTCAGGTAGGAAAATATAGTAATTAGATAAAAATAATTTTGTTAAACTGTTTTTTTTTTTTCAGGAAACTGAACAAATTATCACTGGTCCACCTGAAGATATTGATAGCAATAACGCTGTACCAACAACAATTGACGTTGTGACTCTTGAACCAGACACTGAAAATGATAATGAAGAAGAGTCGGCTTTTAATAAAACTAGTAGAGTAAGATTCTCCGGACATGTTAGATTAAGATCTAATAAACCTCATTTACAGGATGAACATGGACAAAGTATGCTACATTTTGCAGCAGCACGTTCACATGGCAGGAATGCACTGTTTCAATTATTAACTGAAACAGAAATTAATGTCAGTTATAGAGATGAACTTTACAGAACGGCAAGAGATATAAGCATTCAAGCGAATATTCCCGAAAATACAAATGAAATTGATAAGTATTTGTTGTATGTTGCATGTAAAGGGGACACTGATAAGTTAGTTGAACTGTTATTAAATGGCTACGATCATATTACTGATGTGGTAGACGAAGATGATATACCAATCATTGAGGTCGTATCAT
Source organism: Vesta saturnalis (assembly GCA_036346205.1). Lineage (NCBI taxonomy): Eukaryota > Metazoa > Arthropoda > Insecta > Coleoptera > Lampyridae > Vesta > Vesta saturnalis. The sequence continues at coordinate 5,718 of JARFJB010002554.1, read as the reverse complement.
CTAAAGATCAAACGGAAACTGTTTCTTTTCTCCAATCAATTCTTACTTTTGAAGTAAGTATCAAATCTATACAATTCCTTTATCAGATGCATATATTTAGGGTCGGATTGGCCAGCGGGACTAACGGGAAAAGTCCCGGTGGGCCGGTTCGGTTATGGGGCCGGTTATTGGTATCAATTTTGCAATAAAAAATTTCTAAAGACTACCAAACGCTGCATGTGCTCTCCCGTGATTATGCTTCTTTAGTCCAATTACGGATCGGGGGGGTTATGCGATATGAGTTTCACTTTTAAAAACTCAGAGATGGATCAATGTATATTCTCCGAAGACCAAAAATTCCGCACAAAAATGCATAAACAGTTAAGAGCGGCGGAAATTGATTCGTAGAAAATGATATAACCAAAATAATAATACGTGACGTGTATCTACTCTATGGTGACAGGTGCTCTGCCGCGCGCCCGGTGCAGCGCGCTGTATGCATATGGATCTGTACCTTTCAATTGTTTTAAAACAACATTCGTTTATCAGTATCACTATTCGCACACAGCTCTAGAGGCGTCAGTCCACGACAATCGTTCATTTCGTAAGCAGTAATTTTTCATTGCAGATGTTCGTGTATATGCTTGCTCAGTGTAAAATGTTTTAAGAGGAATCTTTCTAATTTATTACTAGGAGCTTTTTTATTTAAATTTCCTAACCAATCGAAGTGATCAAGATACATTTTTGACAAAAATTTACAGTTTTGTCAACAAATCTCTCCTTTTTTTTGAAGAAAAAATAAATACTAGTTTAACAAGTCAAGTTTTTTTTCTACGATGTCTTACGTTTTTGAAGAATGCTCTGGATTTAAAAATTTGAATGGTTTTTTATGACTATCCAACTGTTCTATTAACCAATTACAATTTAGAATTTTTTATGTTTGGACCATTCAGAGCATAACTGTGCGACAATTCCGCTAACGGAATATTCCCGACAATTTTTTTCTCTTCCTGTGAAATTTAATTGCCTTTCGGTTAAATGTGAAATTGACATCAACTTTGACGTTTATTTTGTTCGTCAAAGTAATGCAGACTCCGACAACCATCGAAACCACCATATAACCTCATGTGCTCGTGCTAACGCACTCGACTAATTTATATCGAAGCAATAAACACTCCTACACTTTGACAAAGATTTTCGGCAATTCATCGGCCACTTGAGGTATATAAAACAATTTTGTAAAAGTCTTCATTTTACAAGAGAAAAAGTAGCTTAAGCGTTTCATCAGAAATGCACTTAAAATTTCAATTATGCTTAAGAGGAAAGACTTCACACCTGATACAATTTAAAGTCGTTCAGATGAAGCGTGGAAAAGAATTAGTAAAATTCTTCACGAATGTATTATTTTTTTTAATAAGATTAATGTGATAATTTTAATGGTTTGATGGAGAGATAGGAGATTTTTTCACGTTCTCATGCATCTACATCCGCTGAAGGTTTGTGTTTAGTGTTGATCCTAAATTTACCATGAACACTGATGTAACAGATGATCTAGAGCGTGCTATTGAAGATAAAACAGAAAAAGTGTTTTCACAAGCAAACCCTGCGACACTACAACCACCGGAGGAGAATCCGCCACTAAAATCAACCACCACAAATGAAACTTCATTCACTGAAGCCTGTGATCATTCGCATTATTTGTAACGTCCAGAACCATCTTCATTTTTCAAGTTTCATCCACAGTAAAGTACCAAAGATCCTGTTCTTCGAAATGCATTTTCCGGAGAAGGAAATGTGAATCGGCAATGGTTATCGTACGATGAAAAAAACAATGCCTTTTTTTGTAGTGTTTGTTTATCATTTGCTAAATCTACCGATTACAGTGCGTGTATCAAAAGTTATACTGATAGAAGGCATTTCCATCAAAGAATTCAAGAACATGAAAAATCAAGATCGCACATATCCTGTGCTGGAGCATATCCTAATGTATTTGAAAAAATTTAACATTGAACACTTAGTTTCTGGCGGTTAATTGTCATTGAGATCTGAATAAATGAAAAGAAGAGGACAAGTAATGGAGCGAATTATTGATATAAAATTAATCGAAAAATGTTACCGAGGATAAGCTGAAGCATCAAATACCTTGGAAAATGAAGATATTAATCATGGAAATGTTCTAGAACTGATTCTTTTGCTTTCGAAATATGATATTTGTTTACAACAATATGTTCAAGAATCTATAGAGAAAAGTAAAACTCAGAATTTACGTTATCAAGAAAAACAAGGAGCATCAGGGCGGGGAAATCTATTGACTATGATTTCTAGAACTTCTACTAATTACATCATAGAGACTATTGGTCCATTGATTCTAACAAAAATTGCGGAAGACGTGATTGCAAGTGGTATATTTACGATTCAGATTGATATCACACAAGATCAGTGCTCAATTGTAATTGGATATATTCTGGATAAAGTGTATGAAAGATTATTCGCAGTCAAACACAATAAATCTGAGACGGAAGAAAATATGTGTGAGCTATTGATTCAGGCCTTAAAAGAGTGCAACATTAATGTATCTCAGTGTATCGGTAAAGCTACAGTGTCACGGTTTTTACCGCCAGTCTCTTCTCACTACTAAATGAGATCGCTGTGTTTTTGCGCGATTTGTATCAACGTTCCGATATTTGGGATGAAATCAGAAAGAAACCTCACCAGAAAAAACTTGATACAACCATATGGTGGTCGAAACATTCTGCTCTCAAAAAGTGTTTGGTTTCTTTTAGAATAAGAACAAAGGTTTATACGTCGTAGCAATTTCAGCTTTACAAACTATTATTAACTCAACAAATTTGAAACCTAATATGCGAGCTCAAGCTCATGGTTTTTTAAAATCGTTATTAGAATATGAAACTGTTTTGATTGCTGGTATAAATTTGCGAATTTTTGAAGAAACTACTCCTCTACCAGATTACCTTCAAACAACACGGCTGGATATATTGAAAGTCCATAACATGGTTCGTACGACGTACCGCCGTGATTTTCAAACAATAAAAAAACAAGCTGATCGGTTTGTTCTGAACCTGAAACTAGAAACCAGTGAACTGGAATTGCGTGTTGAATAAGGGCTACTTTGCGAAGTAATTAGGAAGAAGAAAATTCTGCCAGACAAAAAAGCCAGTGATGAAGTAATCACTACAGAGTTTATGAGTGTAACACTCATAATGTAATTTTAGATACTGCTATAGAGAGTAGTAACAAACGTTTCTCGAAAACTGAGTATTTCTATGCAGATTTATCTTTTTTTGAATACCCAAGAAATTTCATTGAAGTGAAAAACAACTCTGAGAATATTAAGGCACCAATATCATAGAAGAGCTAAGCAGCGTACTAGCGAAATTTGACAAAAATGCAACGGCTGAAAATATTCGATCTCAATTAGCAAGTTTTATTTCAATTTGGGACAACGACAGATTTTTATGAGATTAAAAAGAATTTAAAAATGGATGAAGAAAACCATGAATTGAATGAATTAGATCCAAATTTTACTATTGAAGAAAATAAAATGGACACTCTGCTGTTTTATTAAAATACAACCTATTTACTAACACTGACAAGTTGATTACTCTTGCTTATAAATATCTACTTACCCTTTCCATCTCAGAAGTACCTTGTGAAAGGAGTTTTTTAACTTTAAAAAATTTAAAAACAAGACTGAGGAGTCAACTCTTTCAAGAGTATCTAGAAGCATTGATGGTGATGGCTTGCGAAAGAGATATTTTAAAAAAGTTTGGATGCGAGTGTCATCACAGACAAAGTAGCGCGGAGAGAAGAGTGAGCTGCTAAGAAGAAATCTTATTTGTTAATTATTTCTAGGAAATAGATATCATACAACGATTTTAAATATAAAAAAATGTGTTCAAATTTTGTAGTCTTTTCAATTTAATAAATGATTCAGCCAGAAAATTTTTTATTCAATTATGATGCCTACCTACGTCAGCTGTTATGTCTAATTTTCTGTCGCCCCTCCCTTGACGCCCTGTGGAAGCTCTACTTTCCCGATAGATTTTAGAGTCCCAGTCCAACCCTGCATATAATCTTAATATAAAGAACTACCCTTTTAATAGTAACCTTATAATATTGATAGAATTAAAAAGTAGAAAGTTAATAATGTAATTATTAAACGACAAAAAGTTACTGTATTTTTGAAAAACGTTTCAGTTATACTTAGAAAAAGTTATTATTGGATGTTTATGTCATGTTTTGCTATTATCCAATTCATTATGTTAGATAATTACAATATTTAACGTCAAAATAATTGGTCAATTGTAGGAAAAACGTGAACGTGTACATCACGCGATAAGGCAAGGTTCAATAAACGAAGTTACCTCTTTATTAGCTGATGAAAATGAAACTGGAAGTGGAAAATTGTTAGCAATTGGAAAAAATAGTTATGGGCGATGCACGCTCCACATAGCCGTTTTATGTCAACAGGAAGAAATTGTTGATTATTTAGTTAATACATTTCCAGATGCTTTACATGTTGGTGATAATGTAAGTTTGAAATCGTTGAACTAAAATTTTTATTTCTTTTTTCTTTCTTACTTAGTTGGAGCGTACTGCCTTACATTATTCGATGGGTATTGAAAAAATGGAATCTATAAATAAATTACTTATTAAAGGCGGTGCTAAAAGAGTAGTTAAGGATCTTAAAGGAAGACAACCTTCTTATTATTTTATGAACAAATCAGATATATTGAGACTTCAAGAAGAAGAAGAAACGTTTTAATTATTTTCATTGTAGTATTGCTATAACAATATCTGTGTTTACTTATAGGCGTTAGATATCACTTTATTGTTGATAATTTTTAATATTACTGCACAAGATATTTTAAGTCGACGTTACGTTTGTTATATTATTGTTAATTATCAATTATTTTAACACTACACGTTTTAAGATGTAATAAACTAATTATATTGTGGTCCTCTATTTGGAATGTGAAAATTTAGCAATTAAGTAGTTGTGATAGTAGCGACATTAATTCGTCGCCGCAATAAAAAACCGTGAAGGTTCTCAAAGTGACTATAAGATGCTGTCATTTCGTTAATAATTTTCCACGTTGCTTCAACGTTTTAGTTGGTGCGTGTTAAGGCTGATCCGACGTGCTGAATTTGGAACGACTACAAGAGTTTCGTAACAGTCTAATTGCTACGTAACTAATAAATATTTTAGCAAATTTCTTTTTGTATCTTAAAGACAACATATAAAGGAATGTTTCTATAGAGTTAGATTTTTCGGATTATTTTAATTTTGACTTGAAACTTCAGCACACATTCGGCAATGTAAGTGTTTTTCAGCAAAATTTTCATCAAATCTAAGCCATCTTTCAAAATCTAAGTCTATAGAAACCTAGATCCATCCTTTGTTTATACATTGATGCCAAAAAAATTTCAATTGGTTCATAAATGGCTGAGTAATTAGACTGCTTTGTAAACGAAATTTATTGTAATTGTAATTAGTGGCGGCATCCTGAATTAATTACGGTTTACGTTGAAACTAAAATCGAACGTAATATCTTTTTTTTGCGTGCGGGCCCCGGTTCATTTACTCGGTTTAGAATTTCCTAGTGATATTTCTCGTAATTTATACTTCGTATTTTATTAAGAGATCGTATACAGGGTGACCCAGAGCTCCGAAAAAGCCCCATAACTTTTTAACTTTATTAACCTGAATTTATTTTT
>JARFJB010002553.1:672500-801870 GCA_036346205.1 Vesta saturnalis | reverse complement strand
TTTTGTTTGAATTTTTCAAATTTCAAAATTTCATTAGGTTTTAACAAATTTCACTACTGTCACGCAAGATAACTGTAAGTGTTATCACAGTTAATTGTTTATTTAAAGTACATTAAACCAAGAGATAAGTATTTTATTATGAGTTCCAATTACAGTTCTCAAAACGCTAGTTCAGACAAAAACTGAAAAAAGTTTCTATCGCAAACAAATAAAAAATTTAAAAGAAATTCAAAGCTTTGATAAAAACCAAAAAAAACATAGTTTCAATTTGATTACAGTATACGTGTAAAATTTGAAGCAAGATCTTTGTAACGTATGAAAGTGTAAAGAACGAATTCAATAAGAAAAATAAGAATGTAACAGGCCACAAGGCGTAAATACCTACCGATTTTATTTAGGGTTACATACATTTTAAGGTAAAAAAAACTTCTTTAGATTCTAATTTCTATTATTGTATGTCTGAGAATCCCGCTTTATTTAAGTATATCAAAGAAACAAATGTCTATTTGTAAATGGTTCGCCTATCTTGGTAAAGTACAGAAAATAGTTTCCACATAAGAGGTCAATCTTGAGAATGAATCCTTTGTAGAAAACGAATTCAATCGGAAATACAACTCAAGATGTTGGAATAATTTAACAAGACGCGCAAATAACACAAATAACGACAAACGAAAACTTCCATACAATAAAATGTCCTATATTTTTTACTTTTTTATAAACAATTCAATAAATTAATAACGTGAAACGAGATAGATAAAAAAGTAAATTAATTTTTTTGTCCACAGACCTAAAACCCTTACTGTGCACTTCGCTTCCTTTCTAAAACTAGTGCGCATTGATTCCAGTCCATAATTATTAAGGCTAATTTCGGATGCATTGGCTAAGCAAAGAAAAAAGTATATAATACCTGTGTATTTTCCATTTTGTTGCATCTACTTTACGTAATTTGTTCTCATTTAAATTATACTTTGCTTTAACCTTATTTATAGGTTTAAACTAATCACATCACTCAAAAATAAAACTATGTCCTTAAAACAGTGCACTAGTAATAGAGGTCTAATGAAACGCTGCAAATATAAACGGGTATTCTCCGAATGAAATCGCGATTGAAAATGCTCTTATAAAGTACCTACTACTAATACAAACATCGTTTTAAATAGTTCTAATGGTTCTGTAGCCGTTCTGACCAACTTCCGGTGGGACGACGTATGTCATTCGGATATATTTGGTTTTTGTTCTTGATAATAATACAAAGGAAATTTTAAAAAATCTGAACAGTTCAAAAAATTGGCCTCCACACACGTGCACACGGAACCAGTGATTCTAACTACGAACGAAGGTACTGTAAACCGGGTATATATGGAACGATTTTTACACATTTTTCTAAATAATTTCGCTTGTGATTGGAAAAGTATATTTTTTCTTTATTTAGGCGGTTTGGAGACTGTTTATACATATAAATTATAATACTGTGAATGGACCAGAGGGCCAAATTGCTATTTATTTTTAAAATAATTCACTGTTCCAAATAACCCCATATGTTGGGGATATACGGAACAACAACATTTTTGGATATAAAACACTTATAAATTTTATACTGACCTATATAACTTAGATGTATAACCTATATGGAATGATTCTAGACCTAAAAAAATGGCAATTTTGAAATAAAGCTTGTTAATTATATAGTGCCCTCTATGGAATGATTATGGGCAAACATAGGGAGTTTCATCTTTCCAACAAAATCTCAAAATGAAAAACCGGAATTTAAATATAATTTTATTACAAAGAAAACGTTCTTATAAACAAAAATACACTCTTTTATAAAACAAAAAATAAACTCTCGACATGAATAATGTATTATAATAAAATATCTTGTTCAAATGTATAAATGCCTCTGTAACCTTTAGGAGCTGAGAGACGAAATTTAATTTGCTCTAGAGGCACTGTATTTTTGTCATCAATGTTAGGAAAAGTAAACTTATTTTTGTGTTCTTTGTAACTTCGTAGACAATTAATAATAATACTCTTCTCATTTCATGTTTCTACTACTTCTGAAACAAATTGCTTAGAAGTCTCTTTTTTAGTTTTAACATTATAAATAAATTCACAAATCACAAAACTGCCAATAACAATATCACAAATCTGTTGCACAGGAAGTTTGAAGTTTCGTTCAGTCTGAGGTTCGGCTTCAGTCTCATTCAGTTTCTATTTCTGAGTTGTTATCTTCACTACTTCCAATGTCTTCTTGAAGTGACACTTCAAGTTGGGTATTCTCGGTTTCAATATTTTGAATGTCTTGTAGATCTGATGGTGCAGGTGCATTCGAGGTATGTAAATCTGCCAAAGATATTGATCTCCCTGCCAGTACGTCTATTTTTTTACTACGTTTTTTATTTGGTATTTCGGGATTGCAGTGTTTCTTTGCATTATAGTTTCAAATGATTCAGTCACAGCAAGCTCATTTATTCTACGCCCTGGTGGAATTAATTTGTTCAACACTTTCTCTCTATCAACAGGAATAATTCCGCATGCTTTAAACCCTGCTTTAATATTATTTGCCATAGCTGGTTCCAGTTTTTCTAGTAGTTTCCTTAGTAAGCCAGGGTAAGCAGTTTTTGGTAGTACTCCACGGTGTCTTTTTTTCCAGTCCGTAAGAATATTTCGCCAAGCTGTTTTAACGGGGTGAAATACGGATACATCTAAGGGTTGGCAAATATGAGTGCTATTTGGTGGTAAGAATACAAACGCAATATTGTCTTGTTCGCATTCTCTGATAACTCGTTCAGACAAATGGCTTTGTAGATTGTCACCGACAATCACTAGCTTTCCCTCTTTGTCTCTAAAATAACAGAATGCAACTTTGAAGAACCAATCTTCAAATATTGCACCATCAAACCACCCATTTGAGGAACGGTTGTACAGAGTGCCAGTTAGTCCTCCTTCCAACCACTCTGGGTATAGATTTTTCGATTTATATACGACGTATAAAGGAAGCAACTGTCCATCTCCAGTAACAGTTAACATTATTGAAGTAGACGCCTTTGAGTTATCCAAAATTCTTCTGGCATGCTTATTGCCCCTCTTCACGTAGATTTTCTGCTTACCAGGATCATCGGTAGTATTGGTCTCATCGTAATTAATAACATTTTCTGGCGGAACACTCTGCATAGTAATTTGAAGTTCATCAAAGTATTTGTTTATCATTTCATGTGTTACTTCAGCTCGACTACGTTTAATATTTTCTGAATTTCTTTGAGCTAGCTCACGATTCCGACTCAAAAATGCTTTAATCCAGTCTTCACCAGGCACGTTGTCTTTAAAACACCTAATTATTACACCTTTACGATTTAAATATAGTTGAACGAATTCTTTGATGTCTTGTTTTGTAAATGGGTACCCATAACTTGCTGCTGTAAGCATGGCCTTTGAGACATTTCGTTCTTCCGTAACACTTAACACAGTTGGTTTTCCAAGTTTATCAGAATATGTGCCCCTATATTCATGGTAGAGAGTAGTTTTTGGCACTCCATACAAGTCAGCAGCTTGCCCAAATGACATACCACGTTCCAGAATTGCCACCAGACCCAACTCTATATTTTCTTGATTGTAATTTCTACGATATTTTGAATACTGTTTGAATATTTGCTGCTTTGACAGGCTAGTGCCATTTGACAACTCAGTCAACTTAACATACTGAAAAAAAAATCGCTAGATGGTTAACCACTGTTAAAATATCGCGGTATATTTGAAATGTCTACCTCTTGTTCCGTATAACCCCGGCTGTTCCATATATACCCGGTTTACGGTACGTTCGTTAAACATGTGGTTATAATCACAAATATTACTTCATAATATGTTTACGCAATGTCCTACAATAGTAGTTTTTACAATGAGAGTGGATATGATAAAGTTTAACGCCTTAGGCGGAGTGCTTAATTCTCCGAGGGCGATATGGAGGTTCCACACGAGTTGCACACTGTATTTTTTCTAAGAACCGTTAATGAATAAAAAAACTTTTAATAAAATTATTTAATTCTATCAATGAGATATCTTACAACAAATTCACATAGCACAATGTATACGCACCATAAAACGTTTGTTAATGATGTTTTGAGGTTGACGATGGTGCTATCAATATTTTCTCTTATATGTAAGGAGTAAGTTTCCAGCACCGGAGTTGATTTCCACCCATCAAAGTTTTTCATTGTTAAAGTATCGCAGCCCGCGTTTCGTATGTCCAGTTTGACATATTACACTATCAGGTGAATATTGTTAGTATAATAAACACATGACCAATGCGCTTAATGATTGACTCAAAGACGCACGTGGATGAATATGAAATTATAAACGTTTGGGTAACTAAAATTGCGTAAACTCAAACAATCACACCCATACACTTACACACACTCACGCCCACATACACTCACACACACACACACACACTCACACACCCACACACTCACACACACACATACTCACACACTCACACACTCACATACTCACACACTCACACACTCCACATTACACACTCACACACTCACACACTCACACTCACACACTCCACACTCACATACTCACACACACTCACACACCTCACACTCACACTCACACACTCACACACTCACATTCCACACACTCACACACTCACACACTCACAACTCACACACTCACACACTCACACACTCACACACTCACACACTCACACACTCACACACTCACACACTCACACACTCACAAACTCACACACTCACACACTCACACACTCACAAACTCACAAACTCACACACTCACACACTGGGATGCTGAAATTCACAAAATTGCCCATGCTATTCGTAACGCTGTTCATGAATCTGCTTAATTTTCACTTTTCTTTTTGGCGTTTGGTCGAACCGTTCCGATTACTGGAGATTTTTGTGGTCGATTAAAAATTTGAAAGAGTAATAATTTATCAATTAACTGCCGCGAACAGTTGGTTCAAAATTTAAATGTATTTTCATCGATTTTTAAGTGTGTAAAACATAGTTTACATGTCGCTTACGGACATTCAAAATCTTACAATTTGCGACGTCGTCCATTAAAATTGAATGTCGGCGATCTGGTTCGGAAAAAGAATTGTACCTTGTCCGACAAAAAATTATAGTCAAAACTAAGCTCCAAAATTTACTGAAGCAAAAGTTACTGAAGTGTTAGGTGTAACCACATACCGATTGGCCCCTCTTAATGATAAACATTAAGGTATTTTTCATGTTAAGGATTTAATTTTATTCAATAGTTTTTTAGACTATTACATTCTAGTTTTCTTAAATACATTTTAATTATTTTGATTATTTTTCAAAAGTAATTTAATTTTGTTCTGTGCTTACTTCGTACACCATTTATTTTTTTTTGCTACAAATGTTAAGCAAGGTTGTTGATATTTATTACAATTGTTATTGTTACAATAATAAAAAATTGAAATAACCATTTTGAGTTTACCTCTGATCGTTGATTGACGTAAAACTTTCAAACTCTTAACCGTTGGTGAGAATACTAAAAATGCTTAAGTACGTATCTGTTTTTGATTCGAATTAATGTATTTTGGTTACCCAGAATCTATCTTCAAAATTCTAGCTTTTGATGATTCATAATTTCTTCAGTGTTCTAGACTTCGGCGGTGCTTTGTGTACTTTGGTTCACATCGTGTCAACCTCGTTAATAGTTCTCACCCTAACCACGAGTTCCTGATTATGACAGCGGAGCACTTTTGGGTGGAGTTATGAATGTGTTCGGAATAGAGTGCTCAATCCAATCCATTTATACACCGTGACCTGGTAAAGACTTTTATATACCGATTTTGACTTATTTAACGGGACGAGTCTCTGGGAGTTTGTTTTTGGTGTTGCGAGGGGTCTTTCCTGACCAGCATCACCGCATCTTCCGTACTTCTTCGTACATTTAGGGTAAGATTTTGTTCTATCTGGGAATTTATTTAGAATTTAGGTATTACCATTTACATTTTTGCTTAAATTTTAATTAGCTTAAATTTTTTTTATGAATTTCATCAGATTTTGATAAAATATTTTTATTATGTTGGTCTAGTTGCATAAAAACATGCATTTAATTACTTTAATTAGAAGTCGTACGCATTTGGTTTGCTCATTCAGTTTCAGACATGTTCATGCGCAAAGACCTTTTGGGAGCGTGGTTTTTGGTGGAATTAAGAAGGTGGATGTAGCATCCATTATTGCTTGGTTTATTTTTTTTAAAAAGTGCTATATAATATGTATGGTAAGTTATTTTAAACTATTATATAAAAGTTTGAGACGTTTACCTTTTCAGGCACTTTTATTTTTTTATGTACTTCACCTTTACTTTTACTTTCACGTTTATACCCATCTACGCAATTAATTATTTTACCGTTAATATTATTAGTAATAGTATTAGTACGATTGATCAAGAGTGTGATTTATTCGTTTGGGAATTATAAAGCATACAAATCCAGATTTATTTCAACCCTGAAGTAATATTACGCAACAATTTCCCAAAACGCTGACCCAGCATGCAGCTATTTCGTTACCTACAGTGTGACCAAGAATAAGGTATTCTGATTCCATTAATTACTGACAATTTTAATTTTTCATTAGGTTATTACGCTACTAACATTAGCATGAGTATTTCAGTTTATAGGTTGTGTAATAAAATTTGTTATTGAACAAATTTTTTTCAGCTTTATTGTATAATGGTTTACTTGTTTATTCCATATTTAAAAACAAGTTGGCGTCCGAGTATTTAACAATTAGTTTCAGAAAGAGAAGCAACTCCGATTTTAAAGCGAACATTTCTAGATACGTGTAAATATTTTTTGGTTAATAAGGCAAATCGATAATTTATGAACCTGGTCCACTTTAATCTACAACTGAGCACAAGGCACAAAATCTTCTATTTATTACCCAAACTGTTAAGTAGCTAAAATTTGTAGCCATGGGTGTAGGAGTATACTTATAGAAACTTAAGGATTTGTACATAGTATTTGGGCCACCCCGTATATACATATAAATATTCACAAATTTTGTTTCCACTCCATCAAAACGGATTGTTTCAATAGCCAATTTCTACGACCAATGGGTTGTTTGTCAACATTTTGAACACGCTACCCAAAATTTATATTTATACACCAATTTTGTATGATGAAAAATTCGAAAATTTAGCATCTTCCTTTCTTTTCGACTTATAAGCCAAACGTCGATATCTATACACTTTTTTCAAAGTCTTATGCCTCGGTTAATACTATTATACTGATATGTTTCGTCAACGGTACTTATACATTGCGAAATGCCGAATTTAGTGGCGTGCTTAGAATTTTCCTAGGGGGTGCGGTTTTTGACTCATAATATAAACTTGCATTTTTTAAATGGTAATCTTAGTTGGCTTGGAACCATCACCTACAGTCCTTTCTTAGCTTTTCAAAAATATAAACATAGACATTTCTGAAAAACATCTTCCAAACATTTTTTTCAACAAGACCATAATACCTTGGCAGTGAGGAACTACTTTTCCAAATAGTTGGACTGCAACGTTCAGTTCGGTACTATGACGGTTTTGATAAATTATGCTTTTCAAAAACCCCATTGGAATAAATCCGGTATTGACAGATCTGGAGATCGTGGAGGCCATAACACCAAACCGAATGTTGCAATGCCACGATTTGGAAAACGGTTTTTTAAGTTATTCTTCACTGCCAAGCATTATGAGCTGGGACACCATCTTGTTAAAAAAAATATTTGGAAGATGTTTTTCAGGAATGTCTTTATTTATATTTTTGAAAAGCTGAGAAAGAAACTGCAGCTGATGGTTGCAAAGCAATTATAATTCCCATTAAAAATTGGAAGTTCTTCGCCAATATTTCCAAACTGTCCTAATTTAACCGGTTTCCTTTGATAATGACGTATTACCAATACTGTGGTGCATCGACGTGTTGTTTATTAGCAATTGTGGAATTTAATATGGACATGATGTGGAACGTTTTGAAGCTAACATTTATTCGTAGTAGGAATCTTGTGAAATCATCTAGATAATATTCTGATCTGTGTTTGTGTTGTACTAATGACAAAGTATGGTCAATTAATAATACGCTGTGGTATGTGAGATAGAGATTAAATGTATTCCTAAATCAAAGTTCTGATTGTTATAGTGCTTAATTGAATTGCATTTCGCTTATATTATTTGCAATAAAAATGTAAAGAATCGGAAAACATTTTATTAATATAGAAAATACCTACTCTTATAAATCCTTCAGAAATAAATTATGATTACGGTTTCCACTTCAGTACTAAGAATATTACCCGGGATATAAATCTACATTAGTAAAACTTTTAATATGACGATAGAGCTATAAACAGCACTACGCCCTTTAATAACATCAAATCAAACGTGAGGGGGTAGCAGAAGATATAGGGGTGTGTGGTTGAGACAGCGGCGTGCTCTGACGTCGAATGGCTTTGATTCATGGTTTGCCAGTGAATGATGTAGGTTTTGTTTTTCGCATGCTATAAAATATATTTCTTATATTAAAATACTTTTAAATCGAGATTATTGCAAGAATAAAATATGTGATATACGTCTGTTTTGAAATAGGCGCAAGCGTTATGTATTTTTCACTATCCTCGATATGTACCATTTTAATATAGATATATATCGTAAGAGAGAAAGTTATAAAGGCCCTTACGAATTCATTTAAATGGCCAATATATTTTATACAAGCATAAACATGTCGATTTCGTTTGTTTTTGACAAAATACGCCTGCATATATCATTTTTTTAATTACGTTTGGCTTAAACGTAATATTAAAACGATCTTGCAGGAAATAAAATTGTTTCAAGTTTAGGTAGAGCGGGTTAGATAATTTATTGACGTTAACACATAGGTGTTTTACATACGTCACAGTTTAGTTTAAATTTATCACACTTATACAAGTAAAAATGATTTATGTCATAGATTTACAAACAATTATTTGTTTCTAAATGTGTAAAATGAGCTTAATGAAACATTTTTTAAAGTACCTAACCCCAATTAAATACCATTTAACAAGAACAAATAGTCATTTTTTAAAACTAAGGCTTTGAATATATTCGATTAATTTGTTTGGCGAGGATATATACGTTTTCGTAATAAAAAACATATGCACAAATACTATACAGTATGTCCACCGATTGAGTTATAAAGATGTATGATTGACAAAAAAATTTTGAATTTGAATTTCATATTTGGGGATTAAGATCTGCTTGGGTTGGAGCTAGTTTTAAATATACTGCTGATTGTTTTAAATTAAGGTTACCTTGGTGATTCAGTTATAGTAGCTGTTGTGTACTAACCACGCCAAACGTCATTAAGAAAGGTTGTTCAGAATGTTAACTCATCGCCCCATGCAAAATTTCAGAAATATCGGCTTACTTTTATAAATTTACATTTGCATACGCATTATGACAGTCAAAATGCCGCCCCAAAATTTTCCGCCCGGTACAGGGGCACTGGTTGCATCGGCTTATCGCTAGCCTTGATTATGCTGCTTCCATATTTTTACGTACAGAAAGCAATGACAATAATGTGGACATGCAGCTTATTCAAGCAAAATCGAGAATTGCTCCACTTTGAAAGACTACTATACCAAGATTAGAATTGTTACGTGCACTAATAGCTACCCTTTATGTAAGCAAATAAAAAGCTTTAAAATTATCTGACTGTAAATCATTTTTTTAGAGCCGATTCGAGCGTTGCTATTACATGGATCATGGTGAATGGAATAAATGTGTTGAATCACGTGAAAGAAATACATAAGTACAGTCGAATGAATGAGTGGCTTCACATTAAGGGACACAAGATCCAGCTGAGTTACCTTACCGTGGATACAGTATCAAAGTTTTGTCCGAAAGTAGATAGTGGGAAGGTCCTAGTTCGTTGAAAGAGGATTTATTATTATTACAACAGTTAAGTATGACATTTTACACCAATGAAAAAGAACTAAACCTAAAGTTAACAAAGAATGATACTGTAATCAATACAAATTCAATTTCGTTATTTTCAAATTTTAATTTAGAATTTAATTTAATTTTTCGAAATATACAATAATAGTAATGAGTGTTAAGGTTTAATTATAATTGTAAAGACAAGAATAATAACGGGGAAGGAGCATTAAAATACGAAGACGAACTAAATGCTGCATCACGATTTGTTACGGTCGGAAATGAAACTAAAACGGCAGGTAACAGATAATTAGAGTGCACCGGACTAGCTCGATGGGACAGAGAGCGTTGGCGTGTTTTTGAGTTTAAAAATACTGAAGGTAGTTAGTCGTATTGTCAAAGTCGCAGATAAGGGTGCCTCGTAATTAGAATATGGTCAAGTAAAAGGGCGCCAGACTGTTATTAAGACGAAATTGGTAAGAATACATCTGGGCACACGTAGATAAATCACCTTCAACAGTCAAAAGATCTCACTTACCTTACGTTGGCTACCTCCGGGTGCGCGTCGGAGATGCTTCGAAACTTTAACTCTAGAACAAATCTTAAAAATATCCACACGCTCAAATACCAAAATAACGTGGACGCAAATCAGCTGTTGGGTTTCAATGACACCTTTATCTTTAAGTTTCGTTACGTTACCCCCAACGCTTGTGAACAAAATAATTCAAACACAATAATAAAAAAAAATAATGAACGTTAAATGATACGCTTAAATCTTATTCACTCAAATTTAATACTACTCATCTAGAAGCTCTGTCATTAATTGAACTCCAAACTAAAATAATTAGACATAAACTAGATAAACGTCATTTCAAATTCCTCTAATCGGTTACGTTAAACAACACGAAATATTTAATAAAACTAAAAAAACTGTATGACCCTGAATGCTTCAATTGCAGGAAATTACCATGGTAACTTTTAACATGAATCAATAAAAAATAATTAAATGAAAATTAGCTCTCAATTAATTCTTTAGTTTGAATACTAAAATTACTACTCTTCGTAAATCATTACTTTCGCTAGTCGGGAGGAGATCACGAATTAACACCATAAAATTCAATTAATTGTTCTTCTATTATATTTACATATATCGCAAAAAGCACGCAAATACATTGATTTATTTACACTAGTTTCGCATTGATTTAATATCTTAAATACTAGAAACCTGGAACATAAAAGGGTCCACCTTGTAAGCTTACCAAGTGGGCTTTGATTTTATTCTACGGAAATAGAACTATCTAAATGTGAATAATTTTAAAACAATGCGTAACCAATTGGTCACTAAAATTAATTTTACCATGCGAAATATTCATGTACATAAATTTGCAGTACATTTAGTTAAATAATAATAAAAAAACAAAATACCAAAGATATCGCAAATAAAAGCAGTTCGTCAACCTTTTATTGAGACGACGTGAAAGCATCAAATTTCGCAAAATAACACCAAAACAAACGACAGTGTTTATTCGCTAGTCAACCAATAATTTCACAAAGTTTACAAACAAAGTTATGACAAAGCATTCACAATAACGTACAATATTGGGTTACCTTCTCCACCGGCAGCAACAAAAGCAGCGGGGATGGCTCCAGGGTACTAGTAGAATGCCCTCGATCGGAAAACCAATACGGAAATTTTCCAGTCTTAATTTCGATAGCGATACGTTTATCTCAATTGGTCAGGACGGTATATAGTTTATGTGCACAAAACGAGTAGCTTTTACACACGAGATATTTACACACTTTAATGTTCAATTAAATCGGTAGCTCTATTTGCTAATATAAAAACGAAAGAAAAATGTCTACAAAATATTTACAATGAGACTTGGTCTATCAAAGGCTGTTTTCAAAAGCACAAAAACACAGGGTTCGGACAAATACTCCACCAAAAAAACAATCTATCAAATCCGCAAAAGCGATAAAAAACTCCATAATTCAGGAATCACTGGTTAAATACTGCCCTGATTACAAAAGGTAGGTCTAGTAGACCACGATACACCACATAAAGTTCTCCGGCCTGGTGAATCAACAACAAAATCCGCACATACCGAAATGGACTCACATCCACGATACATTCGATAGAACCGGTAACATCGACGGTAAAAGCGGTGTCCTCCTGCATACCACAACTTCCTCCACCAGATCAAGATCAAGACTGAAAACATACTTTAAAAAATTCTTCAGTTACGTTATATTCGATTTTAAAAACGACAACCAATAATACTGCTCATACACTCAAATTATGAAACGGGGTACAAACGATAAGCCCCTTCCCGTAAATGATTAAGAGAACTTGCGTCATATCTTCGCCTTCACATCAACTACAAGAAAGCTTTTCCAAGTAAGCAACGCTTATCTACTCTACAATACATATGCACTTAAATTTTAATGAGTTCATATTGTAATCCAGCCGAATCTGGCCTGGTCCTATAGTGACTATTTTTAATTGAAAGTGAATCGGTGAACTGTACTGCAAAAGAATCTTGGCTCCGTTCGTCAAATGAAAGTTAACAGAAACATAATACGAAAAACAACTTGGAATTTTATTTCAATAACAAACACGTTTTGAAATATATTTTAAACCTCAAGAAAGTTATAATAATTTCAATCCTAATGTAAATTAATTCTAACAAAGAAATTCATTTTAAACTAAATACGACAAATTCTAATCCGAAATACAATATAAAGCAAACGTATATATCAATTTAATTTAACTTTATGAAGACCCATAAAAACAACAAATTTCGTTAAAGCGAAAACGAAAATCGAGTACACAGAAAAAGAAACAAAAAGAAAAAAAAACGTATATATACAGGGCGTTCGAACACACATTACACATTGTTCCGACCAATTCTATTAATATTAATTGTGTCCAATTTTATTAACAAAAAATAATGTTATCGTAAAATAGTTGGTAATCAAAACACATAATTTAATAATGCATGCAGTACTTTCAAAAGACAGAATTATACTAACAACAACATTCTAAGTCATTAACAAATTAGTTACAGGTAAAAATAAAGTTACAGTTTTATAATCTTAATAACTCTTTTAATTTATGCATATAGCAAGCTGAAGTCTAAAATCAAATCCCTAAAACAGCCCTCACTCATGGGCGGATTGTTATTACAATCACCTTCCTATTCACACGAATTTAGACCTTAGCCGTGTACAAAATGTTTATTTTAAATTTCAATACCAACTCGTAACTCATTATAGCTAGTTTTAATTTGTTCTAGGGATATGGAACGGACTACATTAAAAATTAAGTTTTTCAATAGATCGATATTATTATTTAGTGGTTACGAGTTTTAACTGACCCCACAAATAAGAGCCCAACACAGTTAAATCGGGACTCTGAGGGGCCACGAAATTGACCCATTCATCCCGATCCATTTTTGCCAAACTTTTCGTTGAACCAATCGCGAATGATCCGGGGATAGTGAGCTGGACATCTATCTTGTTGAAAATACATTGAATTATACTAATTTAAATGCACATTATCAATTTCTTCATTAAAAAAAATTTGTACCATTTCTACATAATTTTGATGTTTTAAATTTCCGGCAAAAAATACAGACCAATAGTCCCATAGTAAAATGAGGATTTCTCTCAGCACAATATCGGCAGTGTTGAAAATGTTGATTCACCCGAAAATACAACTTTCTTGTAAAAAATCTCTTTCTGCTAAAATTTTATCGCGCATCCACCAACAAGTAGGTAAGATTGGAGACTTTTGGAACACACCACATTTCCAAGGTTTTACATTTCCAAGGTTACCACAATTTGAAGGTCCCACCCGTCCAAGGTTACGCAATAAGTAGGTCATGCTTGCACACAACTTTCCCAAGGTCGCACCACACTGTAAGGTGTAAAAAATACGAAGGTAACTAACACCCAACACATTCTCAAGGCTATTTGCGCACCCTACCTACTCAGATAAACACCTCACTTTTTCAAGGCTTGCTCATGTAATTTTTTACACTTCTTTGATACCACACTTAGAACCAAATTAAAAAAAGGTAATGATAAGCTAATATATTTATTTGTTGTATGTACAAATGTAATCAGTGTATTATTTAGATATACGATTTTCTCTAGGAATAAAACATTTTTATTTAGTACAAGTGTAAAACGTCCTTTCCACTTCTGTATCATTACATCCGCGAGCACGTGGTGCAAGTAATTGAGCGTACGTGAAGTGTGGTGGCCATCGGAGATGCTACTGTAGCGGAGTGTAAGATGACCGCCATTGGTTTATTCGAATTCCACACATGAAGCATTCAACCGTATCGTCTGAAGATGCTCCTCCAGAGGACTAGCAGGTGTTCAACAGCGGTACAAGATAGTATACCATCACAGTATGAATGATATATTTGAGAATATACACCGTGTGGTGTGTATTTGTCTGTCTGTCCGTCTGTCCGTTTGTATGCCTGTCTGTCTGTCTGTATGTCTACCTGTCTGTTTGTCTGTCTGTAGAGTAGTTGCCGCGCTCAGTCAGTTAGTGTCGGTCTATATGGTCTAAGGTCGCACTATTGGGGTCGAGGTTTTTCTCTTCGACAGTTTCCAGTATCATCTCCAGATGTACCATGACGTGATCCTACCGACTTAGTATAGCTAGGCTTATAACACTATGCCAGTCAAGGTATAATGTTACAAGCCTACTGTGGGTCCGGTCGAGCTGCTCTTCTAAAAAGCTCTCCGTAATCACGACATCATAATTCCGGACGAATGGCACTATGGTTGTCAGCTGTAATGAAAGAAAGAAATATAAATATAAATAATGTATAATCTAGACAATGCATACCGTGAACGTGAGACGATCCCATGTGATGATGCGATGTGCGTAGAATAGCCAGTACCACCCGGCAATAATTAGAAACGTATAATTGCGTTGAGTGGCACTGTCTCCCGACGCCATCGCACACGTAACGTTATATAGGGTCGGAAGCATAGTGCGGCCAATGGTCATTGGGATATGTAGCCCAAAACCAGTCATCGTCAAGTTCTTCGTCGTCATTATCTTGCACGTCGTCAGCGTTTTCTTTATTTCCGTGACCCTGGACCTGAGGAGCGATGTCTGGAGCACTGCAATTGTCATTGTTCTCATCCTGTATGCTGTTATGTAACTGTTCCTGTGCACTTAGTTGTTGTACTACGTCTAACAGTTCGTGAGGCCTACGTTCCAGTTGTTGCATGTTGTTAGTGAGAGTGTTCATAAAGTTCTGCTCATCGCTACCCCCTTCAGCGATGATTTCGTTACAAAAGTCAGTATGTGCTTCGCGAAGTAGTCGCTTTTGTTGTAATGCGTGGTTGTCATAGTCGTCAGAATCTTAGCTGTAGGCAGGGTCCATGTCTCCGTCGGAGCCACCAGTGTGAGGTAAATGTTCCCAGCACAGCAAGAACATACTCTCTCAACCCTGCATGATATGCTGACGATGTCATTACTATCATCGTAATGTTCGTCTATGTCAATAGGTAGTGGTGTGTCCTCGTCACTGATAGTAATGATTTAGGCATTGGTCATGTCAAGTGGTACTGTATCCGCATCAGGATTGTAATCTTGTAGAGAGTCCAGGACTATGGTCGTCAGTTCATAAATTTCGTCGTCGCTGGATTGGGCGTCCACGATAATAGGAGAGGATGCAGAGGGCGGGATATACAGAACCTCAGTGGAAGAGGGGGAGGAATCCTGAGGTGTAGGCGCTGAAGGGAGGTCAGCGTTAATTGTACAGGAAACCTGAGGAGTAGAAGTTGGCGGGACATCGGGGAGAGGAGTTGAGGACGCTAGCGGGATAAAGTTGAAGGGAGAACGGGGGATAACAGAAACCTGTAAAAAAAGAAATAAAACGTTAGAAATGTACCAACAATAAAAAAATTAAAAACATAAAATTTGGTGGTTTTTACCTGGGGAGATGATGGGGAACTTGCTCTTGAAGTCATTGTATGTTCGATGTGTCAACTATAGAATCAGTTGTACAATTAATTTGTACTGTTTTCGTTTCGCTAAATATAGGTGTTTCCCCCACTAAAACTAACGTTTTTAATGCATTTTTAGAGGACATTTTTCAAGGTTTGGAGATGAATGGTCCCCACTTGCGGAGAGCGTTCATCGTCAAGCTCTGTGGCGCAGCCGGTGCTGGAGAAAGAGGAATCTCCGATTATTCTGACACCTGCATGCGTTGTAGATGAGCAATCGTCCACATCTGCAACATATGCAGAGGGCAGAATAGTAGGGAATCCATTTGAAGGTTTGCTGAGCCCTGCTTCAACCGTAGAATTTATGGAGGAGTGGTCGTACAGTAGTTCTACGGTAGGATGAGGGTTCAGGGGGACCCATTCCTGATAGTATCCTGAGCCCTACTGGTATTGCAGAGTTCGCTGAAGAGTGGAACTCTTCGATACAAGTGAAGCGAATGGATGATTCATCAGAGCCCTGTGTGCTGCTGATTTTATAGGTAATGGATGGTCGCTAAATGACTTATCAATATCTAGGAGTCCTGAAATACCCATACAATACATACCTGCGCAATCACCGGTGAGGGATATAGTGGAAAATGCAGTATCTTCTCCCCAGAGTGTATTGAGCCCTATATGTGCTGCGGAGTTTCTGGAGAACAGGTGGGGGTAATACCTTGCTTCCATCCCAAAGCACATGGCAGGGTGAGATACAATGCTGGGTAGAATATGTGTGCTCAGCAACTCTCTATCCAGACTGTCATTGTTATTGTTTCATTACCCGTACAATACTCTACCCCTCAACCTCATATATCCATCATACATATTATCCTATCCCTGGCGATATGTTACGTTGCGTCCTCCTTCGCATCGCTGGATATAACTTCTTTTCTTAACAGTTGTAATACATAATAGTAATGCTTCAAACTAATAAAGAGCAATAAATAGTTAAAAAAAGGAATTATAACAAAACACGTAACTCTACCCGTTCACTTATACATTGTTTATACATTCTCTCTGTTACAGATCGCAATAAAATGTTTCAATCTGAATGTTTGAAGAAATTTTCAAGAAAAGACTCTCTACTGCGACATCAAAAAACTGCGTGTTGGATAAGTATTCCAACTACCCCACCTTCAGGGATGCCGCAGGCTTTACCGCAAAATCGTACCGCACTTAGGAATGTGGTGCAACCAAGTACTTCCGATGCGAACAAAACGGAGCATAGCCATATTACTGAACGTCTTGCACAACCTGGACCATCAGGGTTAAACAACTCAATGAATAATGTGCAAGACAGACATGCTGACGATTCCTTTGCAGAACCAGGACCATCGGGTTTGAACAACTCACGAAAGCGTAAGTCAGACCAAAGCAGCGAACCAGTACAAAATAAAAATACCAAAAGTGTTGAAATTGTGCCTGCACCGATTTTTCGTTTGATGTTCCTCGATATGCTTATCAAGGACACCTTAGAAGCAATAGGCACAAATCGAATGTGTGTCTACTCGTTGATACTGGGGTTGAAGCGATTCGCAATGCTTTTAAACAACGCGTTGTTTCGTATAGATTATCACCATGCAATACCCATACGGATGTGCAGACGTTTATGGGTGACGTTAAAGTGAATGTTTTGAAACTAATACCAATGTAATTGCAGAGATACTTCTCGTTGAAATGTAATGTTGAGTTGTTTGGGTTGTACTTTCTGAAAAGTAGAGAAAGTACCGAATTACAGTCCTTTCAAACGAAATATAATATATTGAGTGTCGGGATGGTGTTGGAGGAGTATTTTCAAAGAGTAGTGGAAATCTTGGATGCTAAGCAATCAGAATTTCAGCATAAAGATTCTGGTAAGTGCGAGTTACGAGTAGTAGGGTAGTACATTATTAATATATGTTGTTTCGTGGGGTGGTCGCTGGTGCATTTCGTATATTTAGAGGTAAACATGTTGAAATTTTCTCCCACTACGGGTTCATCCTATATGAATGTCCCGCCTGGAATTTCGCATAAACATGCCATAGTGAATGTGAAGAATATTGATAATTGCTGCTATGCGTGGGCTATTGTATCAGCATTAGTGACACCGATGGGGTGACCACAACGGGTAACTTCTTACCCTGATTTCAGTACGTCATTTAACTGGAATGGTGTAGAATTTCCTGTTAAGCTGACTAACATCTCAGCGTTTGAGTCCAACAATAATATCTCCATTAATGTTTATGGACTGGAGGATATTTAAAGTGATGGTCATCGTATTCCTGAGGTAGTGGGTCCTCTCTACTATACAAGAGCTAAGCAACCTATTCATATTAATTTGTTGCTGTTAATCAGTAACCAAACGGATAATCAGCATTATGTATGGATAAACATTTTTTTTCGTTTACCTAGCAACCAAGTAAGTCGACGTAATGGGGCAAAATATTTTTGTAATTCATGTATTCATTACTTTAGAACGCAGGAACAATTAACTCGACACGTATCTCATGACTGTAACTTCGTATACACTAAATTACCTGGCGTGATGGAAAGAAAAGACAGAACCGGGGAGTTCTATGCCAACAATATACTTGCGTTTCGAAACTATCAAAAACAGATGTTTCTATCGTTCGTAATATATGCAGATTTTGAAGCGCTATTAGTACCGGTAAATACGGCTGAACCCGATCCCAAACAACCGTTCACGCTAAAAACGTGTACACATGAACCATACTCATTCAGTTATTATATTAAGTGCGGTGTAAACGATGCTTGGTCCAAATTAGAACTTTATAGGGGGATTAATGTCACGGAGGTTTTTATTACACGACTCGAGAGTGATGTGAAACGAATATATAATGAGCATTTGGAAACTGTTGATCCAATGTTACCACTAACTGATAAACAACTGGTGATATATGAGCAAAGTCGTAATTGTTATATATGCGACAAGCTTTTTACAGATGATCTTACAAATTCCAAAGTACGAGATCACTGCCATATCACCGGTAAGTATCGTGGTGCGGTACATTCAAATTGCAACTTAAACTATCAATTACCTACATTTATCCCAGTTTTTCTCCATAATTATCAGTGGTTATGGTGTCCACCTGTTCATCAAATAGCGAGTGAAACTGAAGAAATCACCGTACTCCCTGATAATAGTGAGAAATATATAACGTTCGGTAAGCATATTTATGTAGACGAATTCATTAATGGTCGCGGGTATAGGGAAAAGAAGTACATAAATTTGCGATTCGTCGATAGTTGTAGGTTCATGGCGGCATCCTTAGATACTCTATCTCATAATTTATCAGGTGATCAATGTAGAGAAGTAAGAAAATATTTTGTTGATGATAATGACTTTAACTTAGTTAGAAAGAAAGGTAATTTCCCATACGCGTACGTGGACAATTTTAATAAATTAGACCCTGTCCCAGTACCTTCATATGACAAATTCTATGATAAAATGTGTGATGAAAATACGTCTGATGAAGAATACTGTCGAGTCTTACTGGTGTGGGATCACTTTAAGTGTAATACACTCGGGGATTATGCTGACATATTTAAAATCAGACGTGTTCGAAAACTTTAGGCGGCTATGTGTAGACATGTATGGATTAGAACCAGCGCAGAATGTTGCAATACCTGGATTGGCGTGGGATGCCATGTTGAAATGTACCAAAGTAGAGTTAGAATTATTGACTGATGTGGATATGTACCACTTTTTTAAGAAAGGTATTCGTGGTGGAGTGAGTACTTGTGTTAAGCGAAGAAGTACTGCTAACAACGAGATTGTCCCAAATTAAGATCCTAATCGTCCAAACGTCTTTTTACAGTATTTAGATGTCACGAATTTATACGGATGGAGTATGCGGCAACACCTACCTCATAATGGGTTTATGTGGTTAACTGAAAAGGAAATTCAAAGCTTTGATGTGCTGAAGATTAATGATGATGCTGATATTGGGTATGTGCACTATCCGCACCACCTGCATGATGAACACATTTATTATCCTTTTTGTCCCGAAATGATCTGCGCACCACATTCCAAGGAGGAAAAACTAATTCCTAATGTATGTGATAAGACCAACTATGTTATACATTACCGATATTTAAAACAATGTAGACAGCATGGGTTAATTGTTACTCATATTCATGGAGCTTTGCGGTTTCGTCAAAGTCCTTGGCTAGTACCATACATAGACCTTAATACAACTCTTCTAAATCAAACCAAGAACAAATTCGAAAAGGATTTCTTCAAATGCATGAACAATGGTGTATTCGGTGAAACAATGGAGAATGTCGACAAAAGAAGAGTAATAAAGGTATTAACACATGAGAAAAATAACAGACGTCGCTTTGGTCTTTCACGGTACGTCGCAAAACAACATTTTAGGAATTTTATTCAATTTACTGTTAAATTATTTGCAGTGGAATTGTCCAAACAGCTCGTTACTTATGACAAACCCGTATATGTTGGATGTAGTATTTTAGAACTTTCCAAAATTATAATGGATCGATTTCTTTACGATATCTTGCGCAGTCATTACGGTAATAATGTAACATTGCTCTAGACACAGATTCTTTAATTGTCGAGATAACAACTGATGATGTGTATGCCCATATGCGGAATAATGTTGATGAATATGACACATCCAACTATCAGAACGGTCTGCATGGTATTACAACGAATACATTCGTCGTCGAAAGAATGAAAGATGAGTATGCAGGGAAAGATATTCAATATTTTTATGGAGCAGGATCAAAATCCTATTGTCTAAAGCTAGCTGATGGTCAAGTGGTTAAGAAAGCGAAAGGTGTTAAAAAAAATCGTTATTCAAAAAGTGCTGACGGAGGTAGACTACAAATCTGTTGCGGAGGCGTCCGATAAAACAGTAATGTGAAAAATGTTCGTGGTTAGATCAACTTTGCATGATATATACACTGAGATACTAACAAAATCGCCTTTCGGTCACAGAATGACAAACGGTATCGATTGCGCGGCACGTGTACAACATTGGCGTAGGGGCATTGGCGAATTCCGGAATTGGAGAACGTCGATCCTTTGAGTGGTCTACGAGAGGTTGTTGGGCAAATGAATTTGTATAATCCAGTTAGTAGCTAATAGTTTGGGTACTGATGCTTGTTAGTTTTAGTTGTGTATATATTATCTCCATAATGAAGCTATGAACATGTATATCCATACATGTTAATATGTATAATATCGATACACCATTCCAGATCGGCTACTTAATGTAGCAACTTTTTAGTGGAATACATACTATTATTTTGCCATAGTTCATTATCGAGGGAATATATATATATATATATATATATATATATATATATATAATATATACAGAATGTACTCATATTGTGTGATATGTAAAAGAAATAAACAAAATTAATATTTACAATTTTTATTTAAAAGTGTACAAGCTTTAATGCATCACATAAGTATCGTACAGATGGTATACATTAGACAGAGCGCAGTGACATAATTATTTACAATGATAATACCGAACTGGTTGCAAAGCAGGAAGAGTAGGATATGTGCCTCAAATTCTATAACGGGTTGTGTAACAAATTTTCTGATGTAATCCGCTTTCTCTCTACCCTTGACGTAGACAGTATCTGTAGGTTGAATCAAGCTACTGAGAATTCTGCGAAATTGGTATGGTGGTGTATGCCCCTCTTCTCATTTTATGCAGTGTTGATTATGAATTAACCAAGTAGTTTGACGGCGACTCTCCGCATCTAACGTATACCATGGATACGGTGATTTAAACATGTAGTGGGCTACCTGTGAAAGTTTAAAGCCTTGGACGTCGACTATGACGGAAATCGCATTACAGCTATCTTACTGCTTTGGTTAAAGCGTTATACGTAACTAAGCGATCGTGGAGTATAACACAGTATGCTATAGTATTCGCGGGTACGTTGACTGCTGTTTCTAATTCCACACGAAGTACTACTGCTTTAGAGTGTAATGTCTCTTTTTGATTCCAACAGTCTACCACTATCAATGGTGTGACTGTCGTAAATTGATTAGGTGTGAGTAATGGTTGACCATCTCTTTGATAATAGGACATTTGGAAATTAGCAAACATTTCATATTCATAATGTAGCAAAGCAATTATTATCGTAAATCCTGGTGTTATTATAATTCTAGTTTCTTCAAATATCAGTTGATTACTCCTGGAAGTAACGTTTTGTACAGTATTGAAAGATTCAAAACTAGTTAACCCCATTACATATTCCGACCCATTATCAAGATAGATCGGTGGGTTAAAGTTGGCTTGCAAAATACTGCTTGCATCGGTAAATGTAAATGTGTACAACATTACGATCAAGCAACGACTGCTGAGAATCAAAACGAGCCGTAATATAAAAATCGTAAGACTAAATGACCGCAATGTATTGAAGTTTTGAACCTTGGTATAGTTATAGTCAATCGTGCTTCTGCTACCATCACTTTTAAAATAGTGAATTAATTCTAATGGTGGTTTAATGTCCTATGCTATCAAAATATGTAATATGTCCATTACGCTTGTTGTAAGCCGTCCAGTGTGTTCCCCTGTTATTTTGATCATCCAGATTCACGATACCACATTCATTCGTATGGATTCGTGTAGGTAGTTTAGATCGCATGTATATCCCTCTAAAATAGGAGATTTTTAATTTCTCAACAAATTTAAATAGCTCAACGTTGCTTAAGGCGTGACGTGGTAGCTTCAATGGGAGTTCTTTGAATAGGGTTGTAGATATGGGCCTAAACCTCACTTATATGGTTTTATATATAAGCTTTTTCCTAAGGTAGCTGCTTCCATTGCGTGATTGTGTCGTTTGGTTTCTTCTAACGTGTTTGACGCAGTTTTGCGTCAGTGACCGCTTTTGCAACTGCAGCTGCACTCCACTCAAAGAACCTAAAGCTCCTAATGCAGCGAATAGGGGAATAAGACGTATGAATCCCCCACGTTTTGGTATTGGTAATATTCTTCTCTTGGGTGTCAAGATTTTTTTGTTTTAAAACGTTTAAGGCTTGTTGTGCCGTCCATTTTAACAATGACCGAAGTTTACCACCGACATGACGTCGCGCTGGAACCACTGCTTTGTTGAATGAAATTGGTCTGTTTCTGCGAGAACGCTTCCTACGTCGTGATTTGCTTCCCATTCCCATTGTTTTTTTCCTTTCATTATACCGGCTATGAGTAATGCAGCTGCTCTTTCTCAAAAGGTAGCGTTTGAGGAACGAAATCTATTCCAAGCTTTTTGTTGCAAAGCCTTATCAGTTATGTGGCGATGCCTTAGATCGTCTGACTGCGAGTATGCAATGTCGTGTTCTTTACACGCTTTGTCCAATTCGTTAATACCTCTGTCACAGCGAGCTAATCGTGCTCGTAAACGGGTACCCGGACCGCAATATCTGTACCCAGGTATATGTAACTCCGCTGGTAATTTATTTATTAAGGTGTTAACTAAGCCAGAACCTTTTTTATAGCCATTACACGGAGAATTATGCTTCATACTACACTGATTGACAATTCACTACTAAACTATTTAATGCGTATGACACACACACACACACACACACACACACAAACATACACACACATATGTATATATATATATATATATATATATATATATATATATATATATATATATATATATATATATATATATATATATATATATAACTAATCACTACTCATACAAATAGTTCTACTAAAGGAGGTTGTAAACGAGGTATAATCGTCGGTCCATCAGGTTGCGGAAAACAATTGTTATGATTACCTTATTAGAACATCCAAATGGTTTACGTTTTGAAAATGTTTATGTATACTGTAAATCTTTATATCAACCTAAATACCAGTACCTACGAAATTTACTTGCACCTTTAAAAAATATCGGGTATTTCGAATACAGTGATAACAGTGTCGTTATATCCCCTAGTGATTCACGTAAAAATTCAATAATGATTTTTGATGATGTAGCATGCCATAAACAGAATGAGATAAGGGATAATTTCTGTTTTGGCAGACACCAAAACAATTGCTGATATCTGTGTCAAACGTATTCTTCTATTCCAAAACAGCTTATACGTGATAATGCGAATCTACTAGTTCTGTTTCAACAAGATAATACCAATCTTAAGCATGTGTATTATGATCACGTTAATGTAGATATGACATTTGATAGATTTAAGGACTTGTGTTTCTGTTGCTGGCGTGACAAGCTTGGATTTCTTGTGATTGGTAAAGAGAGTGGTGTTAATGCAGGTCGTTTCCGTAAGGGATTTGACTGTTACATTGCATTATAAATACTACACTTGATACGTAAATATGCAGTAGTAATGGAGGGGCGCTTAGTACAAGACATTTTGCGCGCTCGCAAGAGTGTGCAACAAAAGTATGCTAGTTTAAAGGAAGATACTGCTCTTACAGAGCGTGCAATGGAGGTGCAGTTAAAACCAATAACACAACCATTGAAACAATTGATTACTAAACAAGATGGTTCTCTCGTCCAAGCTGAACCATTTACATCAGAATTCGTAAAAACTGAGCCTGTTGCACATGAAATGAAGTTTTTTTCCATCATACGCCTAAAACATTTGGAACTCGCAAGGTACCACGTATTCTTGTTCCTGACGCCATTCCACAAGTTTTAAAGGAAACTGTGATTGCCGATACCACACATGATAACGGGAGGGAGATTCCTACTTGACAACAATTGAAATCAGAACTGTTACCTGCTGGGTCACAACAAGCCTTTGAAGTGTACCTTAGTCAGTATGAAGGATTAGCGAAATATTATGTGGAAGGTATATCTAGAGATCCCGAAGACGGTGTACACTTTCTTCCCGAAAGAGAAATCTTTTATTGGTGATGCTGAACTAGACTTTGTTGGAGAACATTTTCGTATCGCTCTTTCTGACGGATCATCATTAGACTATGATGGAACTCCGGGATTATATGAGCTACTATTTAAAAAAGCTCCTACGGGATACAAAAAAGAGTGATCTGCAGGAATACAATGACATTTTGTGTCGCACAAATGCTGCTCGACGTAATTATAATCCAGACGACCAAATCCAAGGAACTAATAGTAGAAAATATATTGAGATCATTAAACCATTACTTCATCTTAAAAAACGACGCGCTAGATCAGCTATTGCACCTCCTGCCACAAGATCTCGCACAACTTCTATCTCCAAAAGAGGGGATGGAATGCAACTATTACGATATAATAACAAAGCGATTGAGTGTGTACCTTGGAATGATACGAATGAATTAGTGGATTAGTTGCGGGAGTTATTGGGATCAATTTTGGCTGGAAAAACTAGCAATCAAAACGAAATAATATACATAATTGGCGAATTACGTGAAGCGAAAGTAATAAAGTAGGATCTCTGGTTATAAACCTATTACTATATTCATTTCATTTCATTGTTACAACGACCATCACTATAGATATTACTACATATCCAGCACTGATGTCAATAGATAAATTTGGTGGACTGGACACCTTCATCATCAAATGACAATAGATAAATTTGGTAAACATATTGTTCAGTATTCTGGTGATCTTCACTATGAGAATTTCATTTCTTTCTCTGGAATAGCCATTAAAAAGAGAATTAGTATTCCTACTGGTATAGTTGACACGTATACCTTTCCCTGTAACGAGGGCAGGGTAGTGTATTGCAAGTGGAGTCATCCAGGTCTCGATCTTAACATCAACGATAAAAACTTTACGCTTGCTAGCGATGTAATTGGTCACCACATAACTGGGAATACCGCAATTAAAATGTCTATACCAGAGTTTATACAGTTTGCAACAGCGACGATGTTGCATGTAGAGCTCGTACAATCCAAACTGATAAAATGAGTAAAGCTGATGTTGAAGAACTGCACAAGCCAGCACGAAGAAATTTTCCGCGCCGTTGTGTGGTACTTACAGGTTAAATGACCTGTTTCCAGCTGATTTAGTAGAAATGATACACTATGGTCGGGTGAATGAAGGATTTCGATACATTGTAGTAGTAATAAATGCATTTTCTAAATACGTCTGGGCTTATCCCATCAAACGCAAGAATGGCAAACTAGTCGCAGATGTAATGAATAACCTTTTGTCTGGTTTGCAAAAGACGCCTACACATATACAAACTGACATGGGAACGGAGCTTTTTAATGCTGAATTTAAAAAAGTTTTGAAAAAATTTTAATATTAATCATTACTTGAAGAGTAGTATAGTTGAACGCGTAAATCGTACTCTTATAATGTGTAAAATATTCAGTATGCAAGGTTCCTATGTATGGTTATCAATATTACCTCAAATTGTTATAATTCAAGAAAGCTTAGAACCACCGGATACAAACCGATAGAAGTAACAGAAAAGAATGGTGCCTCTATTTTGAAACATTTAAAATGTCATAAAGTTCTTGACCGTAAGATACCTAAATTTAAAGTGGGGGATTATGTACGTATTAGCAAATACAGAAGCATATTCTCTAAGGGTTACACACCTAATTGGAGTTACGAAGTCTTTCGAATATCAGCAGTAAAACGTTTCAGTCCAATTACCTACACATTACGTGATAGTCGAGATGAAGAAATACAGAGACGTTTCTATGAGGCAGAACTTCAAAGTGTTAAACATCCTGACATTTACCTAGTTGAACGTGTAACACGACGTCGAGGAAATATGTCTCTTGTTAAATGGTTAGGGTTTGATAATTCTCACAATTGATAGATTTCTAACAAAGACATTATATAATACGCTCTGTACGATTCCTTTTATATATAGTAATATTATTATGTAATAAATAACTATTCTTTTATTATTTTATTTATTATTAATACATACAATACTATACACTACTAAAGCGTTTCATAAATACGTAATCACGATGTTGCTTTTTTCCAGGACAGCTGAAAGTATTTGACTACACTCTTCTATTCTTTTCCTAAAGCGTGCAGAGTATCTTGCTAACTGTTCTCATTCTCCTTATCGCTCCCATTCTACTAGATCGTGAACTACGTTTTTGAGCTCATTAATGCAGACCTCCTTCGTTTGACGTGTTGTCTGTTGAACTATGATTTGGTAAATGACATTCTATTTCATGTACAAATTGTTTCAGAGATATATCTCTAAGGTCTTCTATTAACCGCTTAATACAACAAATGCGCTCTACACCATCGCCATGCGATAGAAAATATTTCTCACACAGACGTATTCCACTACCATACTTCTACACTAGATTATCTAAATAGTCATCACTAAACGTACCCCGCCCATACACTTTTTCATGTTGAGCATCAAATTCTAGTGATTGAAATTGGCATATTAGTCTTTGCACTGCACTAACACAATCCACAATCCTTAGACCACTACTCCGCACTATAACACATTCACATATTGACTAAACTTTATTACTATCCCTATTATCGCTTTGGTCGTTACCCTCACTTATTACTTAACGGTTTTCGCAACTTCTACGTCAATATCAATTTTCTCCTTGGCAAATTCTACAATTTCCATAGCATATGCTACATTGAGATCAAATATATCTTGTAATGGAACTATTAACCTGTGTATGCCAACATCAGGTATTTCCCCTGCCGCATGTATTATTTTATTATAAAATGCAGGAAATTCCATAGTAGGTACTAAATCCAATCGATAACTGACTATCTTAAGGAGTCTCTATAACTGTTCTATAGACTCCCATCCTAAATACATTTCTGATTCTTCACAATCAGAGATGCGTATAATTGTTGTCTTGTTATTAATAGTTTCATACGTTTTCGAACCCATCTTAGTAGGTAGCCATGTCCCTTCAGCTGTGTAGAAATAATTTGTAATTATCCCTTGATTGTCCATAAGTATGTGCTATTCCTGCTTATCAATCACCACTCCATTACCCTTAGATCCACCACGTTTCACGACTGGTTCAAAATTGAATTGGGGTCGATTTACTTTTATTTAAAAAATACTACACATTGTTAATTAAAATATCACGACATCCACTTGAATTCATAACACTCACAATCTTCGCCTTTTCTACCGCTTGACGTTATATGTTCTCCATTACATACAATACTGGTTTCACATGTACTCTGTCTGCATTTATATCCTAATTTCTCAACTATTTCTACCGTCAAGTTTACCTGCTTCACCTTGACAGCCACACTGCACGTTACTTCAGCAATCCTACCACTTCAAAGCCTTTGTTAACGACGTTTCTGCAAGGTTGACGGGATCTCACCATTCACTTCAAGGATGTCTCCTTCACCTTTCCGGCCCCCCACATTTTCAAGATCTCCCATTACCCAGGTCCAGTCCATTACAATATCCTTCATTCTCACGTTTACCATATTACAAGGTTATCATTTTCAAGGTTCATACGCCCTCAAGGTCTTCACAACCTCACGGCTTCCACACTTACAACGTCCTCTACTTCTTACGTTTACCACTTCTTCAAGGTTAACTATACATACGTTTTCACAAGGTCTTTCCTTTCTAAGTGTGTAACGAGCATGTGAACTAATTACCAACTGGGTGCAATCTGAAAAAAGAGGGCTACTGCCTTCTACGACATTAGAAGCATTAAAGAACACATATGAATAAGTGCAATGGATGACTGAATGGTTTGCCAACCTAGATAAAAGAAATCGCTACTTCCACCATCATGCCATCATGGGTAATTCGGGATATCATTCACACACATTCATACTCGTTATCATCTTGCAGGCCATACGCATTTATGCTATGACCGCTACAAAGCATGGCAACCAAGTGAATGCCGAGTTATTCACCATCATACACATATGGATAGATGAGTGGCAATTTACCACATGTCACACCAAGAATGCTGGTGCTTATCGTGTAGAGAACCCCTTACAAGCTGCGCGAGGTATTTGAAGATGATTCATTCATACTCTGCGGAGAAGTGTATTATTTGGACAATTAGTTTTTTTCTAATGTATGTATTGTATATAATAAATTATTTCCTGTTAGTATCTTACTATGTTCTACGGTGAGAAGGTGTGCGACGTATTACTAACCTTTTATTATCCTCAGTATTGCAGTTGTTTCGATAAACGTTACTTACGTTTCGAACATGGTCTGGAGTTCACTCACCTACATCGTTTGCAGCAGGGTTTATTTCCATATCTTCAGAAGATACGGTTGAATGCTTCATGTGTGGAGTTCGAATAAACTAATGGCGGTCATCTGACACTCCGCTACAGGAGCATCTCCGATGGCCACCACATTGAATGTACGCTCAATTACTTGTACCACGTCCTCGCAGGTGTAATGATACAAAAGTGGAAAGGACCTTTTGCACTTGTACTAAATCAAAATGTTTTATTCCTAGATATAATCATATATCTGAATAATACACTGATTACATTTGTACATACAACAAATAAATATATTAGCATATCATTATCTTTTTTTTAATTTGGTTCTAAGTGTGGTATCAAAAAAGTGTAAAAAATTACATGAGCAAGCCTTGAAAAAGTAAGATGCCTATCTGAGTAGGTAGGGTGCGCAAATAAATATCCGTGAGAATGTGTTGGGTGTTAGTGACCTTCGCATTTTTTACACCTTACAGTATGGTAATCTTAGAAATGTGCGACCTTGGGAAAGTTGTGTGCAAGCATGACCTACTTATTGCGTAACCTTGGGCAGGTTGGACCTTGAAATTGTGGTAACATTAGAAATGTGGGACCTTGGAAATGAGGTGTATTCCAAGTGTCTCCAATCTTACCTACTCCAACAAAAATATAGACATTTAGCCTCATCACCTTCTTCCAAAGTTTATCTAAAGTTGGGTTTGAACGGTTTAATTTTGTTGTCCTTTAATATTTTTTAAATAAATGATTTTGAAATTTTAGTGTGTAGCTCTATTTCTCAGTGAGATAGATGATGCAACGTTTTCATCTAAACTTCTCCTTGTCTTTTTAAGATTTAGAACAGAACCAGTTTCCACAATTTTTTTCACTAATTTTCGGATGGCCACATGAGAAATTGTTGTTTCGGAATATGTTTCGTTAAATTTTTGATGATCGCACGATACCAAAGATCGCCAGAATGATAACATTGAATTAAGTATATTCTCTCTTGTAGTTAACATTATAAAAATCGTGTAGTCTATCTTTATGAACTATCATCGACTTTCCAAAATTATCACTAATTGTACAATTTGGACCGATGGTTTCTTCAACTGCATATGGACCAGAATAAAGTGTATCTAATTTATTCTTTCTATTTTCCTTAGTTAATATAACTTTTTGTTCTATTTAAATATCTAAAGGTCCTACATTATTATCATGTTTCATTTTTCGTTTTTGTTTTACATCTTCCAATAGTTCAGCTGCTCCTTCACGATAATACATAATTCTACGCTTCATTTCGGCAACGTAGTCGTCAAAGTTATAAATTGGTTCATAGACTGCTGACTCTAATTC
Source organism: Vesta saturnalis (assembly GCA_036346205.1). Classification (NCBI taxonomy): domain Eukaryota; kingdom Metazoa; phylum Arthropoda; class Insecta; order Coleoptera; family Lampyridae; genus Vesta; species Vesta saturnalis. Next base: position 771,447 of record JARFJB010002553.1, on the reverse strand, counting down.
TATTGATAAACGCGGGCTTTTATTGAATAATAATATATACGGAGCAATATTAGTAACAACACGAGGCACTATACTGTAAACAAAACGAAAATATTTTATTAAATTATCCCAATCACTATATTTTAGAAAACTTCTGTGTAACCTCACTAAAAAGTTCGGACAAGGGTTTCCGTACATTAAGATAATGTTTTCGACGAATCCTTTCGCCATTGCAAGAGTCGTTTTGTCTTTAATCGCTACCGCAATTAAGTATTTCGATAGTTCCCACTGAGCAATTAACACATGTTCAGATTCATCTTCAGTGATTGGCAAGGGACCAACCAAATCCAATGTAACAATATCCAATATTTCTGGAAGAGTTGGAGTGATTTCCATTAGTTGTGTTTTGAAAATTTTGCTTTTGTTCATCTGACATGTCTTACAAGCTTTCACATAGTCTCTTACTTTTTTAGCCATATTTTTGCATAGTTTCTTCGATCCCACATGACCACCAAGTGATTTAGAACTGTGGTAATTTTCGATGAGTTTCATTTTCTATTTTAATGTGCGCTGGGTGAATGAAAATTTGTAGATTTGCTTCTTCTGATATTTTATTTGCTGCTTTATTAACTTCATTTACTTTAAAGAACTGAAACAATTTATAATTTTTATATATTTTTACTTTAACGACGTTACACTCTTCAGCTATCCTTACGATGCTATGCAAAACTGCTGCTAAAGTTGCTTTGCCATTAGCAAAATGTATAACCATAATCTGCTAAAGCCATTCTGATTTTCTTGAGTCGGTTATTTTCATCTTTTGCTGATTTTAAATAAACATATTATATGCTACAAAACGTACTACTTGTTTGCAGTTTTGAGGCTTTGGATAATTTATTATTGCGATTATGTTTGTCTTTATCTGGTCTAATTCCACCTTCGCTTAAAGTATGTCAAAGAAACAATACTTCTTTTAAGAAAAATTTACACTTTTGGATTTAATTTGACGTTGAACTTCCTCAATCTTTCAAAAACCTGATCTAAATTCTTCAGAGAATCGTTTACTCTTCTTCCTGTGCAAACAATATCATCAATATATATATATATATATATATATATATATATATATATATATATATATATATATATATATATAATATGAATGAGGTACTCTACTTAAAACGATGTTGAGCATTCGTTGAAAATTGGCAGAACTGTTTGCCAAACCAAATGGGCTTCGACAAAATTGAACTTGTCCTTTCGACGTCGACAAACTTGTGATTTCACGAGATTCTTTTAGATTACATGGAATGATGTAATTTTTAGTGTGTACAGGCTCATTGCTTTTCATTCTTATCTTATGTTTGTAAAATTATTGCATACTAATTGATCTCCTTCCAAATTGGAAACGTGGGAATACTTCCCTATGAATTTTTAAAATTCTTTCACGTAATCAGGTGTCTCACTTAAATTTAATTCACTAAATAATTTATTCACTTTAATTTTGTTAGTTGTTGAGTGTGTATTACAATTAAAATAATTTTCTAAATTATGTAATATGATATTGTTTACATCTATACTAACACTTTCCGTATTTACATTAAGTATTTGTACATATGGGTCACTGGAGGAAATAATACTTGAACCAATAAACACACCCGATTCCAATTCTTGTTTTTCAATTACTTTATCCGATTTATCATTCCAAAACAATGAATCAATTCTTTTCAAAGCTTCGCATTCTGGAGGTATGATAATTTTTGATTTAGAAAATTTTTCATAAATTGGAATTTCTATTGGATTTTCACCCATTTTGGTTTCCATTCACTATGATCTATAGAACATGAAAACTTCTTGAGAAAATCTCTACCAAGAATTCCATCGCCTGCTAGAGGAAATGATGAGCTGACGATGTGAAATTTGTGAGAAATTTCAATTTTATTTTCAAACATTACATTTGTATACGTTGTTCCTATAGACTGAATTGATTGTTCACTTATACCGCGAATATTACTTGGATTTGCAAAATTTACAATTTGTTCTGGATTCACGTGTGTTCGTTTAATCAAAGAAATGGTTGCTCCCGAATCAACGATGAATGTTAAGTCTCTATCACCAGTCATACGAGTTTTTACGATTATAAAGTTACTCAATGCTAAGTTCAAGTTGAAACATCTTCATTCCTGCCTCCCAGTAAACCAGTTTGAGAGGGGTTCAGGCAGTTTTCCTATGGTTGCGGATCTTGAGACGGTTGCTCCTGAACGTTGCATACTAACCAGAATATTGGCGTGGACGTCGTAAATTAGAATTCCCTTGATTCCAATTTCCACGTTGTTGTCGATAATTACGTGATCGACAAGAGTTGTTATTACTATAATTATCTTTATGAAGGTTATTATTGTTGTTACGGTCGAAAATGAAACTAAAACGCAAGTAACAGATAATTAGTATTAGTGCACCGCACTAGCTCGGTGGGACAGAGGGCGTGGGCGTGTTTTTGGATTTAAAAATACTGAAGGTGGTTAGTCGTATTTTCGAAAGTCGCAGATAAGGGTATGTCGTAATTAGAATAAAGTCAAGTAAAAGGGCGGCAGACTGTTATTAAGACGAAATCGGTAACAATGCACCTGGGCACACGTAGATAAATCAGCTTTCAACAGTCTAAAGATCTCACTTACCTTACGTTGGCTACCTCCAGGTGTGCGTTGGAGATGCTTCGTTTAACTCTAGAACAAATCTTAAAAATATCCACACGCTCAAATACGAAAATAGCGTGGACGCAAATCAGCTGTTGGGTTTCAATTACTTCTTTAACTTCATATTTCGTTACGAGTAGTGATTAGGGGCCGGTTTTGGACCAGTTCAAGGTCACTCGCTCTATGGTGGTGAGGCACGTAAGCTTTTGGATCTCTTCAAAGTCAAACTTTTGGCGGGAAATTTAAATTTTTGGAGTTCACTAAAAACAGAAATTGCACTGTCATCATCATCATCATCATATTACGAGGTCACCCAGCGGTCAAACGTTTTGGCGGGAAATTTGTATGTCAAGATCAAAAGCTAAAAATAGAAATTACAATGTCATCATCATATTACAAGAATGCGAGTTGTTGTCTATGCTAAAAAGTAGACCAAGGTCATATGGTGCTTATATTGAGTCAAGGTGAAATAATTTTCTAAACTAAAAGTAGGTGGGTATTTAACAAGTTCAAACATGTTGTGATAGGTACTCCAGTCAAGGACATTTTTTTGTGATATAAACCACAGCGTGGTGTGTTAGCAACTTGTACTTGTTAAACATGGAATTAGCAGGGTTAAACCAAAGCACCTACTCCGAACTTTTTAAAAGTGCATGTGACCTCGAGATATCAACAAAGTATAAAGTGATTAATGTGGCAGTAATTAGTGCTAAGTATGGTGAACGTATAGTGATGGCAACGGATGATTTTAAATGTATATTACCTCAACGCTTTTATGAGCATTTGAAAGAAGAAAATCGAATGGAAGGATTTAAAACGCAGCTAAACACCATGGATGTCTTCATGAGTAGTTTTGGTGCAGTCGGGAAAACAACAAATATAACATTTTGTTTTTAATGGTAGTGCCACAACCCCACCACATGATTTAACTGAAACCATTTTTTAAAAATCGTTTAGTTCTAGTGAAGTTGCAAGCAAGTATAGTCGTTATAATGCAGACTGCAATAACACAATTTCTGGAGCGATCCAAACTCAGAAGTTCACCGTTATATATGGATATCCTACATAGTTGCAGTAACAATATGAATAATAACTTTACCTTGTGTTGTTGGTGCTGTCAAAATAATGATGATGGTAGTAGCAGTAAAAATGAAGAGAAACATGATGAAGGTTATTCTTCTAAGACTGACAGGCAGCCATATGATTTATCTGAAGTGTATAAATAAGCAGCTAATGAATACTTAATCGATTTTATTTATTATAAGCTATCGAACGATACTCATCATGCAAAACATATGGAAATTGGATACAGTACGCACCTCAAGCGTGCACCAGTAGTGCGTATGGGGTGTGCTAATTGTGATCAAAGCGATAATGTAGTGTTGGATATAAAGGAATGGAATGAGCTTCTAAGATGGCATTCATATGTAGAATTACAATTTTTTCAATCCCAAGAAATTGAAAATAAAATTGATTGGTCAAATTTAAACGAAGGTGAAGATATAATCTTGGTATTTATTGCACTTGGGAATTGATATGACAGAATTTTGAAAACTGTTATGATAGAAAACTACTGCTGTTCTTGCACATTCAATTCACATAGTACAGAACAACTATTCAATTTAAAGGATATACTAAGCTATAGATTGAAATTTCTTGAATCTTACAATCTGGTGTATTTTTATGAAAAGTTCATACAACAAGTTGTTGACTACCGTCGTTTTCGTGAGAAAGATTTCCGTGGTGGTGATGAAATTTATAAAGACATTGATGATGTTATAAATGATAAGTATAATACTAATTCACATAACACTGTATGTTTAATGGAAATATTGTATTATTGTCCTGCTTATCTAATGTATAGCATTTACTGAATAAAGAAATAACTATGATTTGTTTTTCTCAATTTAGGTATAAATACACCGTTTTACCCATCCAGGTAAACAATGTTAGTTAAGAAGTGAAAGAGTGCAGGTGGTGGTGGTTTAGTGAATGCTCTAATCAATAAGCTTCCGTTTGAATTGCATTTACCTAGTTACCAGTATTGCGGTCCTGGTACAAAGTTAGATAAACGACTCGCACGCGGTGACTCCGGTACTAATCAATTAGATGCTTAGTGCAAACTTCACGATATCAGTTACAGAGATTACAGAGATTTAGATAGTAGTCATAAAGCGGATAAAATTTTACAAAAAAAAGCTTGGGAGCGCTTTAAATCATCAGACGTAACATTAGGTGAACGAACTGCAGCTTTAGCAGTCAGTGCCGCCATGAAAACAAAGAGAAAATTAGGAATAGGGTGTAAACGTCGATCTAATCTGAAGAAGAAGAAAAAATGCAGTGGCGGAGATTTATTGTATTTACGAAAAATGTACTCCCGACTAGAATTGCAATTGTATACCTAAAGTAATTCTCTAAGTTACTTAAATTATTCATTTTTGTATATCAGTTATAATAAATATAATATTTATTTCCGTTACTACATAACCGACAGCGCGTGTGCTTCATATTTTCTTGCAGTGTTGGATACAGTTTTGAAGGTAACTATGAGTAAGGGTATACCCAGTAGTAGTGATATTGTTAATTTAACAAGAAGCATTATTCTATTGTTGAAAACCAAAAATGAATTTGTAAAGCACATCCGTATAATTAACACTAATATTAAGCTATTGCAAGATATAATTCAAAATAAAATTTATTTAGGGACATGCGAAAGTTTGCTTAAACTTGAAAGTAATTTATCATTGTTAAAGTGTCACCTTATAAGAGTTAAACAGTTAAAGAGCGCTTCAGAGAAAACAGGTAGTGAAATTGTCAATATCGCTAAAAAGCGTACACGCAAATTAAGTTGGTACTCTCTAGATTCATGTATTAATGGTAGGTTACTGACGGGAATTATAGTCAATATAGCAAACATCAGGGACCCTCTTATTTTTTTACAAAATGCATACAATAGTTTTGCACGAAAGGTTAAATTAATGATAAGGCAATCGATGCTAAAGGTGAATGTCCTTTTAGTTGCAATTTTATCCATCCTGTAAATCACGTTATCGAGTTCAAAACTTTTACCATAAAAATTATGCCATCAACATTGCGACCAATTTACGTAAGTGGTTTAATGAAAACGTTTATTATAAATTACAAAAAAAATTAGGAGTTTTCCGAAAGGGATTCCGGTTGGGCATTACATGAAGTATATTACATTTAAAGGTAAATATTAATAGCTATGTCCCATTCAGAGGTGGCCTTTCAACTTATGTTAAAGTTCCCTACTTTACAGCAGTAAAGCATGCGGTAGTGAATGTTAAAAATGACGATGAGTATTGCTTCCTGTGGGCCGTTGTTTCGGCACTATATCCCGTGCAACATCATTCAGATAGAGTTTACAGTTATCCTCATTTTAAGGATGTTTTGAATTATGATTCAATTCCCTTCCTCATTAAACTAGATGATGTAAAAGAATTTGAACAGTTAAACAACCTCTCCATTAATTTGTTTTTCATTCAGGGGAAAGTTATATTACCATTTGTATTAAGTGAAAATCAAAATAGTGTGAGGGAAGCTATAAATCTTTTAGTACTTCTGTTAATTATCAAGCTGCGGGTGATATTAATACAAAAAATAATACTTTTTATCATTTCACGTGGATTAAAAATATGTGAGCTCTTTTTTCTAAACAACTATCAAATAAGGAGCACAAGAAACTCATTTGTTATCGATGTTTGAACCAGACAGCTCACGTTCTACAAAAACACATCACTCACTGCCATCAACTTAATAGATGCTCCGTCAAGCTTCCTACTGAAGCAGAACAGTTTCTGCAGTTCAAAAATTTCACTTTCCAGGAAAAGGTGCCGTTTGTAATTTATGCAGATTTAGAAAGTATTTTGGAAAAGTGTACAAATTTAACGGATCTCGATAATAATACTATATTTCACTCCAAAAATATACCCTTCAGCATTGCTTACTACTTGAAGTGTTCACACAATGATTCTTTATCACGATTTAAACTTTATATAGGAAATGATTGCATTCAATGGGATATTAAAGAGCTTCAAAATATTGCACATTGGACTACCGAAATAATGAATAAAATAATTCCTATGGATACTTTAACTTCGAATCAGGTTGAGCACCACGATTTTCCACATTTGCGGAAAACCATTTACTGATTATGATATAAAAGTTAGGGATCATAACCATTTTACTGGTGCATTTTGGAGAGCATCACATCAGAATTGTAACCTAAACTATAAAGTCTCCACATTCTACCAGTCGTATTTCATAACTTGTCAGGTTAGATAGTCATTTCCTCATTAGAGAATTGGCTACTGTTCCCGGTACGATTTCACTGCTACCCATAAATAAAGAAAGATATATTTCTTTCACGAAAGTAATGCAAGGCATTGAAATTAGGTTTAGATTTATTGACTCTTTGAGATTTATGAGTAGTAGTATTGAAAAGTTGCCCGACTATTTGGAAAATAGTTAAAAAATGATTACCCACGCTAATTTTCGCTAGAAGTCCGCAAATGTGTGTTTCTTTATGAATATCTCGATGCTTGGGATAAATTAAGCGAGACCAGACTCCCTCCCAAGAAAGCGTTTTTTCTATCATCTCACTAATGAGGGAATCAATGATGCGAGGTTTGCACATGTAGTTAATGTTTGGAATAGATTTAATATTAAATTGTTAGGGGATTACTCCAGTTTGTATCTAAAAACCGACGTTCTACTGATAGGAGACATTTTTGAAAACTTTCGACAAACTTGTTTAAGTACTTACAAACTTGATCCTCTGCACTATTGTACAGCTCCCGGTTTGGCATTCGATGCTATGCTGAAAATTACACAAGTACAGTTAGAAATATTTACAGATTGATATGCTAATGTTTATTTGGAGAGGAATTAGAGGTGGTGTGGCTCAATGTTCTAATCGATATGCTAAAGCTAACAATAAGTACATGGGGGAAAAATTTGATCCCACTTCCGAAAGTGTGTATTTAATGTATTATTATGTAATTCATTACAGAAATTTGAAAGTATTTTTAAAATATGGATTAAAGTTGGTAAAAGTACACCGTATGTTACGTTTTAAACAGTCCCTGTGGTTAAAAAAATATATCGATTTAAATACCACCATGCGCCAGCAATCTCAAAATGAATTTGATAAAAAATTTTATAAATTAATGATTAATAGCGTTTTTGGGAAGCTGATGGAAAATGTACGTAAACATAAGGATATACGTTTAGTAACGAAATGGGAGGGTCGCTATGGTGCTCGTGCTTACATAGCAAAACCAAATTTTCATAGTTGTACAATATTTGATAATGATACGCTTATCATTCAAATGAATAAGCTAGAAGTATATTTCAATAAACCTATATATGCAGGATTCGGTGTTTTAGACGTTTAAAAACTTCTTTATACAATTTTCATTACGGTTACATGCTACCCAAGTTTCATAATAACGCTAAGCTCTTGTACATGGAACCGGATAGCCTCATATAGGCCTTTTCAGTTCCCGATATCTATGAATGCATTAAAGAGGACATTGATGAATCCGATACATCTGATTATAGCCCCAACAATATCTTTGGAACTCCATTAGTAAATAAAAAAGTCCCTGGCTTAATGAAAGATGAAAATCATGGCGCGATTATGTTGGAATTTGTAGGACTTCGTGCAACAATGTATGCTTACTTGGTTGATGAAAAAGTTTCAAAAAAATCAAAGGGTTCTACCCGCGCAAGCGTCAAGCAGGTCACGATAAATGATTATAAACATGTTTTGTTTGATGGTGACGTAATAAGGCGTTATCACCATCTGATAAGATCAAAGAAACATGATGTGTTTACAATCAAACAGAATAAAGTAGTACTTAATCCTTGTGATGATAAACGATTAGTAAATTTCAATTTCACTGATACAAGGCCTTGGGGATTTAACTTTACATAGCATTTTATTCGTCTTCTGTTTCAGAAAACAATTTTATCATTATGAACAGTCTTGAAAACAAATTACAGGAAGAACTATTGTAAAGTAGTAGTCAAATCTACAGAAAATACCTGAAGCGTTCTTTGATGGAGAAGTCCTTTCCCGAAAGCTATTTATTTGTACTGAATATATTACAATATATTGTTATTCCTGATGAGTGTTTTTACTGGTGTGCTATAAACTCAAAGTGTGCAAATGAAGTTATTATTAAGACATTATTTGATAAAAGAATTAAATTAGACAATACCATTAAAAGTTTTATGAAATTGTGTACCGATAAAGGCTACAATTTATTAACTTCTGATGAAGTAGATAGGATCTTAGACGATATGAATGTACTTGGTGACATACCGCTTAAAATGTATCTACACAAATTATTATGGGTTGATGATTCAACAAATGTTAAATCTACCTTAGAAAATATTGCTTACAAAGACACTTTATTTATAGTAACTGAATGTATTGAGAAAGTGGCATATTATGCTAACTACAAGTGCCTCGATATTTTGATTGAAATATTATTAGAACAAAATATCAACTATAAGTTTCAACCGTGGGAAAACGATGAGCAACACAAAATTTATTACTGGATACTAGACAACATCAATAAAGGTGAAACAAATTCAAATTCCTGCTTCGGACGGAAGTGTGTGCCAGATTCGGGGATATGGCCATCCAGTAATTTAAGTGATTATAGAAGTACTTTCGGTTCACTTTATAAGATAATGAAATTTTTAAAACAAATGTAATATTTATATTTAAAAAATAAAATACTATAATTTTTTTGTGCGTTTTATTTCATCTAAGAGCTACATCCTTTTATACAAACTATATAACTAATATAAGCAATTTATTTCACAAATTACAAGTTAAATGTTACAAAAAAATATCCTTATTGATCCATGATCTTTCATCCAATCCTCACCACTTTACGAATAACTTATGATTCTAGCAGCGAAGCACTTTTTCTACTAGATACACATCAGGATACTTTGTTTTCTGTAATTCAAGTTAGTAAAACCCTCCCAGCACAAGTTAGTAATGCGAACTTTCATAATCTCAAATAGTTCACTAGACCAATTGGGTGTGCATCCTTTGGCGAAAATACTTTTAAATTTACTGATTCGTACTAAGTCATCCAAAGAATATCGATTCCTATCGAATATTTTATGTGAGTATAAACCGCTACCTTTGTATGATTACCGACGTTTTTGGGCTTCATTCCGATAGTTCTATGCTTACGATTGTTATAATCCATGGTTATGGTATCAATTGTATCAATCCAATTGTATTTACCTTGTAGGCTGAATTACTTATATAGATCACCCTCAATGGTTCTGATAACACGCTTCGTAATTGCAGCCTTCTTTCTGCTATAGGTAGAGTAATGATTGACTCCATAACGCCGCATTAGTTTAGTAAAATGCTCATTGTAGAATTGTTTTCCTGCATCTGTCTGCAAATTGGTAGGTTTCCGTCCTTTTTTGAAAATTGTTCGCATGGCCTTGGTGACTTCTTGACCTGTTTTCGTTTGTAACCCTTCAGTCGATAAGTATTTCGAAAAACAGTCGATAACCACTAATATATACTTATAGCCCTTATTTTATTTGGCATATGTGTTAAATTCAGCCAAATCTGCTTGCCAAAGGTCATCAAAACCTCTAATTATTGTGCGCCTTCGTTTAAAATTTTTTCGTGCAGATGTATGCAATTCGTTGACGAGTTGTAATTTGGGAATGGTACTAATTTATCCACAATTATTTTGAGTCGATGTAGTTTTTGCTCCAGCACTAGATAAGCGTTAGAGTTCCCTTTAAAGGCTTTCTGAACTGCTTGTAGATAAAAATCAAGATATACTTTACTTATGGCATCACCATCTTCTTCCGGGTCTCGCCAACCGTGTCAAACGGTTTCCATCCAAATTGAATCTTGTTGATAAATAGTATTGCTTAGTGATGGCATCTTGAGGATCTATGAGGCTGGCAACATTGCTGAGTCTCATATTCTCGATATCAAATTGATTATCGTCAATCAGTTTAAACTGAAGGGTTAGTTCGTTGAATTAATACTGGACATGTGAACGTCCAAATTTGTCAAGGGTCATTTTAGTTATGATATATCGACATCAATGCCTTCTCATTTATACTGTTTAAGAAACGGCTGTTTGGTTTTTCAGTGGACCCATCCTCATACAGTTCTTCTACAATTGATATCATGTCATTCACGACACCTGTGTTCCCTGCCAATTTTTCTGTCCACAATACCTCTAGATCACGAATTAGTTCATGTACATCATTCCAATATGTATATTCAATCGGCCTGTTTGTTAATTCCTTAAAAAAACATAGCTCCACCTCCCTTGGTTGTGGGTGATGATGATAGCAAGGGTTTGACTATTTTTGTATACTTTTTGCTGCGGCTCCCTCGAATTTGCCCATTTACGTCATAGTCTCGCCTTGTAACATTAGTAGCTTCTAAAATACTTCTATAATCTTTTCTATCTTTTGAATTTACTAGATTTAAATTGGGTTTATTCATGATAAGCATATCATATAAACCTGGAGTCCCTTTATACGTAGCACCTTTAATAATCATATCGTTTCCTTTAATTGTAACGGGGGTATTACCAATTGTCCATTTGTCAGTTTTGGTATCATAGTGGACCCCATAAGTATGATCAATAGCACCTTCAGGATCCCTCATAATACGTTCAACGTATATATGAGGTAATTCATTATACTGCTTGGGAAATTCTTCTGAGATGGGTTCATTACGGGTAGTAGAATCATCTTTGACACTAAGAGATTCTTCTTCTTCCTCAGTATTAATCTCTCCTACAACAGATGTATCTAAGAAAGATGGTGAACGAAGACCTGGAGGAGGATTTGCTTGAAAAAACGGAAGCTGAGCTTGTGGGATAGTAGCACCCTTTCTTGAATCACCTAATTCTGTGAAGTCTGAAGTCCGTTGAACTTGAGCTAGCGGGCTAGTGGGGGTAGTAGCGTGTTTTCTCGGAAATATGAATAGGGGTGGTTTTTTGGGTTTAACGCCAATGGGCTCCTTTTTAGGTGTTTTTTTTAATCTGGATTGAGTTTAATTACTATTTCAGTTAGAGGTTCTATTAGGGGTTTATAAGTACTTTCAAATGTTCTTTCATTATCAATGCGAGCAGTTTTAATACTGTTATACTTCTGCTGTATTATTTTACGAGCTTGAGTAATTTTTTTCTTTAATATCATTTCCTTGTTATCCATTACAGCAAAGCATGTTTACTGAACAGATACTCGAACAGATAGCTGTTTACATAAACAGATAACTGTTAATACCTAAACGGATCAGTACCTACTAAACTACTGTAAGCAGTTTAAGGTATTATACATTCATCAAATTTTTTCCTATAGAGACCTTTATTAACTTCAGCATCATTGTTTATGACTATGAAACCAAATGGATCTACCCAGCACTTTGAACACATGTCCCGAAATAATTTCATGCTTATGGTGGGACTTATATGATCCTCATACACATGTTTTAGGTTTAATTCATCTTGCTCAAATAATGCAATTAGATTCGCATTGTCACGAATTAATTGCTTTGAAATTTTACTGTAAGTTTGACCCAAATAGAAACAATCAATATCGTTATGCCTACCCATAGAAAAATATGCCCTTATGTTATTTTGCTTTTCACAAGCGATATCATCGAAGATAAAAATAGGGTTTTACTTTGCACAATTAGGCTCAATCGCATCTTGATTATCACTGCAGGTAAAGTAACCTATATCCTCATTGGGAGTAAGATTTCCTGTAAAAGTTTGTACTTGTTTTGATTCAATGACTTAGAGTATACGTACACATGTTTAAATTTCAAGCCATTTTTCTTGGTAATCAGACTGATCATTGCGTGTTTTACCACAATTGGAGGGGGTACATATAATACCACGTATACTATTAGGAAGTAAATCACCATGTTCCGAAGTAATAGACTTTTTGTTTTTGAGCAACTACTTTCATCGTTAGTGGATGAAATAAAACTGAACGCATAATTACAACATTTTTTATTTATATACTAGGCTATATTACAATAACTATAACTTTTTCACTTCCCCAGTGAGTGGGCTGTACTACACGATATCGTCATGAAGAATAAGACCATAGACAACAATTCCATTATCCAAAGTTTCCATTTCCAATTTGATGTCTACTGTTGAGTTTTTTAACCCTACGTTAGTCGCGTGGTCTACAGTCGTAGACCACGTTTGTTTGCAGTGTGACTATTAAGTGTAGGGTTAGTTTGCGCATGTACACCCTTGAGTAGCTGTTAGTTATATTATCTACTATGCAGTTAGTATGTTAAATGCCATCTGCGAAGGTTGTAGTATGAGTTTTCGGGAATCAAATACGACTGGTCTACGTATAAAAATAGTGGTGTAATAATAGTGTAAAATTTAATAATTAAATAAGCCAGGTGTAATAAATAGGTATAATATAATAATGAAGTATATATGTGTTCTCATAACAAATCGTTGAACTAACTCGAGATACAACCCGTTCACCAAAAATAATGCCTTTGTCCCAGTCGGTAGTTTAAATAGGTCGGTTCATGCTTTTGTTTTGCTTAATTACCACAATTTATGCTGTTATTTCCACTTAACATCAATAAAGAAACTGCAATGTAACACTAATAAAATGATCTGGGACGCTAAGTTATTTTTTAATTATGCTCGGAATAACTAAACCGAGGTTTACAATAAAAATTTTCCAAAATGTAAAAAATAAAAAATATACAAACTATGTTTATTAACAGTTAAATTTAGAATTATATAAAATATATCTTAAAAATAGCCTTATACTAAGAGATCATTAAACATAAATACCTGTTCGAAAAATTTTTGTACACAAACTTTTTAATAACCTCTGGTATCTAAACGATTACGGAAATGTAAACCAAGGGTGATGTCATCTTTGCACCAATATTGCGCAATATCTCGAAATAACAATGCTTTACGTTGCAAACCACCAAAATGGAATTTTACTTTTTATAAATTTCTCTTCAAAGTTTATTGCATTCTCTCGAACGTTCAAATAAAAAATTGTGATCAAAATTTAGATCTGCATTGAATGCAAAATTGCAATCATAAAATGAAAGCGTACGTAAAAGTAAAATTAAAAGGTAATTAAAATAGAATTAAATGTGCAAAAAAAATAAATAAAAGTGCCTGCAAAGAGCAAACGTTTTAGATTTTAATATAATACCAGTAAGTCAATGACGCTTTTCACAAAATTTAGGTAGAAACCCAAAAATGGCTTCCTGTATAAACAGAATACATCAAGAAAATGAAAAAAATGGACGCTTAGGAAGTCGGATGATGACGCGTTGCGCGAAAATATGAGCAGAAAAAAGAATAATTTAAAGAAGTGAGAGTATAAACCTTTAAGATATGCACTTAAGTTAAACCAAAGTGAAAATTAAGTTGCCTACCACATACTTATAATTTAATACTGATTAAAAACTTTTTTCTTATATTTACAACTAAATAAACGAAGAACATAAATTACGGTATATTTTAATACAACTCAAAATAGGTTGTAACATACGACCGTAGACCGCGCGACTATCCGTGCTACATATTGTGATGCGCTTGAATTTTTTTTTGTAATTGCATATATTTTGGTATTATGTGTTTGTTCCTTTCTGAAGCCTATCGTATATTTGTGAATTGTAGACATATACATGTCTGCTCCTAAAAAAATCCGTATTGAGAGTAGTAGAGATCCAGATGTTTGGTGGAGATGGTTTGAAGAACTATCTAGCGGCGAAGAGAGTCCTTTAGATGACGAAGACGAAGATGACGTAGAAGAGGATATCAGCGAAACGAAAGAGACTCTGAAGAAGTTCTATCAAACGAAAATGAAGATGCCCTGTCAGAAGAAGATTCAAATGATGATAACGCTACGAGTTTCTATCTTGGAAAAGATGGAACAACCAAGTGCATGAAGAATACTCCCAATGTACAAGTGCGTGTTCGTTCTAAAAATATTATTAAACTTTTACCCGGACCAAAACGTAATGCGCGTAATACGAGATCTGAAATCGAGTGCCTGAATCTCTTCGTGAACGAAAAGATTATTCGAGTGACAACTAACTCAACAAATATATACATTGACAAAATCCGAAACAACTTTGAAAGGGATCGGGACGTGAGATCAACTGATGAGCGAGAAATTAGTGCATTTATAGGAACTTTCTTTTTGATTGGTACGCTGAAAAGTTCAAGAAAAAATGTTCCTAAAGTTTGGAACAATTTTAAGGATAACGGGGTCGAACCATGTTTCCTTGCAATGAGCGAAAGACGATTTAGATTTATTGTAAGATGCCTGAGATTGGATGTCTTCAGAACTAGAAATGAAAGAAGAGAAATAGATAAACTTGCGCCAATTAGGGACTTATTTGAAATGTTTTTGGCAAACTTTCAAAATAATTTTATTGCTAGTGAATATGTAACTGTTGACGAACAGTTATTAGCATTTAGAGGACGTTGTTCCTCAAACAATGTATACCAAATAAAGTATGGAATCAAGATGTACGCTTTAGTTGATGCCAAAACATCATACACATTTAATCTTGAACCATATGTAGGAACACAACCAGAGGGTTCATACAAGTTTAGCAACTTAGCCGAAGAGGTTGTGCTTCGATTAGTCCACCCGGTAGAAGGAACTAATCGCAATATTACTGGCGACAAATTTTATTCGAGCATACCACTGACAAAGAAATTGTTACAACAGAAAAAGTTGACATATGTTGGTACCCTGCGCAAAAATAAACGCGAGATACCCTTAGAATTTTTACCGAAGAAGAACAGGGAAGCAAAGACTTCTCTTTTGGATTTCAGGAGCAGTGTACGTTGGTCTCATATTGTTCCAAGAAAAACAAAGCAGTACTTTTGATTTCGTCTATGCACCACGACGATGTCATTGATCCCGAAACGGGCGACGACAAAAAACCAGAAATTATAACTTGTTATAATAAAACCAAGATAGGTGTAGATTTAGTAGACCAGTTGTGTGCCAAGTATAACGTCGTTGGCCAATGATTATATTTTATGACCTTTTGAATATTTCCGGTATAAACGCCCTTTGCGTTTACAAAGCCAATCAACGCGAAGAAAACAAAATCTTAAGAAGCGACTTTATTGAAAAATTTTCATGGGAACTTATAAAACCGCAAATACAGTTTCGATCAACTATTATAAGATTACCTGTAGAACTAAGGCGGGAGTGCGAGCCCTACTTGGTATTGCAGAGGCAGTTCTCCCACCGCCGGCTAGGCCAGCAAATTACGTTGGACGTTGTTTTATTTGTCCTAGAAGAAAGAACAAATCTACTAGAAAATCATGCATGAAATGCGGCAAATATGCTTGCCAAGAGCACATGAGAGATACATGCGTAGAATGTTTCTCCGAATGAAAAACCTCAACTTTAATTTCTTCATCACTTGCCCATTTTGATTATGATACTATTTACTTTGTGCAGAGTGATTTTCATTCATATGTACGAGTTGAAATGAAATAGAATTTTATTTGTTTAGCTTTAGTTATAAAGTTTAATACTGTCAATGTCAATAAACCTTTAAAAAACGTATATGCGCATATTTATTTTTTTGGCAGAAGTCATCTGCATATCTCAACATCAATTGTATTTTGTATAAAAGAGCAGACTTCATTAAACTCTAATGTTATACTAATTTTTTAAAAAGATTCAAATTGGCTATCATAGACAACAATCAAAATGGTCTACAATCGTAGACCACGCAACCGAACTTGTGACTAAAATTGACGCGACTAACGTAGGGCTATAGGTAAATGCAATCGACTTCTTTTTCACTATCACTAAATCGACTTATTAGCTCATTTTACAACGTTTGGCCATGTTTCACCAAGATTGGCCATACATCGTTGGATATACGTTAGTATCCACGATAACCCCAAAACAAAAACACCTACGAACTTAAAATTTTATATTTAAGCTTGTTTTGATTTTGCTTAGAGCTGATTAGATTTTGGAAAAAATCCAGCAGCGGAGAGGGGAGGTTTATTAGAGACAGTTTTTGGTTTTTATCAAATATTTCTAAAACAGCTGCATATTTCAAAGACATAAAAATACCGAGATATACAGGCTGTGGCGCGAAGAGTTTTGATTAAAAGTAATGGCGGATACAGTTATGTTAAAAATCTGAAATTACGAAGCTGTAGGGTTTGGATGACGCTGAGTTCAAATACAATATTGTCCTGAATGTGGCACTTCCGGTTATACCGGAAGTAGACGTCAACTTTGTTATTTTAAATGGAACCTAATATTTTTTATTTTATTTTCGAATTCTACATGAAATTCTAGATAAAATTTTTGCACAATGTCCTATACCAAAAATGAAGTATTTTCGAGATATTTCGATTTCTTTAAAAATGTTTAAAAAATCCTAGTCCACATTGAATAACGATATCTCCATTAATAACGAAGCTAGTGACGTGAAATTGTATCCAATAAACAACAAGCGCTTGCCCGTTCATTCCACATATCCATCTCATTTATATATATATATATATATATATATATATATATATATATATATATATATATATATATATATATATATATATATATATATATATATCATTTATAAGTTGCTTACTTTAAATAGAACACCCTGTATTTTATTACATTTTCCGCTGTATTTTTTTAAGCCAATTCGTTTGGTATCAGTACTCCCTATACCTAAATCCAACCACTTTTGAGATATTTCATTATCTTAGTTATAACATAACACTTAATTATTTCAACATTAGTAAAGGGTAGGCCATGGCTGTCAAAGATATGATAGAAAGTTAATTGTTTATGTTGTCTTGACAGTTTTCTTTACCAGTTTGTATTTCAAAGTAAATAATGGCAAATGTAAGATTTACTAATGATGATTTTTTAAATCTTATTATTTACGGCGAGTGTAATAGAATTGTTGAACGGACTTGCCGTGTTTTTGCAGAAAGATATCCAAATCGACCAAATGCAACTGGTGATATTGTAAGAAGATTGCTTAATAACTGCCGTCAGTTTGATCAATTTAAGACAAAAATTAATAAAAATAAACCACTAGTGGACAGTGACATAAACGAAATTAATGTTTTGGGTTACTTTACGGCCTCTCCAAATGCCTCCATTAGAGATTGTGAGAGAGATCTTACTTTGTCGATGAGAACAATTTATCGCATTTAAAAAAAACACAAATGGAAACCATTTTCATATCATTTGGTACAACACTTACAATTAGGTGATCTTCCTCGAAGGGTAGAATTCTGTGAATGGTTTTTAATGAAGACCCAAGAGTATGAAAACTTCATAAAAAAAGTTATATAGCGTGATGAAGCAAAGTTTAGCAAAAATGGATTATTTAATCGACATAATTCCCATTTTTGGTCTAATGAAAATCCACATGTTAGTAGAGAACGTTATTTCCAAGATAGTTGGAGTTTTAATTTTTTTGTCCAATAAAAGACGATAAAATTTTAGCATTAAAATTTTATGATGAAAATTTAAATGGTACAAGATATTGCCACATTTTAGAAGAAGCCATACGACCGGCGTTACATACTTTAAAAAATGGAGTGGCGGCTTCAGCTTGGTATCAGCAAGATGGAGCACCTCCTCATAACTTTGGGCCTGTTGCTCAGCATCTTTACGATACGTTTGATGATAGATGGATTGCCAATCAGGGTCCGTTTCGTTGCCAGCTCGCTCTCCTGATTTGGCTCCTCTAGATTTTGGTATTTGGGGTTACATTAAAAATCAGGTATTTTCCAAACCTGTTACGACAAAGGAAGATATGATGCAGAGAGTCTTACTTGTTTTTAATTCTCTAACACTCGACCATATTTCCAGAATTACAAGACGTAAATTAATCAAAAGGATTCATAAATGTTTAGAAGTAGATGGTGCTAATTTTGGACACTTATTATAAAACTTTATTTGTTTAATATTACATTTAGTTATTTTTGTGTGTAAGTTATCTAATTAAATTAATACAAAATACCTAGTCAACGTTTTTAATGATATCCACAATTAATAATCCGTTCAGGCTATTGGTTACTTTTCAGAATTAATAACTAAATAACAAAATATCACCTTAAATAATGGAAATCTTGGCCTACCCCTTACTAATGTTGAAATAATTAGTGTTGTTATGTTTTAACTAAGATAATGAAATATCTCAAAAGTGGTTGGATGTAGGTATACTGAATACTGATACCATACGAATTGGATTAAAAAAATACAGCGGAAAATGTAATAAAGTACAGGGTGTTCTATTTAAAGTAAGCAACTTATAAATGATTTAAATTGTGCATGTTGGCGGCTAAGTTTAAAACACCCTGTATTAAATATCAATGAGATAAATATATGGAGTTAACGGGCAAGCGCTTGTTGTTTATTGGTTACAATTTCACGTCACTAACTTCGTTATTAATGGAGATATCATTATTCAATGTGGACTAGGATTTTTTCAAAATTAAAAAAAAAATCGAAATATCTCGAAAATACTTCATTTTTGGTATAGGACATTGTGCACAAATTTTATCTAGAATTTCATGTAGAATTCGAAAATAAAATAAAAAATATTAGGTTCCATTTAGAACAACAAAGTTGACGTCTACTTTCGGTATAACCGGAAGTGCCACATTCAGGACAATATTGTATTTGAACTCAGCGTTATCCAAAACCTACAGATTCGTAATTTCAGATTTTTAACATAACTGTATCCGCCATTACTTTTAATCAAAACCCTTCGAGCCACACCCTGTAGACTTTAAACATACGTTCTATGCAATTTTTTGGTACGATGCGTAATTAAGCGGTAGAATTTAAGTGTTAGTTCATTTTTTTTTCAATATCTAAATAAAGATTAATTTTATAAGAAAAGGTATTTCTTAAAGAAAATTTAATTTTACATAACTTTTCGTTGTAGGGTTTTTTAACATATCGCAAAGTAAGTCTAAAAGTTAAGTAAATATGAATGAAAATGGTTAAACTATATTAGTAATACCTTATAGAAGCCTGTGGTTTTAGAATCTTTTTTTTAAGTTAAGATGTATTTATGTCTATTAATCTATATCTTACATGTAGTTTTAAACGTCATTCTGATATAGATGATTGTTTTGTTATTACAGTGTTGCCTGTTTTCGTTATGAACATCTAAAAAAAGGTTGTATAGTTATTAAAAAAAATTAATATTAAAATTATTTCATTTCTTTTAATTTTTCACTTTGTAGGTTAGAAGGTCATGTGTTATTTCACACCAGATATTTAAATTTGAGTATGTAACTCATTAAAGGAATTACCGTTTGATTGTTATATTTCAATTAGAGAATTGACACAGGTTTTACCAATACTAAAATATTTGATTTTAAAATAGGAGTGTTACAAAATAACTGTAAAATATTTTACATCTATATAAAAATGCAGATGCCTATTTAGTTGTATTCAATTGTGTACGTATCCATCCTAAAATTACAATTTTATTTCTTTTAAATCGCATATAAAAACATTTAAATGAAAAATAGTATCAAGAGGGAAGAGTTGAGAGGGAATTTGATAATATTACAAAACAGGAAGCAATTTTTCAGGATGAAATTCTTGTAGCAATATTGTAATCCAACGTTAAGAACAACAAAATACGGTTGATTAAACTTCTATTACACTTATCTACTGCTTTCCATTGTCATAAATTGTTCGACGCGTCTCATCTAACATACTTAGGAAGTCGTTGGTTGGGCGTGGAAGAGGGTCGATGGATTCCCGGTCGAGACAATATCATTCGATTTGGTTCTGTTTTTTTTTTACAAACCGTGATACATGTTGTGGCAAGCAGTGTGATTCTGATATCATAAATTTACGTTAAAAAAGTTCTTTGTCATCCAGTGGCGTAGTATTTTTTCTAATCAAATTTCTATTCGGTTGTAGTAATAAACGTGATGATTTATTTATTGACAACCTTTTTATCTCAAACGGTGCATAAATTGTAGAGGATAAAATTGTATAAACTCCTTAGCACAACATAACTAACTTTTAACATACCTACATATATGATTATATTTGTACTATGGTATGGTTTCCTCACAGTAGGCTAACGAAAAATATAAACGTTTTCTATGTATATGCTGCGAGTGTTGTGTAGATGGATTTATAGGGCAATTGATTGTTTAATCGCTTAGAATTTATAGATAAATGCAATTTAAAGAGATTTATTAAGTGAAAATCTGCTTACTATATATTGCTCATATTTTAAGTGTTCAACTGTGAATCACGTAGTCTCTGATCAATTTTTTACGCATAGTAATGTCAGTCATGAAAATCATAGTCAAAGAATACCAATAGATTAGAAAAATGTCCTTTTAGGTTTTTTAAGATGACTACAAATCAGTAATGGAAACTAATAACAAAACCAATAATAAGAATCAGTTTGTTCCCTCCATCAAGATAATAGTACTCCTTACTTAGTTCGAAGCAAAGTGCATTAAAGGAAATTATCACTTCCAACGAAACATAATTATGCTGCTGCAGGTGTAACAGTAGAATCATAACTTTACATTTTACATTTAACTAAATCAAAATTTTGTGTTTTGTAAACTAATAAGTTGGTATGCAAATACAATATAATGCAGCGTTTCTCAACCTTTCAGTGTTTGCAACCCCATTTCCAATCATAATTTTCATCGCGCCCTTCTCTCTCGTAAAATTATAATTTAGAAAATAATAATAATAATAATAATAATAATAATAATAATTATAATAATAATAATAATAATAAAACTTTTGTCGTAAGGGTAAAGAACATCCGGATCCAGTACTTCGTCTCAAGAGTAACATAATCACTTTAATGAAAGAATTTAAATTCCTAGGTGTCACGTTTGATAATAAACTTACCTGGAAGAGCCACATTTCAAATCGTGTTTCCTCTTGTAGGATAATCCTAAATCGTCTCAGAGCTGACACGGCAACTTTAAGAATGGTTATAAACGCCTTGATAGGCAACAAACTAGGGACAGGATCAATCGCTCACTCCAACGCAGCACGTTCTCACCTACGTAAAATTGACGTAGTATGGAATCGAGCGCTTATCCTAATATAAGACGCATACCGTACGTCACCGACATCCTGTTTTACCGTAGCAGTCAACCTTATGCCGATAAAAGAAAGATTTAGGAAATCCAAACTACGATTTGGATTTAAAATTATACACCGTGTGAATCACTTTCATACGACGTACCTAAAACACCCGGAAGTAATTGATAAATACCTGTGGCAATAGACGCGTGCGACCCCGGCTTTATTTAAGATTCACCAGGATTTGGTAAAAGAACACTACGTTCACATTAACGTGTGGGAAAATCCCATTCAATTCATTGACTGAAAAGTAAATCCCCCTACGGTATCCGAGGGTTTAATAGAATCCAGAAACTCCTGAAATGTATTAAACACCGAATCCGAACTTCCGTACTTTAGGGGAAAACGTTATCTTCACTGCCGCATATTGGTGAAAACTTGGATGTGGCATAACTATATCAGAAGAGAGCTGCATAACATATTGGTTGCTACTCGCCCCTTGCTCAATTATTACAGCTGAAAAAGCAGCACTAGTTCAAGCAATACTAAAGATAAACAACAATAGAAGCTCAACAACAACATTTATATTCTCCTCACTACCTTTGGTATCACTTCTGAAAGATCACTTCACAAATGACGATTTGCTGGTCACTATCATGTACCATTGGGACAATTTTAAGGAACAAGGTATACGAGTGACGTTCCTTTGGGTACCACCGACATGTCCCGCAATGGCGAAATATAAGGCAAACGCACGTAGTGCGGCAGAACAACCAACTCTTGACAACACGATGGCTGTTTATTCGAAATTAGATTTAATGAACGATCTAAATAAAAGGGTTATCAACAATTGGCAACACAATTGGGATAGCTGCCAACAACAATTAAAGGGCTGTCACGAAATGACGAAGTAAAAAGCTTAAGGTTAAGAATAGGGGACACAAGATTAACCCATAGGTACCTACTTCTAGGAGAAGCGCCCAAGAGGTGCCCACAATGCCAAAACTTTGCGCTATCCATATCGCGTATAATAGAACGGTGCCCATTTCAAAATCATTTCCGTGCTGCTTATGGAATTCGAGGCACCACAATCGACATGCTTATCCACCCCAATAAAATAAAAAAACTTTTGATATTCCTGAACCAAACAAAAATATACGAGCTTATCTGAAGCAAGAGCAGAAGATTAAAGCGTAATCAAATGTCCAAAACAAAATACTCACGGCAAATAAAAATTATTAAGATTAAGAAAACGAAAAGGAGCCAATGACCTCAGATGTCGACGCTTCTATAACAAAAAAGTAATAATAATAATAATAATAACAATAAAATAAAAAAAATTAATAATAGCGCTCTTCACTGAAACAATATATTTCCGAGATAAACCCGTCTCAGATGTCTGGTGCAGGGTAAGAGCAATCTCTGGAAGGGGCATACCATCACATTTAGCGCGAGTTAATGTTGGTAACCGAACGTTAGAAAACGAAAAAGCGTTTGCTATGCACTTCGAAATGACCAGCTCATCTAGCAACTATGATCAGGCTTTCCTTCAACACAAAAATGAACGGGAGATCCCTTTCGACCTCTAGACCGAAGAAGATCTTCCGTACAACGTGGATTTTACTACGATAGAGCTTGAAGAAGCGATTCGTAAGCTACCGGTTTGGATAGGATCTCCTACGATTTATCAAACAAGCCACATCTTCAGTTAAGGAGAACCTCCTGAATGTATATAATCGGATCTGGACAGAAGGTTGCTACCCTCAGACCTGGAGAGAAACGGTTATTGTACCTTTACTAAAGGACGGTAAGGATCCTAGTCAGCTTTCAAGCTATCGCCCCATAAGCTTGACATCGTGCCTTAGCACGCTCCTGGAGAGCATGGCCAATACACATCTTGTGTAGGATCTAGAAAAGTATGACCATCTATCGAGCTACCAGTGTGGTTTTCGAAGTCGTCGTTCTACAACCGACCACCTGGTGGCATTAGAAGATGGCATTCAGAATGCCTTTTTCGACAGAGAGCACTTGGTGGCGGTTTTATTTGATTTGGAAACGGCCTACGAAATGGTCTGGCGTTATAGAGTTTTGGACAATCTATATCAATGGGGATATCGCGGCAGGATGGCCAAATTTGTCAGGTTCTTTTTAGAGGAGCGCAAGTTTCGGGTCCGCGTGGGAAATTCTCTTTCCAAAACCATGTACTTGAGAATGGTATACCTCAGGGCTCATTGCTGAGTGTCACACTTTTCGCCATAGCAGTGAACGAATTGGCGAGGGGACACACTGTATGGTCAAGCTATCAATTGCCGTCCTCAAGTAAAGCTTCTTAAACTAATCTTTGACAGCAGACTATCTTGGTTTGCCCACATTAAATATCTCGTAGTTAGATGTCGATAAGTGCTGAATGTTATGAAGTGTTTATCCGGTTTGAAGTGGGGTGCGCAGAGAAACATTACTGATGTTCTATAAGTCGCTCGTATTATCGAAGCTCGACTACGGCGGTATAGTCTACTCATCAGCAAGAAAAAGCCTACTTAAAAAATTAGATGTGATTCAGCATGTGGGGATACGTTACGCCACGGGATCCTTTTGTACAAGCATTGTGTCTAGTATATACGTTGATTCTGCTATTCCTCCGCTATGCCTACGTCGAGACCGTTTTGTGTTGTCATACATTGCAGCCATCCATACTAAACCACTTCATCCTAATTATTCCACCATAATGTCTACAAGTCTGATAAAATGGTGTAGTAGACCATCTGATACAAGACCAATGGTTTTACGTACCAGAGAGCATATTCCACAAGTTTATCCGATCACACCCCGTGAGATTTCCCCTTGGAGTCTTACTCGAATAATTCCAAATTTCAAAATGAAGCGGTGATCTGATATGAATCCTGCCATCGTGAAGTTGAAATTTCTTGAGCTATTAGGAGAATACACAGGAGTGGCCGTCTTGTACACAGACGGCTCTAAGATAAATAGTGGAGTGGGTAGTGCTTTGGTTACAACTGAGGGAGTGGGACATGGATGCTCTCTGAATCAACAAGCGAGTGTGTTACACGTCTGAGCTTTATGGTATATGGCAGCCTCTACTGTATATCATGATGTCAAATAGCTCCGGAGATTTTCTAGTTTGTAGTGATTCTCTTAGTAGCCTCCAGGCTATTGCCTTTCCGTGCTCCTCTCTGTGTTGCCATACTCGAACTCAATTACAATATACGACAAGTTAGGAATGTCTTGTTTGCATGGATTCCAAGTCATATAGGAATTGAGGGGAATGAGAAGGCCGATCGGGCCGCAGGTGAAGCAGCCTTACTTATGACGGAAGATGTTAGCTCCGTAAGGGTAGACGATGTGCACGCTGCCACGTCATCACTTCTTCGATACTGCTGGCAGCAAATATGGTATCCAATCGATGATAATCACCTTCGAAGAGTGAAATATTCTGTGATCAATTAGAGAATGTCAGCTGACTTAACCAGAAGGGACAAGGTTGTGATGACCAGGATCCGCATAGGACATACATGGATAACTCACTCCCATTTACTAACAGCCGAAGAACCACCACTATGCCCGCGATGTAACTCTCGACTTACTGTGCGCCACATATTAGTAGATTGTCCACGATACAGATATGATAGGTCAGAGTGCCGTATTAATGACAACATGCGGGAAGTCCTTACAAACGAACCTTCACAAATACAACAAGTAATTGAGTTTTTGAAAAGAGTGAACTTATATTGGAAAATATAATAATATGTCTTTTTTATGTTTGTGTTTCAATCTGCGTAGCTACTTGCACATTACGTGTATGAGTATGTGTGTACACGACTGATATCTGGTTTGCCGTTCTTATACAGTCATAAAATAGTGTCGTTGTTCGGCGGCAACTTACTGTAATTTAGAATCCTGTTTATGAAAAAAAAAGGAGCTAATAACCATAGATGTTGATGCTCCATAAAACTAAATAAAAAAAATAGTAATAATAATAATAATAATGGTAATAATAATAATAATAATAATAATAATAATCTTTTGTAATCTTTGTAATCTTTGTAATCTTTTATTAACTTCATTTTGCCGTACAATATACAGGTCTAGCTAAGTCAAATGACTTGGCAGCTAGTACCTTGCTTATTATACATATGTACATTTTTTAATTACAGTGTTTACTTAAATTTAACTAAATTGACGCTCATAATGGAGTGCAATCAGGTATTCCTAGTAGCAAATGTTTGAGTTGACTCATTTTGCAACAAGGTTTTAACATTTTTTTTGAATATGCTTATTCTACTTTTTTCTATAGCTTCAGGTACATTATTGAATAAATTGGGTATTATACATTTCATGGTTTTTTTACCGTAATTATTAAAATATCGCGGAACAGTGTATTTTCTATGCCGAGTTGAGTATGTATGAGGTATTGTATGTTTGTAGTGATCATTTGCATGGTGCTCAATTAAGTGCAAGTACTTATACCATCCTGTTGGTGTTAGAGTGTCGCAACGTATTAATAATTGTTTCTTGCACGAGCTGTTATTTTTCAAGGTTAGTTTTAAAATCCTGTATATTAACGATTCAATTTTTTTTATATAAATTTTTTCTGCGCTTCCCCATACTTGTATTCCGTATCTAACGACAGATTCGATTAAGTATTTGTGGGTAACTATCATTGTTTTAGTGTCCACTATCTTTTGAAGTATATGGAAACATCCTATAATTTTTTTAATTTTTGCATATATATAGTTTATGTGCTTGTCGTATTTTAGTCTATGATCGATGTTTAATCCTAAATACATTGTACAATTTGCGTTTTTTATTGTTGGACAATCGCATTCACTGTCTTGTAGAAAACATGAACATTTATGTGCTTTAATTCGTACTGGAATTGTTCTAGCCATGTGCGAAGTCGTAAAGTTTGTGACCGTTTTATTATTGTTAATAAAGATTTTTCTGTCATGGGTCCATTTGACTAATTTATTTAATTCAGCTTGTATTATATTCTCACATTTCTCTGCACTACGATGAGAATACATTAGTACCGCATCATCGGCGATATATAGCTGCGCCTTTTGTGCCGTTTTAAAAATATCATTAATATAAATCAAGAACAATGTTGGTCCCAGGTTGCTTCCTTGAGGGACACCATATTCGTTGTTCCTTAGTTGGCTGTATATTTTACAAACTTTAACCATGGAAGCCCTTTGATTTAGATAACTCTCAAACCATTTATTTTGTTTCCCGATTATTCCAATTTTTTTTAAGCAATTGAGTAGTAGGTCTACGTTGACCGTGTCAAAAGACTTCATAAAATCTATAAAAATTGCTATGGTATATCTATTTCTGTCCATTTGTTCATTTATGTAGTCTGTCACTTTTAACAGCAGCTTTTCCGTGCTTTTTCCTTTTTGGAACCCATATTGGTTTTCGTTTATTATATTATTGTCTGTAAGATACTGCTTAAGGTGGTAGTTGACATAGATTTCGAATATTTTGTCCAGAGTTGACAATAAACTGATAGGTCTGTAATTCCGATAGTCCATTGGATCACCTTTCTTGTATATCGGTCTCGTTATAGACAATTTTAGCTGGTCTGGGAAAATTCCTATCTTTATTGATAGATTTAGCAGTTCGGTAAGAATGCTAGTCAAAGTATCTTTGTTCCTTTTTATGTCTATTGCCCTAATATCATCTTGTCCAGGAGATGTGTTGGTTTTTAAACGAATCTCAATTATTCTTTTCATTGTGTCTTCGTTACACAGTGGAATGTAAAACGAATGAGGATATAGGTATTGTAAAACTTCCTCTTCACTTGCATGGTTACATGTTGAGCATAAGATCTTAATTTCATTATAGAAAGTCTTTGCAAATTCTTCCACTACCATTTCTTCTTTTTGGACTTTTCCGATGGTATGTTTAATTTTCTCGTCTACATTTTTTGTTTTTGTTCTTGATAGTATATAGTTGATTTCATTCCATATAATGATAATAACAATAATAATAATAATGCGAACAATTTTACAAAAGAAGTGTGGAAAAAAATTAAAGCCATATCAGGCAGAAATACCTTATCTGCAATACAGCTTCAAGTCAACAGTTTAATTACGGAGCCTTTGCAAATAGCTGAAATTCTAGCCGGTGAATTGCAAAAAATAAGCAGTTCCCAAAACTGCGATGCATCTTTCCTGCATACAGAATCTGAAAGAGAAGTTAAGCTAAACTTCAACGAAATCGAAACTGCCGAATATAATGTCCCCTTCACGTTTGCAGAATTCGAATTGGCTTTAAATTTCATAAAATCTTCCTCTCCAAGTAAAGATCTAATAACGTACGATATGCTAAGAAACCTTACTTACTAGTATAAGCAAATTCTTCTTGGCGCATTTAACCTAATTTGGACAGATGGCAGATACCCTTCCTGCTGGAAGGAAGCTGTAATAGTTCCTATCCTAAAAAACGCAGAAAATCCATATTAGGCTACAAACTATAGGCCAATTAGCTTGACATCATGTATGGCAAAACTACTTGAGAGAATGGTCAGCAACAGGTTAACGTGGATTATCGAGGAAAGGCAGCTTATTGTAAACTGACAAATGAATTTAGGAAATTCAGATCCGCGGTGGATCATCTGGTACAATTACAGGATACAGTCCTCAAAGCCTTTGCGCGCCGACGCCATGCAGTGGCTGTCTTTCTCGATGTAAAAAAAGCATTTGACATGACGTGGAGGTATGGAGTCGTACAAAGATTGCATAAATGGAGTCTTAGAGTTAACTTACCGAAATTCACAATGTCGTTTCTAGAACAAAGATCCTTTCGAGTCAGGGTGGGTACCTCTCTTTCCTCTGGAAGGATGTTGGAAAACGGAATCCCTCAGGGTTCAACATTAGGTGTGGTACTTTTTGCTATATCGATAAACGCCATAATAGATTCTATTCCTGCTGACATTAGTACCTACCTCTACGTTGACGACTTAGCAATCCTATACTCTGCCCCTACCGTGGGAGAAATCAACCGAAAATTACAGCATGCCATCGATCAAATATTATTAAATTCTGAAAGTGTGGGATCCAAAATATCACCAGAAAAATCGTTTTGTATGCATTGTTGCAAATTAAGAAAACCCCATTTTGACCCCCTTCTTGTCCTAAAAAACAAATATATCACAAATAAGAACTCTGGCGTATTCTTAGGATTAACACTTGATTCCAGGCTGACATGGAAGCATCATATAGAAAACCTAATTGTACGATGTAAGGTAGTTCTCAATGTTATACGAGCTATGGCAAGCTCTAAATGGGGAGCAGACCCAGAAGTTCTCCTAAGAGTGTATAAAATGCTAGTGCAATCAAAGATTGACTACAGCTGTGAATCTTATTCATCAGCGTCAAACAGTACCTTAAAACCGTTGGACGCAATACAAAATGCGGCTATAAGATGTTCACTTGGTGTATTTTACACCAGTCCATTTAATAGTCTGCTATGCGAAGCAGGTATATTAACTTTGTCCCGGCATAGAAAATGTAGACTATTAGCATACGTGTGCAAAATTAAAGCTATGCCCAGCCACCCAAACCATAGCATCTTATTTTCTAATGATGTACCTTTATCCTCGCAGAGACTGCATAAACCCCTGCGGGCCAACGTAAATAGTGCGTTAGAATCCATTACCCAACAACTTCCAGAAATGCTACCTCTAAGACCCCCGTGGTTAGCACCTTGCATTAATGTACGTAATGACATTTCCAAATAGCATAAGGAAAATACCGCTCAATACATTTATTTGGCAGAATTTAAAGAATTACTTTCGAAATATCACAACTATCTAGTCTTATATACAGATGAATCAAAAACAAACACT
Organism: Vesta saturnalis; assembly: GCA_036346205.1. Classification (NCBI taxonomy): domain Eukaryota; kingdom Metazoa; phylum Arthropoda; class Insecta; order Coleoptera; family Lampyridae; genus Vesta; species Vesta saturnalis. The sequence goes on along the minus strand of JARFJB010002553.1, from coordinate 741,756 downwards.
GGTGTGGGATGTGCATTTTCAGTTGAAGGTAACGAACATCGCTGGTCCATGCCACTTTATACTTCCATCTACACAGCTGAGCTATATGGCGTCTGGCAAGCACTTCGGTACTGTGAGTCATTAGTAGAAAGAAATAAGTTTCTTATCATCAGTGATTCCCTTAGTTCCCTTACAAGTTTACAAAACCAATGTATACATGGCGCTTTGGTACAGAGCATCATCTCCACAATAAATCATTTGACAGGCTTAGGACATACAATAGAACCCGCATGGGCTCCTAGTCAAACCAACATCATAGGAAACGAGAGAGCTGATAGTGCTGCACGTCAAGCTGCTGAAGAGCCTAGTGATGAAAACGTCGTTATAGAAGACAATATTAACTTCGCTTCAGAAATGGATGCCACCACTACGCCTCTCCAGAAAAGAAATCAGTGTTCTCCACAGAATAAGAATCGGCCATACTTCCTTAACGCATAAACATTTAATCACCAATGAACCCCCTCCAATACGTGTACAATGTCATACATATTCAATTATCGAAAACATTATCTGCTCTTGTACAGCATATGCCTATGCAAGAAGCTTATTTTCCATATCAAATGCACTGACAGAAAAGCTTAGGAGCACCGAAAACATCAAAAACACAATACAGTTCTTAAAAACAATAGACGTGTACAACAAATTATAACTGCCAAACATAAAAAAAAAGGGACAGCACTAAAGACCACTGAAGTCGATGTGCTTACACCAATAAAAAAAAAAAATTGTTATTACTATTATTATTCTGTTCCGAACAGCGCAATGTTGCTAACAACGGGAGCATTTAGAATATCCCCTACAGAATGCTAGATGTGGATAACCAATCGTTACCATTGGACCTTAGATTACGCCAGCAAAGTTTAAGATATGGTATCAAGCTCTATGCAAGACCCACACACTTCTTGCATGACACGATATCTAACCCTCACATATTGGACAAATACCACTGCCAGCAAACTATAACCGTACCGGCCGTAGCAGCGATCCATAGAGAACTGGCATCATACAATTTCATGCCACTCAATATCTGGAAACTAACCAACTTAGTACCACCATGGAAACTATCTATTCCTAATGTGCGATACAGAAACATAAAAAACCAGGAAAAAGACGAGACAAATATTTATATAGGTGTCTGGAATTCACACAGAGCGAAAGAAGGCGCTGTTGTGTATAAAAACACAGTAAATGTTTAGAAATTCCTGGAAATCTACACTAAAGCCAGCGTAGAGAGTGTAACACTTTTAAAAGCACTTGAAACCTGCAACCAAATTGCAAATCAGGCAATAAACATTATCGGTAATTTTCAAATTCTTGATCAATTAAAATGCCCCTTCACAAAAATTGGGTTAACTAAAAAACTAATCGAAGAATGGAATATAACCAAAGAAAAAGGAAAACAAGTAACAATCATAACGATGAAACATCACGCAAACATTAAGGAAGCAGTCAAAACAGTTAAACAAGCTGCCACAACACCAACGGCAAAAATTATTAACAAAATTACACTAGAAGATGCGTTTGGGTTCATTAACAATAACATGAAGGAATTGGGGAAACATATAACCTTCCGCAATCCGTAACGCGTAAAGAAGAAATAGTAATAACACGGTTCCCCATTGGTCATACAAGACTTACACATAGCCACCTTCTTACGGGAGGGAGAAAACGAGATTGTCCATAATGTGGCGAGACTCTAACAACACAGCACATAATAATAGAATGCAAAGAGCTACAGAGATAAACACAAAGTAAAAGACAAGTAGGTGTTGTGTAGTAACAGCGAAATAAACAGTCTTATACAATGACAAATCTATATAAGGAGTTATCAGAAAAAAGATAGAAAGACAAATAAATAAAAAGAAATGGAAAATAAAAGAACACGAATACTTACCGCTAAATAAACTGCAAAAACCAACCAGAAAAAATGTTCCAATGACCTCAGTAGTCGACGCACATTGCCAAAATTAACCAAAGCTACAAGAAAAAAAAAATAATATTAATAATAATAATAATAATAATAATAATAATAATAATAATAATAATAATAATAATAATAATAATAATAGTAATAATAATAATAACAATGGTTTAATGGTTTTATTAATCAGAAAGAATATACAGTTTGCGGTCCTACTAAGTCAGCGACTTATCGGTAGGTACCGTTCGTTATTATTTACAGTTTAATTTACTACATATGGTTTTTATACATTTATATGGCGTTGCAGGTTAAGTGCAATCAGTTATAATCATAACAACATTTAAATTGTATAGAGTTGTACTCGTTTAATTACTACTTCTTAAGAAGATCTTAAGAATTTTAGTAAGATTTCTAGCAGAGTCTATCGCGTCAATGGATATAGTATCAGATAACTCATTTAAAAGCTTGGGTATACTACATTTTAAGGTTCTTTGGCCATATTTGTTGAAATAATTAGTAATAATAATATTAATAATAATAATGGGGAGTAAAGTCTAACCAGCACCTCCACGTGGTGCTCCCTGGGTAACGCTAACGCTGGTCGCACGTCGTTTCTCCTGGTGTCTTTGATAGTTTTGGTCCTATGTCATTTGTTTTATGTCTTGGGGACCTGACTCCGTTACCAACGGCGTAATACAAGATGTAATACGTACCGTGCCGAGGGATGAATGGCCATACGTTAGTTGGTCGCGAACGGTGTCTGTCGGGTACCAGGCAGCCCCGACAGTATTTTTTGCCTTGCTGCGGTATGGACCACTGCCGTAGTGGACTATTAATTGTTCCGAACTCGTGGGACTGATATGTATGATGTAGCCTATCAACCTGTAGAGGACCGATCCTCTAAAATGGGTGCTGATGTAGGACAGCGGAAAAATCCTCAAGCGGGTAAGATCACTAGCCCAGTCTCCCGTTCCACAACGGTGGAATTCCCCTTGATCTCTGGGGAGTCATCCGAAAGATTGGGCAATACAAGTAGGCAGGAAAAGGAGGTTCCATCGACCCCGGTTTCTGCTACTGAAAAGGAAGGATGGCGACTTCACCAAAGTGAGCCCGTTCCTTATCTCAAAGGCCTTGTTTGGAGTAGCCGGGAATATTCCTAGCATTAAAAAAGTTAAAGGAGCGTTATTAATAGAGACAGCATCCAGGAATCAAAGCAAAAGGTTATTGGACATGAAAAGGTTATCGGGTTATGAAGTGGAGGTTGCACCTCATCCTACTTTAAATCTTTGCAAGGGAGTAGTGTACTTCCCCGATTTGTTGAATTCGACGATGGAGGAGATTAAGGAGGGACTAGCTCACGAATTTGTGATTGAAGTTAGACGCATAAGGAGTAAACGGAACGGTGAGTGGATCGATACACCTAACCACATCATCACTTTCGAAAGGAATGATCTACCCAAAACCATTAAAGCGGCAATGTATTCGCTATTAGTGAGACCATATATACCGGCTCCCTTACGCTGCTATAACTGCCAACTATTTGGACATTCGGCCATTAATTGTGATCATACTAAGTTTTGCATATGTGGAAAACCTCCTCACGAGGACATTCCATGCGAAACACCAAAGTAGTGTCCAAATTGTAAAGGTGACCACTCTGCTATATATAAAGGTTGCCCCGTCTATAAAAAAGAAAATAAAATTCAGGAAGTTATGGTCTTAAATAAAGTTTCGTACTTACAAGCCAAACAAATGGAAAGATCTGCAGTGACAAGCCAAGCTAGTTATGCAGCGACTGCGGCGTTATCCAGTAGAAGCATTTCGAGAACTGAGTCTATACCTGAAATTAGAAAAATTATTCAAGAAGAAATATCTAAACTTACGCCTGTAAATGCTACTGCCGGGGATGCTTCGCTGCGTGACATACTTCCTGACATCAGGAACATGATTAGAAAGGAAGTCTCTAAACTTAATCCTGTGGTCGCCCAACCGGAAAACACGTCTCTTCGAGAGATTATGCCTGAAATTCAAAAAATGATTAGAGAAGAGATATGCAGTCTTAGGGCAGAATCTAGTATCCCAAAAGCACCTACCCTATTTCCAAAACCTATGGATGAAGAACAGAGCCACATTCACGGAATCTAGTATAAACTCCGTCGATGAGGACACTTTAACAGCAGCTAAAGGGGAGAAAAAGTAAAAGGGGTGGCCAAAAGGCCACGAGAAAATAGCTGTGATAATTACATTAATCTGTGATATATATCTGTGATATTTATATGGTTTGTTAATTCGTTCGTTATTTATTTTACATGTTAGTATTTGTGATGTCTTATATACACACTTCGTTGTTATTTATTTATGTTATTTATTAAATCCAATTATCGAATCCTACAATGGATATAAATAAAATTATACAATGGAATTGTAGAGGTATAATAATGCGTTACTGTGACATCAAAATGATACTAGCACAGCATGAATCAATGTGTCTGTGCATTCAGGAAACGCACCTCCGACAAGGACAACCGTATGCACTAAGGGGATATACAATTGAACGGAGAGATGGCGAGTTGAACGCTAGAGCTAGTGGCGGTGTCGTTATATTGGCGAGGAGCGATGTATGTTCTGCGCCAATAAGTCTCAACACGCGCCTTCAAGCGGTGGCTGTCCGAATTTCACATCCTATTGTCCTATCTACCTGCCCAGAGATGATTGGGATTTAAGAGATATTGAGAATCTTGTAGATCAGCTCCCCCTACTTGTAGGAGACTTTAATGCTCACAGTCCGCTGTGGGGCTCTCAATCTAGAGACGCCAGGGGCCGTCGACTGGAAAACTTTATAGATCGCGACGATGTTCTTTTGTTGAACACTGGAGCTCCGACGTATTTCAATTCTCGTTCACGTGATTTCCACGCGATTGATTTGGCCTTTGCCTCACCGATACTGGCACCGCGCTTCACATGGATACCTATGGACGACCTACATAATAGCGACCACTTCCCCATCTGCATAGATACAAAAATTGCCAGACGGCCGATTGTGTCTATGCGTAGATGGCGCGTTGATAAAGCAGACTGGAACATATTCGGGGAAAATGTATCCACAAATATCAATCCCGAGTTTAGTCTATCCCAAGGGGTGGAAACCTTTACCAACGCTATTCTACAAGCTGCCCGAAATGCTGTTCCAGAGGGAGGTGGTACGCCGATGGTGCGTAATGTGCCCTCGTGGTGCCCCGAGGTTAGGGATGCCATCAAAGCAAAGAGGAGAGCATTTAATATATTTCGTCGATGTCCCACTGAAGAAAATGTGATAGCTTTTAAGAGAGCCAGAGCCAATGCTCGTCGAATAGTTCTTCAACGCAAGAAAGCTTCCTGGAACAAATACGTCTCTTTGATTAGCCCCAGCACGTCTTCATCGGAAGTCTGGAAGAGGATAAAGCTTCTAATGAATGGCAGAAGAAGTACGTCCATCACTCAAATTATTACTCGAGACGGTATTACCACCAACATGCCGGAGTTAATCGCTGAGTCAATTGCTGAACACTACGAAACAAATTAGGAGTTTTCAAAACTACGAACCAGCTTTTCGTGACAACAAGGTAGAACGGGAAACTCCTCTCGACTTCACTACCGCTGACCACCTAGAATATAACGTACCCTTTTCGATGGCCGAATTTGACGAGGCTCTACGGTTTTCTAATTCTAAGGCGCCTGGATCCGATACAATTCCGTACGAATTCATCAAACACCTTCCTTTGACTGCCAAGTTGTCCCTTCTAAATTTGTACAATCGCTGTTGGGCTGAAAATACTTACCCTCGGGAATGGAAAGAGTCCATTATCTTTCCCATCCTCAAAAACAGCAAACATCCACAGATTGCCTCGAGTTATAGACCCATAAGTCTTACTTGTTGTATGGGTAAACTTCTTGAAAGGATGGGCAACAACAGACTTGTGTGGCACCTGGAGTATAACCGATATCTCGCAGACCATCAGGCGGGATTTCGTAGAAACCGATTCACTCAGGACCAACTGGTATACATGGAGAACGCAGTACAGCGTGCGTTTAGGGACAGGAAACATACGGTGGTTTTGTTTTTCGACCTCGAAAAGGCATACGATATGACATGGCAGTACGGTGTCTTACAAAAGCTGCACGGCTGGGGGCTCAGGGGAAACTTGCCTCTCTTTCTAGTTGACTACCTGAAAGAGAGAAGATTTAGGGTTAAATGCGGAAACGTGTTCTCGACGCCTAAGATATTTGAGAATGGCATTCCTCAAGGCTCGCCCTTGAGTGTCACACTATTCGCGATTGCAATAAATGATATCGCATCGGGTATTAGTCCTGACGTAGAGAAATGTCTTTATGTGGATGACCTGGCAATATTTTGCTCAGGCACAACTATTGGAAAAATAAATAGACTTCTCCAACCGGCTATAAATAAAATAATGCAAAATGCGGAAAATTCGGGTTTTAAATTTTCGCGAAATAAAACCAAATGCATGCATTTCTGTCGTCTAAGAAAACCTCACTACGACCCACTTTTACACTTTAAGGATTGGCCTATCCCTATCTCAAGGTCGACTAAATTCTTAGGTCTAATTTTTGACGATAAACTTAGATGGAATGGACACACAGACTACATAGTGGATAAATGTAAATCCGTTCTTAATATTCTTAAGAGTCTTGCTGGAACAAAATGGGGAGCAGATCCCGACACAATGCTACAGTTGCATCAGTCACTTTTACTGTCTAAGCTGGTATATGGCTGTGTGCGCAAGTCAACTCTGTCCACCACGCAGGTATGAGATGCTCCATCGGTGCATTTCACACCAGTCCCATCTCTAAAATATTGTCAGAGACAGGTTTCCTTTGCCTATCTCGTCGACGAGACCAGATCCTCTGTAGGTACACCGCTAGGATTTGTGTCCAACCGGACCATCCGAATTATCGGATTTTCTTTGGAGAATGTCGTGAGTTTACCGATAGGCCATCGATTACAAGACCGGCCAGGGTGAGAGCTTCTGAATTATTAAACACGCTGGACGTTCACCTTCCAGAAGTATTACAGTTAGGTCACGGAGAAGTTCCCCTTGGATGGTCCCTGAAGTAGAGACTTGCCTCCAACTCACGGCTTTCAGAAAGGAAAGCACGCCTGACTTAATTTATAAGCGACAGTTTGCATCTATAATGGACGCACACCGTAACTCAAAGGTGATTTACACGGACGGATCGCGAACTGAATCGGGGGTAGGATGTGCCATATGCATTGACGGCATAGCACATGGATGGAACATGTCCAATATGTGCACAATAATAGGTGCCGAAATGTATTCCCTATGGCAAGCCCTTTTGTACTGCCATATGTGTTACACAGTGACACGTTTCGTCATAATTAGTGACTAGGGTGCTATAAGGAGTATGAGGGGCCGTTTCTCTCGGGATCCACTTGTCCAAAGATTACAGGTCTTATACAAAAACATGGTGGAAACTGGGAAAAGTGTGACGTTACTATGGGTACCTGGCCATGTAGGCATAGAAGGCAACGAGGTGGCCGACAAGGCGGCAAAACGTGCTACGACAGGAGAACAAGTAGATGTTCTGGAGGCGAGACACGTAGACCTAAAGGCAGCCTAGGATGACGCAATTGGTTAACGAAGCCCTGGAGGCCACCTGTGCAATTATCTCGAATGGAACGGATTAAAATCCAGCGCCTGAGAATAGGACACACGCAACTAACTCACGTACACTTGTTACGCAATGAACCTCCTCCGGCATGCCAGAGATGTAGTGATCAAATATCTGTTGAACACCTACTGTGTATATGCCCGGGACTGCAGCATCTGAGGATTTTATACAAGTTGGTGGGGGAGAAAGAAGATTTACTTAGGCAGTCTGAGCATATTAAAAATGTTATTAGATTCTTAAAAGCTGCAGATTTGTTTGATAGGATCTAATAAGTATAGTAGAGGCCAATAACCTTAGTTGTCGACGCCTAATAAAAAAAAAAAATAATGTTTGAAATGTTTGAAATGTTTATTTGTCATAAGTATACATGTTTCAGGTTCGACCAAGTTACAGAACTTATCGGTCGGGTCCATTCTTACAGTAAAACAGTTTACAATATATAATTTATATTAGTTGAATGCATTTGTATTTATTTGTAATAATAATAATAATAATAATAATAATAATACTAATACCTAGGGGTTGAACTACATACTAGGCGCGTCCCCAGGTGGCGGATAGGGGAACGACCTTGCAAGTGATCGTAAGTGATGCAAGGCCAACACCGAAATATGAGTTCGTGGCGTTAACCCGCCACTGTTAGCTCTACATAATACGGTGTCGAAGACCAGTTCACGTGGGGATTTGTAACTAACAAGGACAGGGACGGAAACCCTGCGACTCCTTAGCTGGAAGTTCACTTTCCTTATACTAGTCTTGAGTGGCTTCCCTTACTTTAACTCTTTTCTGTCGGAGCACCCTCGCTCTAACTCTTGTGTTCTTCAGGCTTCCAGCGAATGCTGAGAGACCTTATCCTTTTTTCTGTTTACTCTTCCCAAGACGTGCGGCGTTAAAAGCGTGTACGGGTGTGGCAATCCCGGGATGTCCTTGCTGGGTGCGGCTGAGCGCTAGCCGTGTCCTAATACCGCAACCGCCAACTGTACCTCAGAGACTCTAGCAGGGCGTGGCTAGGGAACGTCGTACAGGCAGCGGTAGGTGGTCTTGGCTTAATGGAAGGTAATCTCTATAAAAAATCCCCCAATCCCAAGGTCGTTTGGCAGTTTTAGGTGCCGAAGGGATTGCGCGATGGGAAGCCTAAGCGTGGCCAGGGGGAAGCATGGGAGGATTCGCGTGGGAACAATATGAGCAAAACTCCCAAACAACCTTTACAGAGTGCCAGCTCTTTAAACATGGAGGTGCAGGAGGGTCAACCTGATGAACCCACCAAGGGCTTGCTGACGGATTTTTTACCCCGGTTCCTTGTCCTTAAAAGAAAGGATGGGCTTCACTTCGACAACGTTAGCCCATTTTATATACAAAAATGTTTGTACGGTATATTTGGCAGCCTGAAAATGATAAAAAAGATCAAGGATGGTATATTGGTTGAAACTGTATCTAACCAACAATCAAAGAAGGTATTAGATACTATAAGATTTGGCGATTTTGAAATAGAGGTCCATGCTCATAGAACTATGAACGTCTCTAGAGGGGTTATATTTTGTCATGATCTATTAAACTGCACGGTTGAAGATATATGTGAAGAACAAAAAAGTCGAAAGGCAATAGAAGTTCGAAGACTGAAAACTAAACGTAATGGGGTACTGGCTGACACAGCCAACCATATTTTGACTTTTAATACCCCGATGTTACCCAAAACCATTAAAGTGGCATTTTACTCTTTAAATGTAAGATTATATATCCCGCCTCCAATGAGGTGTTTTAAATTTAACAAGTTTGGACACACCTCTTTTAAATGTACAGTACAACAGCAGCTATGTGTTTGTGGAAAACCGCAACATGACGGATCTCTATGTGAGCAGCCTGTCACATGTATTAACTGTGGAGGTGCACACTCGGCTCATGCGACAAGTTGCCCAATTTATGAAAATGACGTTGCTATTCAAGAACTACGGGTCACAGAGAACATCAGTTACTTAAAGGCGAAAAAGAAAATTACCTCTCAAACGCCCATTGTAGGAATCAGCTACTCTAAGGCAGTGTCTTCTACTAATTCACATCAACCTTTAGTCGATGTACCAGCCTTGGCAAAAGAACTGTTGCCTCCTCTTGTTGGAGCAATAACTCCCATTTTACAAAAATCGCTTGAACAAAGAACACCTACATCTTTTCTAACCCCACCTTCCCCATTATCAAATATTGTCTCTGCAACGTGGAGAAAAGGAAACGCTCTCCTGAGGTACAGCAATCTGTGTCTGAAGATGACACTGCATCTACAGTATCAAGCCAATCCTCTAAGAAAAAAGGTAAAGTAGGGTGGCCCAAGGGTAAACTGAGGAAACAACCCTCAACTGCCTTAGGCGCCGAAAATGAGGAGGAATATTATTGAAATTCCTGTGATTAACTATCTGTGATATTCTTTCGTGATTATTTATCTGTGATATTTTTATTTGTAACGTCTTTCTATGTTTATACACTTTTTTCGTGATTATTTATCTGTGATATTTTTATTTGTAACGTCTCACTACGTTTATAGACTTTATTATGCATTTTTAAATTTGTGAATGTCTATCTATTCGTTAAGTTATTACAATACATGTTGTTTCATAACCTTTTTATGATCAAAAATGTATCCTATAATTCAGTGGAACTGCAATGGATGCATTCATCACTACTGTGAGGTCAAACTGTTAATTAACGAATTCAGCCGTTTTTGTTTATGTCTCCAAGAGACCCATCTTAAACCCAACAAATTGTATTACTTACGTGGTTATAAGGTTATCAGAAAGGACACCGTACCAGACGTGAGAGCTAAGGGCGGAGTCGCAATAATTATTAGAGATGACGCTCAGTTCTCTATTGTACATCTACTATCAAACCTACAAGCCGTCGCTGTATGTATAACGGTTCCAATAAAATTAACTATTTGTAACATATATTTACCGAACAACGATTGGCACCAACGTGACATACAGAACATTATCGCACAGTTACCTGCTCCTTTATATGTTACTGGGGGACTTTAACGCCCATAGTCCATTGTGGGGTTCACCACATGCAGATGGGAAGGGAGAAGCTCTTAAAAATATTATAGATATAAACCAATTATTCTTACTAAACACCGGGAATGATACTCACCTTTGTGCTAGAACTGTAGCCTTTTCGGCTATTGACCTTACCATGGTTTCAGCACGCATTGCAACGTTATTTTCTTGGAAAGTACTAAATGATTTGTATTATAGTGATCATTTTCCAATTTTAATTGAAACTGAACAGCGAGACGCACCTCATACAAGACCAACTCAATGGAAAATGTCAGAGGCCAGTTGGGATGTCTTCAAATTACACTTAACCATACCTACCGATCAAGACACTACAATCTACGACATACATAATATAACCCAAATCATTATAAACGCTGCAAATATTGCAATACCAAAAACGGAAGGCGCAGTTGCTAAACGTAGAGTTCCATGGTGGAACAGCATTGTTCAGGAAGCAGTAAAAGCTAAAAAGCGGACATTTAACGCTTTTCGAAGATATCCTACTATGGAACATCTCGTATTATTCAAAAAAGCCAGAGCTGTAGCTAGAAAAATTATTCTCCAGAGCAAAAGGGATTCATGGAACAACTACGTCTCAACCATGACCTGTGAAATCCCGAACACAGAAGTCTGGAAAAAAATTAAAACAATATCAGGCAGAAATACTCCTAAATATATAAAGTTACAAGTTGAAGGCTCTATAGTTAACGACAGTAGTACTATAACTGAATTGGTTGCAGATGAGTTTCAAAAAACCAGTTGCACTACAAACTACGATGCGAACTAAACATGAAAGAGAAATTGCATTAGAGTTTTAATACTACACAATCGTTTGAATACAATGCTCCTTTCACATTGATGGAACTTGAAAATGCTCTGAAATGCAATAAATCATCTTCCCTTGGTGCTGATCTACTCACTTACGAAATGTTACAAAATCTAACTAATGCATTCAAAACATTTCTCCTCGCATCTTTCAACAGAATCTGGGCTACATGTGAATATCCCTCCTCCTGCAAAGTCATCCCGATATTGAAGAGCAAGAAAAATCCCTACCTCATCACGAGCTACAGGCCAATTAGTCTAACGTCTTGCATGGCAAAAGTATTCGAGCGTATGGTTAGTCCCAGACTACTGTGGTTTCTCGAAAAAGATGAACTGTTAGTCCATTGCCAAATGGGATTTAGGAAACACAGATCAACAACAGATCATTTGGTACACCTGCAGGATGCTGTGCTCAAAGTATTTTCACGTAGACACCACGCAGTAGCCGTCTTTTCCGATGTAGAAAAAGCGTTCGACATGACCTGAAGACACGTCGTACTACAGAAACTACATGAGTGGGGTTTCAAAGGCAACCTGCCACAGGTTATATCATCGTTTCTTGAAGCACGACATATACGAGTTCAAATAGGTAACACTCTTTCTTCGTCGAGAACCCTAGAGAATGGTATACCTCAGGGTTCTACATTGAGTGTAACTCTATTTGCCATTGCAATTAATTCCTTAACGTCGAATCTCTCACCCGACATCAATAAATACATGTACGTGGACGACTTAGCTATCCTTTTCTCTGCCCCCACAATGGGCGAAATAAATAGAAAATTGCAACAGGCGATAGATCGTATATGTCTGAACGCAAACGCGGTAGGGTTCAAACTATCACCTGATAAATCCTACTGTATGCACTTTTGCAAATTGAGGAAGCCGCATTTTGGTCCACTTCTCACATTAAAGAATAAAAGCATCTTATGCAAAAGCAGTTCCATGTTCTTAGGGCTCATACTAGACTCCACCCTTACCTGGAGTAATCACATCACTGACTTAATTAAGCGCTGTAAAACGTCACTTAGTATCATCAGAGCTTTAGGGTCTATAAATTATTGGTGCTATCTAAAATCGACTACGGGTGTGAAGCATACCCAAGTGTGTTAAAACGCTTGGAAACTATACACAACTCCTCTATCAGGTTCTCCATGGGTGCATTCTACACAAGCCCGAGTGAAAGCTTATCTACAAACTTCTAGCATATGGGTGTAAAATAAAATCCCAAAGAACTTGGAAACTTTGCAAAGTTTGCACAAACCAACATGGTACCATATAATGTCTACACTACAATTTATGCAACAAAGCCTCCCACACATGCTACCGATAGGACCCATGGAAATTCAACCATGGCTACTTCCCCCTATAAAGATACTTACCGATCTATACCGGCACAAAAAAGACAGCACATTATCATCAATATATATAAAAGAATTTAAAGAAATACTCCAGATATCGTAATTACGAGATATTATACACAGATGGATGTAAATCTAACGCAGGTGTAGGAAGTGCATTCTGCACAAAGGACAACGCTCATACATGGTCCATGCCAGAGTATACATCCGTATATACAGCCGAACTATATGCTATCTGGCAGGCATTACGTTACTGTGAGATATTACCTCAAACAACTAAGCTTATGATTGTGACTGATTCCTATAGCTCTCTTATTGGCCTTCAAGACCCATACACAAAAAATCCACTAGCTCAAGCAGTACTATCCACCATCAAGCACCTTACCGATGTAGGTAACACAATACTATTCCTATGGGTCCCAAGCCACATCAACATTGAGGGAAACGAAAAAGCAGACAAATCAGCGCGCCACGCCGCTGAGGAAGGACTTAACGACGCACCAGGAAAGGTTAACATTGCCAATCAAACAAACGTAGCTACACATTTAAGAGACAATCTAAAATTGGTCGGGTAACAACAGTGGACAAGGTTCAGAAGTCAACTAAGATGTATTCAGCCTACCATAGAGAAATGGAAAGCACCTTCACCTATCTCAAGGAAAGAATTAGTAATCTTACACAGAATAAGAATTGGACATACTGTACTAACGCACAAACATCTGCTTACTAATGACCAACCACCAGAATGTTTACACTGTAGTACACCGTTAACCATTCAACATTTAATCTGCCACTGCCCAAGATTTATTGTCACGCGTAACCTATACGCTATATCAGAAACGCTAAATAACAATCTAAAAAACGGCGAAACTGTCCGGAACTTGATACAATACCTGAAAGCAATCGACATCTGTCATAAAATATAACCGTAGAACACACTGTAAATGCGCTAAAGACCAATGCAGTCGAAGCGCTATAGATATCCGGTATACAGATCACAATTTGGCAACTTCAAATATTTTTCCATCATTTGTGGTATTTTTGCGAAACTGTGGATACCGATTGGTTGCACTGTGCGCTTTTGATTGCGATAACAGAGAAAACACTTTCTGTGTGGTACATTTTGAGGTCGTAATTTTTGTATTTGTAAATTTCTGTTAAATCAACTTCACTGATAATTATAAGTGTGCCGTTCTTATTCGTTTTAGTGTCTGGGAGCGAAAATATTAGAACAATCATCAATATCATCAACTCGAATTTTGTGTAGTTCGTCAATTCTACATCCTCAAGCTATACTCATAATTAATACTACCTATAAGGAATCTGTATACCAATAACGATTTATGAAATGTCTTACATTCATACATAAGTATACTTCATTAGAACCCTCGGATAAAAACTCCTAGAATTCCGTTTTTTCAATAGTTCTGAACTTGTTTGGTTCTTAACCTGAAGCCTATCTTTTCATAAAAGCGATGAGTCTGAAAACCTGAAAAACTCCAAAATAGTTAAGTCTAATTCAGAGTATTTATGTTTGCTTACTTGGAAATATTAATATTTTCATTTATAGATAGTGTTGCTCTCAGCATTGAGTAACGACACCACAAGGTGGGCACCTTTATTATCTTAGATTTTTCAAAGAAATACGCTAGCACTACCTCCTGATTAAAGGTTTCCAAATTTTGTATTGTCTTTCATTCACAAAATGTTTTTCTTTTCTTTTCATAAACTAATTTTGATTCTTCTGGCAATAAATTGGCTACTCTGCATCTGCAGCTTCGTTAAGAACATCTTGTGGTATGCTTTTTTTCCGGATTATTTGCCATTGCACACACGCTTTCAGTTTATAAATCGGCAAATTGAAAAATTTGCGTTACGTATCACCTGTTTATAAGCAAGTCGCTCATAACAACGACTATTTCAAAGGTAACGCGAATTTTATTTTATTTTACTTTGTTCACGTTGTCAATGGCAGTGTGAAGAAAAGTGTCACTGTAGATATGTTATTCATCGTTTTGGTTAAACGGTTGTTTTAATAATCAGATTTGACATAAAAAATGATCATATTTGTTAATATGAATGGGAAAAATTTATTTAATTTTATATTTTGCTTCGGTTTTTAAAAGTAGTAAGGAAGCAGTAAGAACTTCTTGAGAGAGAAAGTAAATCTGTAACGGTTGGAACGTTTTTAATATTCTCTCTAACGATGCACTATGTGCAAGTGAAAACAATTTAAGCACTTGACATCACTATCTTAGGTTGTTTAACAAATGGATATTCAGTTTCCAAATCTCTATAAAATGTACCATTTCTTTTTGGTATTCTCTGATTTTCTGCAGTTCTAGATACACACTACATTACAACGATTATTTATTTAAAAACAGTTATTTATTAACACTTTATACGCGCCGCTATACTTATTTTTCACACCGTCGTAAGCAAATCATTTGCGCGCTAGACTTAATACTTAATACTGTCTCATTAGCGGGATCGTGCGTTATTTATTTAAGTCGACAAAAGTGATTTCTAGACTTTGATTTGTATCCCTCTGAACAATGAAGCATCATTAACGGGACAAATAAGAGACTTCTTTACAAATACCAAATATTTACGTAATTTATTAAAATAATTACATATACGAAATGATGTGTTTAAAAAAGGAATTATCCCGTATAATATGGGACGAGTGGTCGCCTTAAAAAAACCATAATCAATGTAATGTTATAACGAACAAGAACAACGAAGTGTGAATGTGCCTTTACCAGAGATTAGATGTAAAGCATAAGTCATCTCTACTCAATGACTGACTTACAGAAGATTGTTGTTGATGACGCAGTTCAAACGAGATTAAATTATAGGAAACGTCAGCATATGCATAATTCAATAATAGTAGTCAACTGTTGAGATTTAGATACAAACACAAAGGGTTAGTTAGAAATTGTTTGGTATTAATAGGTTGTTACTGAATGATGATGCTCTTTACTTTGTTACCACAATGTATAGATACTATTGTTCATGTGAAAATTAGTGTTAAAAACTTAAAATGTCGTTACCCTAGTTCGGTTAACCCCATAAGGATCTCAAAATCACAACATTTTCACAATTGTTATTCAAATTCAAATGTCACGAGATGAACATTCACTTGAATCTCGTATAACATGTAAATGTGCATTTTGAGCATAGATTTAGTTATAAATTGAGGTCACCAAGACAGAAGTATTGTTGGGACGATAAAGGAGTAATTTAATCTAAGAGCAATAGAAATGAGTAATTTGTTTCCCCAGATTTCTTTACCCAAACTCTTATTGTAGGTGTGCATTCATTAAGCGCCGTATAATGTAATTTCACGAGTATATTATTACACAAAATTGCAGCTTCATAGCGAATATTGAGAATTTAAGAGAAGAGGAAGTTTTACATTAAATGCAAGTGTTGCATTCCAACAAATGCTAAATGGTCTTGTATAAGGTGAGTTTGTGCAAATTACGTTAATAAATTGCAAACTCTAGTGCTTTTATAACCTTTTTGTACAGCTATAAACGTTAAAATCTGTAGAGCGTAAAGTAAATAATGAATATTAAGATTTTTAGGTTCTCAAACAGGCATGTAATCGAAATCAATTATTGGATGAAGGATAAAAAGAAGCGAATTGATTGAAACATGCGGGTGATATTTATAAACGATTAGTTGATCATTCAGTTGAAAATATTGAACTTTTATTCAGAAATATTCAAGTTAGAATGACAGATATAATTTAAGAAGTAGGTATTGTTATGAATTCAATATTCATAAATTTTTATAAATAATTGTTCGTAAATGGTGCCCTTGCGGTTAAATTTCAGATGTTAGAAATAAAGAGAAAAGATAGCCTTCCTTTATAAACTAGAGAATAATCAAATATTGAATTATTTTAAGTATTTGAAGAATAACAACGACCTTAGATCATTTATGAACATTACTAAAAAGATAACTATGTACCAAATATCCCAAAAAGAATGGCTCTCGGCCATATATCAGAAATTATAACAAAAGTGGCCTCGAGAAAAACCTGGAAATTATTTATAGAATTGTAGGAACACCGCTGGAGGGGGTAACTAAAAAAAATACTTATTTTACGCATTTCGCCTAATTAAGAAGCATTGAAAATACTATCATTATATTCTTTTAAAAATTCTGTGTATATTTGATTTCACAATTAATTTTTAAGGCGTTCAAAATTGTTAAAATTTGTTCAGTAAAACCCGAGTAATCTATATTCAAAGGGAAATGCTTAAAATTTACATATTTCTTAAGATACCTCAGGATAGGAAAAAGACATGCGGGTTTCGCCATTCTGTTGCTAGTTTGGTCTACTTTTGTAATCCACGATTAAAACTGCATACTCCTATTTAATATTTTCTAAAGAAAACTAGATTAAAGAAAATAAATAAATACCGCCTTCTAGCGTGCATGTTACTTACTAGGTTGTGTCGAAATTTACTCTTACATTAGTGGAAAAGAACTGTTTTCAACAATACTAGGTTTGCAAAGATCAATTAAGCAAAACCGGAGTTACAGGCGTTTTTTCATAATGAAGCTAGCACTCTCCCCCACCTCTTATTTGAAAAGATGGACTAAAATTTGTGAAATCAAATATACGCTAAATTTTGAGAAGAATATAATGGATCGTATTTTCAATACCTCTTAATTAGGCAAAAATTGTAAAATATTTAATTAAAAATTATTATTAATTTTATTAGATATGTAAATAAAAAGTTTAGCTCCAGTTGGATTGGAACCTACGACCTGGACTTTGCTAGAGTACCGCGCTAACCACCTGCGCCATTGAGATACAAGCCCCAATCGATGAAAATGTTGTCTTTATGTATGTAGAATTGATGTAAATTCTAAATATTATTATATTAGCCAAGCTGCTTTGGTATGTGTGAATGCTTGCGATATTGCAGGCTCACATTCTATTAATAGAAGTAATTTGACTAATCTAATTATATTTAGAATTTACATCAGTTCTACATAGATAAACACAAAATTTACATAGATTTGGGCTTGTAGCGCGCTACCCTAGCAAAGTACAGGTCGCAGGTTTAAATCCTACTCGAGGTAAACTTTTTATTTGTGTATTTAATAAAATTAATAATAATTTTTAATTACATATTTACTTTTGAACTTATTCGTTGATAACAAAAACTTTAAAAATACGCCCTCTAGCGCTGGTCCTACAATTCTATATACAATTTCCAGGTTTTTCTCGTGGCCACTTTTGCTATAAATTTTTTTTTCGAAGCTGTACTATAAGCGGTTTCTGATATACGGACGAGAACCATTCTTATTGGGACACCAAGTACAAACATTTACGAATAGGAAGAACTAACATTATATAAACAAAAGTCAATCCTCTGTTGAGATCTTTCAAGGAGAACACAATCTGACAAAAGCTATCCGTTCCCGCAGTGTGTCAAAGAAAATGGTTGCAAAGTTTGTTTCAAAAGCAAGTCATGTAGCAGTAATTGCGTTAAATCGAAGAACTGCTAATACAGATTCGTATACCACCGTTTGATTCCCCAAAGTCATTGCTGAAATTCGAAGGACAAACGTAAAAGCAAGAACTACCCTTCATCAAGACAACACGACTTCGCATACAACTCGGAAGACAATTGAGTTTTAGAGGACTTAACCTGTCGAATTACAGTTCCGACCTAAGTCTTAATGATTTCTTGACCTTCCCTAAAGTAAACGATGGCCGCCCGGTCGCGACTCTAGTTCTTACATGAAGCAACAGAAGCCTTCAGAATTGCTGTTTTGACTTTTCCAACTTCAGGCTGGAACTAATAACTGCTTCAAGCGAATGAAAAAGTGTATCGATCATCGTGGAGAATACTTTCAAACATCTGGCGTGGAACAACGTATCACCTTCAAACCTACAAAGTAGAAATTAAAAGAAATGAAATCATTTCGAGAATAATAATTTTTTTGGGATAATTATGCAGCCTCTTTTGTAATACGTTAATTACAAAAATAAGCAACACTGTAAAAACAACAACAATAATCTATGTCAAATAGACGTTTATAGACATCTGAATGCTAACTTGAAAAAAAATTCCAAAGGTTCTATAAAAACATCAATAATACAGATTAAATATTCTCAACCGTATTTAATTAATTTTTATACTTATTCGACTTTGTTTGAAAACACTTTATAAAGGAACGTTATAAAAATCAAATTCTCTTTAAACAGTATGTTTACACATTTTCCTATAAAGTTGATTGTTATTCGGGTATTGAAAAAGTTTGAACACTTAGGTTTCTGCTTAGGAATTTTTTGCCATCAAATTACACACGCACAAACGCACACACCAACACACGCACACACCAACATACGCACACATGTACGCACTGACACGCACACACGTACACACATACACATGCTTCTTGTTCTTAGGTAAAATCTTAGCTAAAAGGTAGATTCATCTTTTGTAAGGTGAAGGTTCGCTTCTCACTTAAAACAGGAGGATTATGTTTAAGCAAAAGTCGGGTTTCAATAGGTTTTTATCTCGAATAAGTGCGTCTCCGCTAAAAGATTCGTTCAGATACAGACTAACATCGAGGGCATGTTTCGCAGAGAAAGCAGGGGGCTTATGCCTAAGATACCTGCGCCTCTGCTAAAAGATTGTTTCTAACAGGCTGTAACTTGCAACCTATGTTACAGTTGACCAATTTAATACAATACTATCTTAGTGTTGTCTGGCTTGGTTTTTTTCTATGAATTTGATATGGTTCTATCGTGTAGCATTCTGTTTTCAGATAATCTTGATGCTTTTATTAAAAATATAAAATAATTTAGGCAATTATGTTGTCTAGTACTTCTTAACTCTTCTTTGCCGTTATTCTAACTTAATGTATTGAGATATCGCGTCTGGATCATGCCTATTGTTTCTATAATTTTTTCTTCCGTTAAAATTTTCCCAATCTTTTACTGTGAAACCATGTGCAATGCCTTTGCATCATCGTATTGTTTGTTTGCTATAGGTTCAGAGCTTCTTCAGCCCTTATTTTAGGATCACTTTTCGTTTAAATTTTTGCTAGTGTGTATGACATTTTTCCTATTTAAGTAGTACTTTTACGGTCGACTTTATATAGCCTCTTTCTCTGTCATGTAAATTCAGTATGTGAATTAGGTAGGACTACATCTCAATTTTAGTCGAGACTACGTTTCAATTTAGCTAGGTTCACACATTAGTTTGGTCATGGCCAAGCTTCAATTCTAACAGTATCACACCCCTTTATGGATCTATTTTGAGCCAATGATTGTATCAGTCGAATTCAGATATGAATCACACCTTTTAGCTCAAGACCGCAATGATCTCTGAATTCCATTTAGTTTGAAAATAAAACCTAACTTTCATGTGAACCAATCCTTATTTTGAGTCTAGGAATGTCAGGCTAAAAACAAACCCTCCATGTTATTTTATATATGAACAAAGTTTTTTAGCGTAGACGCACTTATCCTAGATATGAACCCTCTACTTTAGTACAGATGCAAATCCTCGCCTTAATCAATCTTAAAATATGAATTCTACCTCTTAGTATAGATATTGACACCCTACCTTACTTTATATACGATCTTTTAGCAGAAGCGCACTTATTCGAGATAAGAGCCCTCGAGACATAAATGCCTTATCCCAGCTGGGATATGAATCCTAGATATGACTCTCTTAATGAACTTTAAGTCTGGCTACACATTTAGCTAATACTCAAATATTAGCCAAGATCTGAATCACTACTTCTCTGTCTCACTACTTTGTACTCAAGTGACGCACAACAGCGCGCGCAGGAATTGGTTCAATTTCTGGATAACCTCGACTTTCAGTTAAAATTGGCTATGAGGGGTGCTCCCTGCTTCCGATGGAGAGGATCACGCATTAAAAGAACTTGATGAAGTATATTACTTTCAGGCATACTCTGGGATAGGGAAGTGGCCTTCAAGTCTGAATTTACCGCCAACACATGATCTTGACTTAAAGAAGTCAATACACTTTATTTTAGACAAAGACGTGCCATTAACCTTGTAGAGTGGGCAAATATCCGCCTAGCTAACATGCGCTTTAATTACTATTGTGGCAACTCTAATGTTGACGACTGAATCCAAGCGATGTTTGTCAAGAAATTATATGTAGGGCAAACGACCTAATACGCTGAAAATGATGTCAATAATAACTTAATTCGTAATATAGACGGTATCCCATAAGGATAAGGTTTCAATTTGTATAAAAAATGTCTTTAGTTTAACATTAAATTGAATTATTTTATTGTGTAAACAGTATGAATGTTTAATATTTTTTTGTGTTTATATAACACTCTTTTACAAACAAAGTTGTGGCTTAGACAAATAAGGATCAACATGTTAGGTGAAATATTATTTGCTTATTTAGTGGTCACTGTATTTAGTTACGTATTTATTTATACTTACCAGAAGCTTAACACTGTCATTAAACCGCATATTAACTTGCAATAATGGCTTGCATTCATGTGTATTTTAAATGTATCATTTATCGTATGTAGAGATTGATTGCTAATCTACACTAGTCGGTCTAGTGATACAATTGAGAGCTGTTAATATTTTGGTATTGGTGTTTTTGGAAATTTCATGGTCGAATATTGTACATAATACTGGTGATATGACAGAACCTCTAGATACGATAAGTAGGGGGGGAGGGAGATAGAAAAACCTTCTTAAACGCTTAAACATGAAAAAGAGAGTCGGGCGATAACGGTTGAGATATCTAGCTGTAAGATTCTTTGTATAAGTTTTGAGTGTCAAACTTTACCTAAACGGTTTTTATTGTCAAGGAATACTGGATGATCGCAGTATATCTAGTTCAAGGTTTTGGTCGTGTCTGTGTTTGAAGTCAAGGTGATTGTTAGGTATGAGGTCGTTGGTCTTGAGATAATCTCTTAACCTTTACAACATAATGGTTTCTAGGCAATTATTGTCCATAGAACTTTGAATATAAATGTGCAAATAATAGGAAGGTTGGGAAAGATCTAGGTTTAGGTGTTATGACGGTGACAGTGTACTACCGTTCCGTTGGAAAATAATACAAGTCTAGACATTAGTAGTATATTTGGATTAAGTGACTGCTGGTGATATAGGGTAGGTTTGTTGATTTGAGGCGCACTATCTTTCATGTCTATGAGTACTTAGGATTTTATGTTGTGAAATCAGTCGATATAGGATAGTTTGTACACTCTTGATTTTTCCGAGGCTTTGCTTAAACAGTGCTTTGAATCTGTCATGAAACGACAGATCATTAGTGGCCATGAGAACAATCTTCAGGTGAAGGCCAAATTAGCCAGCTTTTGTGTGAGTTGAAACAGAAAGGTTTCTTTGAGAATTGGTGATGTTTGTTCGTGGTGTTGAGTAGGACTTTGAGTTTATGCCAGAATTAGATGCCTCTCAGAAGTCTGGTTTGGTCGATTTTTGTATCCAATCTTCTAGGGGAATATGTTATTTTGGGTCTATGTAATCAGTGCACTTAGTCGGTTAGATGAGGTTTTTAGTAAGGGATGTTCTGGTTTCCAGAAATCCACAGTATAATAGTCTATTCTCTTTAATACCTGGCAATACTAGTGGCTATTGCTTGATGTCAGTGGTTCGTATTGTTGGAACTACGGCTCAACCTACCTCCTCGGTTGTATCTAATGGAAAATTGAAAACATGTTTTTGTTGAGATTCGTCAAAATTTTGAGAACCTTTCGTGTGTTTGTGGTTTGTATTGGACGAGATGGTGGACCTGGTGACATTTTATCTAGAAGCATAAGCGAAGTAGGCTATCAATTTTTTGTAGTGTTTCTAAATTGTTTGTCTGGAAATGTCTCCTAATAGGACTGCATGTGGAATACTGGATATGCTCTCCAGTAAAAGTGTTTTGGCTAAAAGTATTATAGTAATAGAATACCATTACACGTGTTATGCGAAGATGTATAGTTGTAGCTACAATTTGGAGGTGTCCTAGGTATGAGGAGTATCGATTATAAATCAAGAGTGCAGCGTCTGCCTTTGTCTGGATTGTTTGAGTACGTGTTGGAGTGGGTTATGATAAAGTTGCCTTGAATAGAAGGTTTGGTCTCGGTTTATACACAAGATTTGCTATTTTTGGCATTTGTTATACGAAACGATTAATAGAAATCTTTAAAAAAAATCATTGGAACAATTTGTGCATGAAATAGAACGACATTTACTGAAAATTATAATTCATCAGATGACAACTTACTAAGTGAAGGAGTTGTGCATTTATGAATCCAAAAACGTAGTTCACTATATGGTATAATGGGAGTTAACGCATAGACACTCGCGAGAAGGAGAATAGGAACAATTGGTTAGAGACTGCACATTTAAAAAAAAGGAATAGAAAACTGAAGTAACATAATTTCACCAATCCTCGAAAATCAACATCGTGAATATATATTTGTAAAACGATTTATGTAGTATTATGTGTTTTAATACATATATTGCTATAAATAAAACTTGAAATTGAAAAAATGTATTATGCAATAGAACCGGGCGATTCTTTAATACTGATGACAGTAGAAGCCTCCAATTTGGCCGGAGACCGGTACAACCCTTAATGTTCGTGATGCTCATACTGTTTTTTGCGCGATTGTATTAAATTTACCACAATTGAAATTATTTAAGTTCTACTAAATAAACGAAAAGTCAAAAGTGACGTTTTAAATAGAAATGTCCAATTTTTTTTTATTGTTGTGAAGTATAGTACCTATATATAATTTAACGTTGGTAAGTAAAAGACGTCGGTAAGTAAATACTTACCGTTACAGTACCTCGCATTCTTAGTTGGCCACCCTGTACAGGCTCTGAAAATTTTAAGTAAACAGTGTAATTCTAAAACGGTAACTGCAGAAGAAAACAGAAATGATTGTATACGAGACGCATTCATAAACGGATTATTGCAATGTGATATTCGACAACGATTACTGGAAAGAAAAACTTTAACTTTGGAAGAAGCTATTAATCAATCACGGTCTTTGGAAGAAGCTCAGAGGCACTCTGAATATTACTTCAAGGATACTGCAATAAATGGAATAAATTCGGACAGAAAACATGAGAACAAAATATGACAAACACTGTAGTTGCTGTGAAATTTCAACGCTGTTATTTTTGTGGAAATAACAAACATGCGCGAACAGAATGTCCAGCACGAGCACAAACTTGTGTATATTGTAAGAAAATTGGGCATTTTGCTAAGGTATGCATGAAAAATAAAATTCGAAAAGTAAACTGACTGCAGCCACCTCACCTGTGATGTCACAATTTTACTGTTTATCAAAGCTATGATAAAAGTTACAATAAATAATATTATCACTAATGCTCTAATTGATAGAGGTAGTTCTAAAATCTTTCTAAACTACACTATTGCAAAACAAAAAGTATTGAACATTTATCCAGCTGAAGGTCTAGTCTCAATGGCCTCTACGTTATGCACTTCGACTATAAAAGGATATTGTGTAATTGACTTGAAGATGATGGATGCTACATATAAACAAATAAAAGTCTCATTATTATCAAATCTACGTATAGATTTAATAATAGGACATGATTTAGTGAAACAGCATAAACAAGTAAATGTGTTTTTTGGTGGACCAGGAGCTCCGTTATTAATTTGTTCTATTGCTGCAGCAAGAATAGAACCTACAACATTATTTTCAAATGTTGTTAATGGATGGAAATCAATTGCAACAAAATCAAGATTGTATTCTGAGGTGGATCAAAATTTTATCTGGGAAGAGATAAAAAAGTTGTTAGATGAAGACACCATAGAAGAAAGCCGATCTCCATGGAGGGCTCAAGTATTAGTATCACAAAATGAACATCATAAACGAAGAATGGTAATTGATTATTCACAAACTGTAAATAAATTTACTTTGTTGGACGCCTATCCATTACCTCGAATTGATGGCATTGTTTCAAAAGTAGAGAAATACAAAGTGTTTAGTACAATTGATCTTAAGAGTGCTTTTGATCAGATATCAATTACAGACGAACATAAACCGTTAACGACATTTGAAGCAAATGGAAGACTATATCAATTTCGCAGATTACCATTTGCAGTAACAAACGCAGTGTCGTGTTTCCAAAGAGTGATAGATCCAATAATTATCAAAGAAAATCTGAAAGGAGTGTATGCATACCTCGACGATGTTACAATATGTGGGGAAAATCAAGAAAAACATTACTTGAATTTAGAAAAGTTTCTAAACGCGGCAAGGAAATATTGTCTAACGCTGAACGTAGACAAATGTAAATATTCAATGCAGAGTATAAAGTTACTGGGATATACTATAGAAAATGGAACACTCAAACCTGGCGGTGAAAGATTACAGCCACTTTTGAACTTATCTGCTCCTAGAAACACAAACGAATTACGTCGAGTTATAGGAATGTTTTCTCATTATTCTAAGTGGATACATAAATTTTCAGAGAAAATTCGAAGTCTAGTTGATTGTAAAAATTTTCCTCTGTGAGAAGAAGTTGAAGATGATTTTGAAACTCTTAAGAACGATATGGCAAATTCTTTATTATGGACAATAAAAGAGTATGAAATATTGATTGTTGAAACTGATGCTTCAGACTTTGCGATAGCTGCTTCCTTAAGTCAGTCTGGAAGACCCGTAGCGTACTTTTCAAGAACTCTTTGTGAATCAGAAGGAAGACATTCATCTATAAAAAAGGAGGCATATGCGTGTGCAGAAGCATTCCGTAAATGGAGACATTAATAGGACGACATTTCAAATTACTAATAGATCAAGAGGCAGTATCTTTTATGTTTGACATGAAACATTCAAGTAAAATAAAAAATGAGAAGATTATCAGATGGAGTTTAGAACTTTCGGGTTATAAATATGATATTGTGTATCGACCTAGACGCGCGAATACAGTAGCAGACACATTTTCAAGAATTTGTTCAGTAAGTCACAGCAATAAATTATACGAATTACATGCATCTTTATGTCATCCTGGAATAACAAGGTTGTATCATTTCGTACGCATTCGAAATTTACCATATTCGATGGAAGATGTAAAAAGAATGACATCTATGTGTTCAATATGCGCCGAACTGAAGCCTAAATTTAACAAGAATTTAGGAAGCCATTTAATGAAAGCCATTACACCATATGAACGATTGAATATAGATTTTAAAGGACCACTACCAAGTAGAACAAGAAATAAATATATCCTTGCAGTAGTTGATGAATTTTCAAGATTCCCTTTTGGTTTTCCCTGCGCTGATATAACTTCAGGCACAGTTACTGAATGTATAAACCAATTGTTTTGCTTGCTTGGTATGCCAGCATAGATACATTCCGACAGGGGAACGTATTTTATGTCGAGAGAGTTTTATCATACTTACAATCACATGGTATAGCTTCTAGTCGAACAACGCCATACAATCCTGAAGGAAATGAAGAAGTAGAGCGTTATAATGGGATAATACGGAAAGCCGTGCAATTAGCAATAAAAGCAAAAATTAAATATCACGCATATGGAAATTGTATTACCAGATGCGCTGCATTCTATACGATCACTATTATGTACATTCATCTAGAAGTGAAATATTGACTCTAAGACGATATGAAATATTTATTTGGACCACAGACCATCCACCATGATTGTTGAATATCTTCAGACTTTGCATCTCTGTTAAATCACTGAAAGTAGATTAAGATTTTACTAGAAGAAATTATGTTAAAAGTAGATATGCAGACATTTCGTCGTAGGACGACATTTCAAATTACTAATAGATCAAGAGGCAGTATCTTTTATGTTTGACATGAAACATTCAAGTAAAATAAAAAATGAGAAGATTATCAGATGGAGTTTAGAACTTTCGGGTTATAAATATGATATTGTGTATCGACCTAGACGCGCGAATACAGTAGCAGACACATTTTCAAGAATTTGTTCAGTAAGTCACAGCAATAAATTATACGAATTACATGCATCTTTATGTCATCCTGGAATAACAAGGTTGTATCATTTCGTACGCATTCGAAATTTACCATATTCGATGGAAGATGTAAAAAGAATGACATCTATGTG
This sequence comes from Vesta saturnalis, assembly GCA_036346205.1. Lineage (NCBI taxonomy): Eukaryota > Metazoa > Arthropoda > Insecta > Coleoptera > Lampyridae > Vesta > Vesta saturnalis. The sequence continues at coordinate 714,765 of JARFJB010002553.1, read as the reverse complement.
TTCAATATGCGCCGAACTGAAGCCTAAATTTAACAAGAATTTAGGAAGCCATTTAATGAAAGCCATTACACCATATGAACGATTGAATATAGATTTTAAAGGACCACTACCAAGTAGAACAAGAAATAAATATATCCTTGCAGTAGTTGATGAATTTTCAAGATTCCCTTTTGGTTTTCCCTGCGCTGATATAACTTCAGGCACAGTTACTGAATGTATAAACCAATTGTTTTGCTTGCTTGGTATGCCAGCATAGATACATTCCGACAGGGGAACGTATTTTATGTCGAGAGAGTTTTATCATACTTACAATCACATGGTATAGCTTCTAGTCGAACAACGCCATACAATCCTGAAGGAAATGAAGAAGTAGAGCGTTATAATGGGATAATACGGAAAGCCGTGCAATTAGCAATAAAAAGCAAAAAATTAAATATCACGCAATGGGAAATTGTATTACCAGATGCGCTGCATTCTATACGATCACTATTATGTACATCATCTAACTGTATGCCACACGAATGAATATTTAATTACCACAGACCATCCACCAGTGGAATATCCGTGCCATCTTGGTTAAATCCGAAAGAAATTGTTTTACTAAAGAAATTTGTTAAAAGTAGTAAATACGACCCATTGGTAGAAGAAGTGGAACTAATAGAAGCAAATTAGGAATATGCACTAGTACAATATAACGATGGAAGACAGTTTACTGTATCACTTAAACATCTTGCTCCACGGGGAGAAGAGAAAAGTTTGATTTCCGAGTAAAGAAATGAAAATATACATACACCTACTCCTGAACAAGAAGTTACAAACAACGTTCCAGCTGAAAGTGATACAAGCGCTGCTACCGAAGAAGAAACGAATTCTTCTACTGAAGAAGTTGTAAGCGAAGAAAACGATGAAGTTAGACGATCTACAAGAAATAGAAGATCTCCAAGTTATTTAGAAGATTATGTACGAAACTAAATGGGGGAGAATGTTTTAGCTGATCATTTTGTTTATGTTGAATACTGTTTACATTTATTGACATTTGTTCTTTTCAAAATCCTGTAATGAGTTTTGTGAATTGAAGCATATAGTGCTGAAAGGGTTATTCTTATTACACTGCTAATATTTGAAAGACTTCGTAACTTCAATTAGAGAGTATACTTCTATGTTTGCTAATACTTATATAATCCCCCGTTTTAAATTTAGGTATTGTACGGTCTGTGACGATTTAAATATTTCAGAATTGCTGTAGCACTTCTTTGCTTTATATCTATCGGTTTGTATCCGGTTGTCTTATGCTTTCTTGAATTATAATCAGCAACGGTTTGAGCTGATATTGATAACCATTTATAGGAACTTTGCAAGCTGAACGTTATCCATGTTATTACTCTAAGGGTGCGATTTAAACGTTCAGTTATTCTGCTTTTTAAGTTGGAATAAGTACTATGTTGATTAATGGATATTAAATTTTTCATTACCTTTTTAAATTATGGATTATAAAACTCCGTCCCCATATCAGCTTGTACATATTTAGGTGTCCAGACAAAAGTTTGCTGATTACACCCGCAATTAGTTTACTGTTCTTGCGTTTGATGGTAATAACCCAGACATATGTAGAAAATGCGTTTTAACAGTTTAAAATACACCATTTAAACCTTGGAGTACTACACAATGTTGCGCAAAATTTCTTCTTGCTGGTTTGTGCAATTCTTCTACAACAGCATTACTCATTTTGCTCATTTTGGTAAGATCGGTGATGAATGATCGTTCTTTTGTAAATTTTACACCTAGCAAAACCGGTTGAATCACAGCTTCCTTGCGTATAGTTCGATTAACTAGGAACTGGCGACATATATAGTAGAACATTTCTGTAGAATAAAATAAATATTTATCCTCTGTATTACTGTAGACCACTTTTTTATATCCCCTGGGCATTTCTTAAATATCAGATCATATAATCCTGGAGTTTCATCATAGTTTGAAAATGATCCATCTGGAAGAGTGATAAAAAAATGTTTTCCAACAAAGTCTAGTTCAGCATCATCAATGGAAAATTTCTCTTCTTCGGGAATAAAGTGAACGCCGCATGTTAAATTAAATTATTGAATTTCACGACGTACTTTTAGAATGCATTACATTTGGAAGGATTATTGCTAAGGCTCGTGATACGTTGAGCTGCCTATTGCCAACAACGCATGGGACGTACGTTTTGAGAAAAAATCAACATGCGCAATCACCAAAACAATGAAATTTTATTTAAACTTAACTATTAATGGTTAATATTACATCTTTTGACAACATGAAAACTAATCTGCAAAACTGATAGCGGACCATGCTCTTCAATGGCACGCAGTTTGGTTAACACTTGTTTCATCTAATCATCTTCCTTTGAACAATGTCTCGGTCAACTTTCGAATTTTTCAAAAATTTTTGCTCGCAGCTGCTGTTCATTTTGAGCCCTCCAACCGTTATCATAAGTGGTGATCAGAAATAAGCGCACATGAAAAATCCGTACCCGAAAAATACACACACACAGGAAAAGGCGCACATGGCAAAATACGCACGAGGAAGTTTGTGCAGACTCAAAAGGCGCACATTCAATATTAACGTTAATTGAACATATGTAGTAGGTAGTTTGTACAATGAGTTACGTGAAGTAATTAACGTGATAATTTATGAATGGGGATGATGTAATTAGAGGGCTGATATGTTTCCAAAACTTGCTAAATCTCGAGCATGGAAATGCATGTAAATAATTAGCCAATCATTGTTTAAGCAGGAAATATGAAGTTACTAATCACCAATGAACCAATAATGTTAATTGCCCTTACAGATGGCAATTTTTTACGATAGAAACATTTATTATTGTCTTGGTTCTTGTATTGGGTGAAAAGACCTGCCAAGATGTTAACTAAGTAAATAAAACGAGTATTCGGTGTCGGTTCTTGTCCTAATCCGTCATTGAGGGGGTCGTTATTGCGTACTACGGATTAAGTCATAAGTAGGTAAGTACCTACTTATTTATTGCTTGTATTTAAATGGTAATCGTCCTTAAAATAATATAAATATCTACCCTACTTCTTGTTAGTTAGTGTGAAACCTTTGCTGAAACGTGACAGATCAACTTTGTGCTGTAAAACTAAAATTTCAGTGAGCTACTTGAAGCTTTCCTAACATTTTAACGGTGAGTACATAGTATTACCTTGTATTTCAACAGTTATAATTTAAAATCATTTAAATTAAAGGATTTCTTATTAATATGTAGTTTTATCTTGCTTAATTCAGAAAATGGAATTTTCAAGAACTCAAATAAATAAGGCTGTTATGACTGATGAACGATTTGAATATCTTAATTTTGGAATGACGAATGGAACTGAAGGTGCAAACAGAATCGGTCGATAGAGTCACTCAATTTCAAAAGGAAACGATGAAACTATAGTTCAAGGACCGGTAAACATTGCCATGGGTGTTGTCCACAATAAGCTACAGCAAACGCGGTTAGAAGCACAATGAGGCGTGACATGAGATCAGTAGACGCTAATCCTTGAAATGTAATGGCAAATGGTTTAAATAATGATGTATTAGCTTATATGCTCAAGCAGTTATCCCCGCAAGAAGTCATCTTTATCACAAAACAGACGCAGCTTGCCTAACCCACAGAGCATACATTTTCGCATTCCTAAAAAATATGATTCATTGAATTTTCATGATTCAGGCATTGATGATGTCGACAGAATTCTAGTTTTGAGTGATAGATAACTCATACAGTAATTGAAGAAGCACACGATTTATGGTGATGGCACATTTGGCAAAGTTCCAAATATGTTTTATCAACTTTACACGTGGTATGGTAAGGTGGGTAATTCTTATCCACCATGTATTTATATTTTGTTACAAAAAAGAACATGCACATGCATTACTATCAAACCTGGAATCTCAATAAATTCTAGTAGAGCTTGAGAAGGCCTACATGAATGCAGTAAGAGTCGCCTTTTCAGAAGTGGAAATCAAGGGGTGCTATTTTTATTTACCTCAGTCTTGTGAGGAAAATCCATAATGTTGGATTGAAGGCCCAATATGAAGCAAATATCAACATAAAATGGAATTGAAGTCCCTTGCCGCCTTAGCATTTGAACTACCAGTTGATGTCAGAAGAGTTTTCGATCAACTTGCAGCAACACTTCCAGATGAAGACCCATATAACGATGTGTTCACACTCTTTTTCCGAATCTGCAATCATTATGATGCGGCATTAGAACGGAGTCCAAAAATAACCAATTTTAGTGAGGGATTTCACAATGCCCTCAGTTCATTATTCCATTGCAACTATTCCAGTATATGCTTTCTCTGTGATGGACTGAAAAGGGATCTTACTTGTCAATGCACTGGCAGGTCGTCCAGAAGTGAAGAGGAGAACGTACGAGGTTCTACGTGAAACAGTAGCGTCTTACGTGAACCAATATAACCAAATGAACTATAAAATCACAATTCACAATAAAATAGTTTAATATTTATAATTCCAATCCTTCACAGGTAGGTATTAGGTACATATTTCAGATTGTACTTAATCTTATTTTTAAAGTCTTAAATATGTGTAACTGCTTTTAAATAAAATTGGTTCTACATTTTTGTGCACTAGCATGACTATATACATATCCACTCTCATATTACATATATTTAATTAACATTCATATCGGATGTGCACTTTTTTCAGTGTACGCAACTTTCCGCGTGCGTATTTTTCATGTACGCCTTTTCTTGTGTGCGCATTTGTCCTGAAGCGGTTTTCCTGTATGCGGATGATTCATGTGCGCTTATTTCATGAAACCTTCATAAACCTTTCGACACAATAATGACCAAATTTCTTCTATGATCTAGCTTGAGGAACATCAGTGGGGTTATCTTCTCTTGGTACACAATTGACCTTATTCTACTCCAGCAAGTCACGAGTCCTTCTGGCATAATGGCACGAAACGAGCTCGGGCAAATATATTGTTTCATCGTTCTGATGATGGGTATTAATAAAATTAAGCAAATTCGGTAACCATCTTTGAGTATAAAGCCCAGCATCCACAGCTTCTCCCCGAATTATGCCATCATAAGGTGTTGAAACACCAGCCACCGAAATCGCACACCAGACTAAAACGTTGTAAATTTTTGCTTTTGCTTTAAATTTTACTTCGTTTGGAAAATTTTCAATATCAGAGGTATAAAACCCATGGTTATATTTTATTTCAGAATGAAAAGATTTTTCTCATCGTTCATTATGATCACAGGGTTATTCACAAAATGGCACTCCTTATCTTCATATAAAGCACACGTTACATTGAAATTCCCGTAAAATATATAACTGCACGCTTTCAAATTCATGTATGCCTCCTTAGCTAAAATTCATAATAATAAAGGCAAACATCTGTAAAAATTTATCAATTGAAAGGATCAGAATTAGGCAAACAGATATTTTAGAAATTCACAGCAAACGGTAACTTTTTAAAAAAAATTTTTCAGTAGCTAGTTGAATTTCTTTAGCTCGGAATTGAAATTTGATTTATTTTAAAAGCGATGGCAAAACCGAAAAGGTACTATAAAATAAAAATTAAGTTCCGATCTCTTGTGTTACAGAGGGGAAATTTGAACATCTTCTACATATTTTGAACAACATTATTCCTGTAAGTGTAAGTGGTAATTGGCAAACTTTTTTAATTATTCTGACAACTGGGACATCCTTTACCTTTTCGTACGCAAAAACATCCCACCGCTGTTAATGTGAAGTACTAAAATGGTGAATATTAAATTTTGGTAGATAGCAAATTGTAGTTTTCTTGAAAAACTATATTGTCCATGCAGTTGGCGCCAACAGAGATATGCTTGACATTTTTACGTTGTTGTTGCACATTTGTTGGACATTTCCCAACGAAATTGGTGCTTAATTAACTATTTTGACACCTCACTCAGGATGCACGTGGTTACCAAAAATGCATGGATAATATATTTAGACGTTTTCCGAAAGAAATTGATGCATAAATTACGATCTTGACAAACATTGGTCGCAACAAATCCATAAAACGCACTTTTTGATCATAGAACTAAAGCATTTGGAGGTTTTTCCAAACAATAAGTAAACACACATTTTTTTATTTTTCTAAATAAATGATGAGTGTGCCTAAAGTGGTAATGGTACAAAACATTTTTGCATAAAAATAGCGGTAGAAGCCACAGCTGGAAATATTTCGTTAAAGTATGATTCTCATTTAACTACTAATTATTTTATCACCATTTTCAGGGCATGGAGTAAACATAATGTGATAACGTCACAGGTACTATTGGTTTCTATGTTGAACTCAAAACATTTAAACAATTCTTAAACAAAGAATCACATTTTTAGACAATTTTCCAATGGCAGTGTAAAACGAATAAATAACTAGGGGAGACAGGGAATGGTTTGAACACTAACATTTCTTCAAAATAAAACTGATTCTTCTATGTACACTACTTTCAGGTTACTGTGTATGTTAGAGTTTGGTGTATATGTGAAATTATTATCAATGCTGATAATGCTGTAATTTCCATTATATTTTCAATATTCTGAGGGCATGCATTTGTCCAATGTAACTCCATACCCAGGGTTACAATTGACATAACATGGGTGTAGAATGGATGACAGAAATTTTATTGAAAATGTGTTTCTAGGTACTCATGAACAAAGTAAGTATAATTTTATTGTAAGGAGAACCCTGACAGATCGATGTTAAAATATAGTATGTCTTTCAATCGCGGAGGTGTGTCTTATTGGTGCTCGTAAAACGGATATAATTTGATCAAATGGCAAAAAGGAGAGCTCCTCAGGGTACTTTTTAAACCATTTGACGGCAACAACTTCTTCTTTTCGGTCTTGGTATTCTTTGCTCTTTCCTTTTCTTCAATTTCGCTCATTTCTGTACTGTCATTAATCATTGATCAATAATTCTCCACGCTTACTATCATCCTTGACAAGTTTCTTAGGTTTAGCCTTTGGAAATAGGATGATCTACTCAAACGAGACAAAAGTGTTTGGCGTAGTTGTCAAAGTAGTCAGTGTAGCAGGAGGGATGGGTTCGTCTTCTTTTAATGTTGATGGTGTTGGTTGAATAGAATCCTTCAGAACAGGACAGTCCGAGACTGAAGAACATAAGAAGTCATGATCTTGGAAAATCCATTTGTTAAATGGTGAGATTCCACATTTAAAACACCTGATTTAATATTTTCAGGAGTTGCGGCTTCGTCCCATGCCTTTGAACACTAGACAGGAAGCGAATATATTTCGTAGTTCTATTCCGATCATCCGTCAACCACCCATGTGCGCTCCACTAAAATACTTCTTGAACACCCCAAACATGCAACGGTCCAACGGCTGCAATGGATTAGAGGTATGAGGAGAGAGAGTTAAAATGGATATCCCATTATTCTTGCAAAAGTTTACTCTTTCACAACTAAGATGCGATTCGTGATTGTCTATAACTAATCTTTATGACATGTGGTATTGGTTTGGAAGAATATCAACATAATGATGAAATTGACCGCTGTCATCCATCCTAATTTATGGACCAGTCTCAGTGCTCCTGGTGGAGCGCCAGCCATCATACGATTTTCAACTAAATGCGAGAAAATAAAAGAGGTAAAGTTCTGTCGCTGGCAAAATTGTGCCTAGTTAAATCACCAGCTCGCCACCTTGTAACAAACTTTTTACGTTTGTAATGACATTTACGTATAGATAGGCAATTAACGTGCATTTCGTGCAGCGTATGTTGCATATCTAGTTGCATGAAAACATGCAATGTAATTATTTTAATTAGAGCTAGTACGCATATTGTTCGAGTTTCAGACATGATCATGCTCAAAAACCTTAGCGTCGTTTTGGTGGATGTAAGCATCCATTATTGCTTGTTAAATAATTTTTATTAAAAGTGCTATAAATTTTATCCTAAGTTGTAAAAAAAACAATTATATTGGAGTTTGAGAACTTTGCTTTTTCCAGGCACTTTTTGTTTTTTAATATTTACTTTAATCTCACCTTTACCGATACTTATCACACGTTATATACATCTACGCTATTAATTATTTTACTGTTAATCCAATTTACGGTTTTAGACAAATGATGAACAGATTAATATTTCAGTAAACATTCTAACTGAAGATTTTTCAAATTTAATGAAGAACTTAAATATTTCTAGAAATTCTAATCCTGTTTATAAATTAAATCTTAAATCTAATGGTAGAGAAAAAGAAGTTTTCTCATTTATACAAAGGTGTGAAGAACTAATGCTTGCACCTAATATTTCAAACACAGATTATCCGGAATTGATCTATTTTCTGGAAGGGCTTGACGTGGTTTAGAGCCATTAGGTCTCAAATAAATTCTTGGGATGAGCTTATTCTTAAAATAAAAAGTGACTTTTTACCTGAAGGACATGAAGTTTTGTTAAATGAAATTAAAAACAGAAAACAGACCTTTGTTGAGATTCCAACCACATTTATTTCTGAAATGATTAATTTATTTTCTCAATTATACGTTCCTGCTACTGTGGTTGAACAACTTAAGATTATTATGAAAAATTTACAGCCTTAGTATGCAACACAATTGGCTCTTGTCGATGTTACCAATATTTTTCATCTTGTTGATTTATGTAAAAAAAATTACAACAGGTTAAAGTACAACACTCGAAATTTAAATACAATTCAAATTCCGATTTTTAAAAACAACCTGAAAATAAATCAAAATCTTTTACTTCGAATCAAAACAATAAACCTAAAATTAATTTTACTGGTGCTAAACCGAAAATTTCAAATTCAACTCTTCAAAATTCAAAAAGCAATACGGCTAACCCAACGACAACTTGTTTTAAATGTAAACAATTAGGACATACCTATCACGCCTGTGACAATGATGATAATATTACCTTTTGTTACAAATGTGGTCATTCCGACTTGACTTTTAGTAATTTTTCAAAAAACTTTTAATTGGGAGGTGTTCTGTTAGTCTACACGTTCCTAACAATTTTACAGAGACTGACAAACATGTTTGGAAAGAATGGTTGATTACAGTAAATAAATTTTATGGAAATTTGTTCAAAATTTGTTGAAAAAAGAAATAATTGTAGACCTTTTATGAATGTAAAATTTTTTAACGAAAATGTTGTCGCTTGATTAGACAGTGGAGCTACCGTTACAATCCTAGGTAAGCCCGCAATGTTTTTAATTGACAAATATGATTTGAAATTCAATAGGAATCCACCTTTCTCATCATTAATTATTGCCGATGGTTCTTTACAATCCATTTTGGGAAGTATTGATTTATCTTTGACTATTAATGATATTACAAAAACAATTTTAGTTATTGTTTCTGAAACTATTACCACTGCACTTACTTTGGGAATATTTTTTTGTCAATTATTTGCAATTAAAGCTGATTTTGGTGAAAACTGTTGGTGCAAATTCTGCAGAAACAAATTTTTCAATGATTAAGAGTATCGACGATCTGATCAAATTACTGAATTGTATCAACTTATTGACCTTTTCAAAACTTTAGCAAATTCAAAATTAGGTGAAACCAATAAAATTTTTCTTACTGTTAACACTGGTGATGCTATACCAATTAAACAAACGTATTATCCTTTATCTCCAGCTATGTTGGAACATGCAAATAAAGAAATTGATGAAATGTTAGATCAAGGAATTATTAAACCCAGTTCTTCCCCTTGGAATTCTCCAATGGTTTTAGTTCGAAAGAAATCAGGCGAGCTTGATGCAAAAAAATTAAATTCAATTACTAGGAAAGATATTTTGGATACATTAAGACATACTAGGTATTTAACTTCAATAAATTTAAAGAAAGTTTTTGGCAACGTAGAGATTTATTTGAATACACTGTTATGTCAACGGGACTGACCAATGCACCCGGTAGGTTACAAGGACTCCACTTTGGGTAATGATTTATCACAATCGGTTTTTGTCTATTTAGATGACATTATTATATTTTCAAGTACATTTAAAGAACATATTTCTATTTTAAAAGAAGTTTTTAAAAGGCTTAACGATGCTAAATTAAATATTAATTTACATAAATGTGAATGTTGTAGACCACAATTATCATATTTGGGTTTTGTTATTGATAAAAATGGTCTTCATACCGATGCATTAAAAGTGGAGGCGATTTCAAAATGTCCTCAACCAAAAACTTTTGCAGAAGTTAAACGATTTATCGGAATGTGCTCATGGTGCAGGCGGTTTATTAACTATTGTTGCACAGTTTTATCTTCAATTAACAATTCACTTAAAGGAAAAAAGGAATCTCAAAAAGTTTCATGTAACAACGAAGCTAATGATTCATTTTTAAAAACTAAATCTTTATTAGTAGAGGCTCCTATCTTAGCGAGTCCCAATTTGTCAAAAATATTTTATTTACAATGCGATGTCTACAATTGTGGCATTGGCTGTGTTTTAACCCAAGGTGAGGGAAACGATGAAAAGGTTATTGCTTACGGTTCTCGTACTTTAAATAAAGCCGAGCAAAGTTATTCTATTACTGAGCGTGAATTCCTAGCTGTTATTTTTGGAATTCAAAGGTTTAGACCTTATATTGAAGGCACATATTTTAAAGTAATTGTAACAACCCATTTTGAGTTGTACTAAAATATACCGTAATTTAGATTCTTCGTACATTTAATTGTAAATATAAGAAACAATTTTATTTATTAATGATTTGTAAGTATGAGGTAGGCAACTTAATTTGCATTTTGGTGTAACTTAAGTGCATATCTTCTTAAAGGTTTCTTTAAATTATTTTTTGCTGCTCATATCGTTGACTTAATTCTTTGCGAAAATATTTTCGCGCAACGCGTCGTCATCATCTGACATCCTAAAGCTTCCATTTTTTTTCCTACTTCTTGTGGTACGCCGTTAGATGCAGGAAGCTTTTTTTTGGGTTTCCCACTAAATTTTGCGAAAAGTGCCATTGATTTTATGGTACTTTCTTTTTTTTACTTTTACACTTTTAATTTTACCGCTCTTGATTGCACAATTAATTATAGTGTTACGTATGCTTTCATTTTATGATGGCGTTTTGCTTTTAATGCAGATCTGAATGTGGACTCCATTATTTATTTTGAACCTTCAAAGGAATGCAATAAATATTGGTTTATTCAATTTCAAGAAGAAAATTTATAGAAGGAAAATTCCAGTTTGGTGGTTTACAACATTATTTCAAGATATTGGGCAATATAGGTGCAAAGACGACATCACCTTTGGTTTACATTTCCGTAATCGTTTAGATACCAGAGGTTATTAAAAAGTTTGTGTACAAAAATTTTACGAACAGGTATTTGTTTAATAATTATTTAGTAATTTAAGGCTATAACTAGTTTTAAGATAAATTTTATTTAACCCTATCATTTTAACTGTTAATAAACATAGTTTGTATATTTTTTATTTTTTTACATTTTGGTAGAATTTTTATTGTAAACAACCTCGGTTTAGTTATTCCGAGTATAATTAAAAAAATAACTTGGCGTCCGAGATCATTTTTATTAGTGTTGAATTGCATTTTTTATTATTTATGTTAAGCGAAAATAACACAGCATAAATTTGTGGTAATTAAGCAAATCAAAAGAATGAAACACCCTACTTTAAACTACCGACTGAGTCAAAGGCATTATTTTTGGTGAATGGTTTGTATCTCCAGTTAGTTTAACGATTTGTTCGGAGAACATTTTAACACTTATTTATTTATTATATTATTAAAACACTTTTTATACGATTACCATAACCACTCATTATATAATTACTGATCATCATTCACTGATTTGGCTCAATAGTTTAAAAGATCCTTCAGGTCGATTAGCCCAATGGAGTGTTAAACCAAAAATTTGATTTTGAGGTCATTCATAGGAAAGGTAAATTAAATGTTGTTCCTGACGCACTTTCAAGACCGCCATTAGAAATTAACTCTTTAGAATTTTCAGCTGTAGATTTAGACGATTGGTATAAGAAAATGTTAATTAACGTTTCAAAAAAATTTTGAATTATTTCCCGATTGGAGAATTGAAAACGATAAACTTTTTACAAATTTATTTCAAATGAGTTAAATGTTGAATCCAATTTAGTGGAATAGAAATTAGTTGTTCCTAAATCTTTAAGGAAAATATTTTGAAAAATTTTCACGATGATCCTACATCAGTATATTTTGGTGCTTTTAAACCTTTTTCGAAAATTAAATAATTTTATTATTGGCCAAAAATGAAATCATACATTTCCAAATACATTCGAAATTGTAATATTTGTAATCAAAGTAAATCTTTATAATTTAATCATTATGGTTGTATGAGTAAATAGAAGAATGTGTTTCTAGTTTTCGGGGTACCACAAATTTGCATGGCTGACAACGCCCCTCAATTTAAGAGTGCGTTGTTTAAAAATCTATTAGAGTCTTACAAAGTTCCATCCATTTGGTTTAATGCGAGTTACCATCGCCAAGTAAATTTTGTTGAAAGAGTTAATAAAGTAGTAGGTACTGCAATAAGATCTTACATTAAAAATAATCACAACGGATGGGATGCTGAAATTCACAAAATTGCCCATGCTACTCGTAACGCTGTTCTTGAATCTACTAAATTTTCACCTTCCTTTTTGGCCTTTGGTCGAACCGTTCCGATTACTGGAGATTTTTGGTCGATTAAAAGATTTTAAAGAGGATGATTTATCAGTTAACAACCGTGAACGGTTGGTTCAAGATTTAAATGAACTTTCACCGATTTTTAAGAATGTTTTTACATGCAGCTTACGAAGGAAATTCATAATCTTACAATTTGCGACGTCGTCTATTAAAATTAAACGTCGGAGATCTAGTTTGGAAAAAGAATTTTACCTTATCTTATGCGACGAAAAATTATAGCCAAAAGTTAGCTCGAAAATTTACTGAAGCGAAAGTTATTGAAGAGTTAAGTCCAACCACGTACTGATTGGCCACTCTTAATGATAAACCTTTAGGTATTTAAAGATTAAAGACATAAAACCACATTAAATCGAAATTATTTTTATTCAATACATTCTAGTTTCTTACCTACATTTTAATTACTTTGATTATTTTTCAATAGTATTTCGATTTTATTTTTGTGCTTATTTCGCACATCATTTTATTTATGTTTTGTGCTTATTTCGCACGCCATTTATTTTATTTTTGCTACAATTGTATAGCACGATCGTTGATATTTAGATTATATTGTGCAACTGATTTTGCCGATTTTTTTGGTCTTTAGTTCTCAGGTAAATTATTTTCATTTATTGGATTTACAATTGCTGTTGTTACAATAGTAAAAATTGAAATAACCATTTTGAGTTTACCTCTGATCGTTAATTGACGTGAACTTTTCTAACTGTTAACCGTTGGTAACAAAACTAGAAATACTTAAATATGTATCTGTTTTGTTTCGAATTAATTTATTTTGGTTACCCAAACACTATCTTCAAAATTCTAGCTTTTGATGATTCATGATTTGTCCAGTGTTCTAGACTCAGACGGTGCTTTATGTTCTTCGGTTCACATCGTGTCAACCTTGTTTTAGTTTACATCCTAACCATGACTTCCTGATTATGACACCGGAGTACTCTTGGGTGAGGCTATGAATGTGTTCGCAATAGGGTGCACAATCCAATCCATTTATACACCGTGTCCTGGTAAAGACTTTGTTATACCGATTTTGACTTATTTAACGGGACATAACTGTGGATGTTTTATGTTGACGTACCCAGGGGGCTGGAGTTGAGATCACCGGGGAAGGGTATTGGAACCGCTCCCTTTCGGCCTGGATTTTCGCAATTTTTATAGTTTGTGTTTGAGGAAGTTTGATTCTTGCATGGAGTGGAAATTTGCCGTGATTTTTATCGTAGTCATGACAACTGTTCCCAGGTTCCCCGCCCTCTAAACCTTCAGGTCATGGTTGGTTTCTGTTCTTCTTTACCTTAGCTTCAATTTTTTGTTACTGGTTTTTTTAATTTTGCTCCCCTGGCGGAGGTTTGATTCACAAACCCCAACATCTTAAAGCTTGCATAGCTTTATTTTAGATTTTGGACCCTATAGTTTCAACTAGTGGCGTGCGCGGGCGGTAGCGCGTCATTTGCCGTGACAGTGACAGTGTACAGAAGTGTCTTACGTTACTCTCTTATCCTGTTTTATTTAACTAAGTACCTATTATCATTATGCCTTCTATCGGTAAATGTGTTAAGTGCTCTTATCAAATATCTTTGTGTGCTATGTTCCGAAGACCGGTCTCAATTAGGGGATTTAGTTAAAATGATACTTGAACTTAAGGAAGAAATAAGAACTCTTAAACAACAACGATCTATAAACGATTTCGAAGCTACATACAGGGAGAATTTAATTAGCGAATTAAATGAACGTAATAATAGATCTCGAAACATTATTTTACATGGTATCGATGAACGCCAAGGTAACAGCGATGAACATAAAATTCATGATACTACTCAAGTAAAGAAGGTCATTGATAATATACTTTGGTATGTTCGAACAATTTAAGTGTGTTTCGTCTTGGACGGCCTTCTGATAAACCTCGGCCTATCAAGGTTGTGTTAAATAGTAAGGAAGTTGCATTATCAATTTTGAGAAATAAGGCTAAGTTGTTACCTAACAGCAACATACCCCACCATAGTTACTTTAAAAAACTAACCGCCCATCCCACTTTAGATTCCTCCAGCACAACTTATAATGACAATAGCAGATTAGATAACTTAAAATGTTATTACCAGAATGTTGGTGGATTGGAATCTAAACTTGATTCTTTATACGCATATGCATTTGATTGCGAGTGTGATATTATTTGTTCCGTAGAAACTGCTCTTACCCCTGATATCGTTAACAATGAATTATTACCAGATTCCTTTAGTATCTTTAGATGTGATCGCAAATTAGACATTACTCAACAAAGATGGGGTGGAGGATCCATGATTGCCGTTAAAAATCATGTTTTATGCGAATCGGTTGACGTTTCCATTATAACAACCGCTATTCTGTCTATTGATATTGTCGGATGTAAGTGTAATTTTAAATATTACGTTTTGTATGTTATCTCAATATATATTCCTCCTAATACCACATTAAATAACTTTCAACTATTTTTTGAGCTACTAGAACAACACGAGTATAGTTTTTGTAAAGTTCTCATTGTAGGAGACTTTAATATGCCTAATTTTAACAACATTAATATTATTGATAATCGCACAGTTATTTTGAATCATCACATGGATTTTTGTAATTTGAACCAATCACATAACTAATATTAAAGATAGATTACTGGATTTAGTATTAAGTAATGTCAATTGTAGTGTAATCCACGATAATGCACCTATTGTAATAGAAGATGCATATCATCCCGCCTTAAAGATTGTGCTATCGTATACAATCAATAAAATTGACCGATTCTCAATTAATAATAAGAATAAACGCTACAACTTTAGGCGAGCTGATTATGCCAATTTATACAGGGTGAATCTTATCTAATCCGCCAAAATTAAAGGAGTACTAGAACTCATCATTCTAAGCAAAAAAGTTCATATGTACATGGGTCCGGAAATGCTTCGTTTCCGAGATACAGGGTGTCAAAGTTGAAAAAAGAAATTGCGTTTTCTTCAATATCTTTCGACTGTTTCGAAATAATTTCATGAAATTTCGTATACGGGGGTTTTTTGGGATGACAAATTCAAATTTTTTGTCCATTTAGTTGTGGTTTCTAGAGGGCGCCAGCGGCAACCATTTCGACCCCTTTAAATCGTTGCAACGTTTTTGTGCCACACTGTATGCCATTTTGGACTAGACAAATCGATTCTCCTATCTTTTCTGTTAAAAAAAATTAGTGAAGTCGCTAGGAGCAACCCTTTCCGAGAAAAACGCATTTAAAACTCACAATGTTTGTTTATTTAAAACTAACTTTTGTAAGGAGCACTAAAATAGCCAACATTAAAAAAAGAAAAAGAAAAGAAATTAATATTAACAGTAAGCATGTTCTTTTGATAACAACTGTTCATAATGCCCAAAAAAACCCGTATACGAAATTTCATGAAATTATTTCGAAACAGTCGAAAGATATTGAAGAAAACGCGATTTCTTTTTTCAACTTTGACACCCTGTATCTCGGAGACGAAACATTTCCGGACCCATGTACATATGAACTTTATTGCTTAGAATGATGAGTTCTAGTGCTCCTTTAATTTTGGCGGATTAGATAAGATTCACCCTGTATAATTCAATTTTAAGCATAGATTGGTCTTTTCTAGAGTAATACAGACATGCTGATACTGTGTTTGAACATTTCTATAAGGTTTTATATCAAATTCAATCTGCTTACAAGAAATATACCATCAAAACACAAAATTCTGTCTCTGCCGATCCTAAAAAGTTTTGGAAACATATTAACTCTTTCAGAGGTTCATCTAGAATCCCTTGTACTGTTACCTATCAAAACTCTACTTTCACTGTCCCGAATCTATTGTTAACGTATTCAGGGAGTATTTTTCCAGCGTTTACTCTCCTGTAATTTGTAGAGATCTATATTACCTTGGCGAGTATAATAACCTACCTACCATATTTATCCGTGATATCAACCTTCATGAAGTACTTGCGGCTATACGTAAACTAAAAAGCAGTGACACAACTGGTCCTGATAAGATACCTGGTTTGCTAGTTAGAGATTGTGCGTATGTTTTCGTGCTCCTCTGTGCTATATTTATAATGTATCTCTTAACTCTAATATTTTTCCAAAGTTGTGGAAAATAGCAAATATTTGCCCAGTTTTGAAAGGTGGTAATCGTAGTGATGTCACCAACTACAGACCCATAAGTATTTTAAATAATTTTGCAAAAGTATTCCAAATAATTATCTACTCCAGAATTTATCCTTTAATTAAAAGATACATATCTGCTTATCAACATGGGTTTATGGAGCAGAGATCCACAGTCACCAATCTTGCACAACTTTCGCATTTAATAGCAACTGAACTTTACAATCTCGGGTAAATTGATATCATTTACACGGACCTCAGCAAGGCGTTTGATGTTGTTACACATGACATCATTGTTGCTAAACTTAAGAACATGGGCTTTCACGATACCCTTCTTAAATTTTTTCCCTCTTACCTAGACGGACGGATACAACGCGTTGTCTACAATAATTACATCTCTGAGACTATTGTTGTTACCTCTGGAGTTATTCAGGGATCCAATTTGGGCCGAATTTTACTTTTACTATTTATAAACGATCTTCCTGACAGAATTGAATGTGGAAAGCTGAGATTTGTGGATGATATTAAAATATTTTCTAAAATATGGTCTTTTAATGACTGTGAATACTTCCAGCATCAACTTAATTGTGTATTAGATTGGTGTTCTACTAATTATCTACCTTTAAATACGTCAAAATGTAAGGATGTATCGTTTACTAAAAAATCTCAAAAATTTTAATATAACTACAAACTTGCATCTTCACATCTTTCAAGAACTAATTTGACCAAATATTTAGATGTGTACTTTGATAGCAGCTTTACCTTTTCTTACCATATCAATGAGTTATTTCGGTTAGCAATTAGTATGCTTGGTTTTATTTTACGCAACTGTAAAACATTTTCAAACATAGATGTTCCTAAAACACTTTATCTTACATTGGTACGTAGCAAACTAAACTACTGCTGCTTAATTTGGTATCCTACCCGAAAGTATCTGATAAATGCTTTTGAAACTATAGAGAGACGATTCCTAAAATTTCTGGCGTTTAAGGCTGGTGGGGCTCATCCCGAGAGAGGATGTTGTCATATTGAATTATTGAATAGGTTTGACTTTTGCTCTCTTGAATTTAGAAGACGTATAATAAGTTTAAGTTTTCTTTATAATCCTATCCACAACAAAATTAATTCACCTGAGTTGTTATCTTTAATTAATTTTTCAGTTCGTCACATAACACTCGATACAGAACAGAATTCCAATATACGATACCACATACAAATGTATTGTACATGTCTCCAATTATTAATGAATGCAGAACTTATAACGAACACTGTCTCCTTGTTGATATTGATTTGAATCACTGTACATTACAAACATTATTAAATCGAGTTAGTAATTAATTTAAATACCACGTACTTAGTTTTATTTTATATTTAGCATATTTAGTATATTTAGTAACACAATGTTTTGTTTCTTTATGATTTATCCTTGTACACTGCGTAAGTTGTGCTTTTCATAATTGTCCTATAATTGGAATTAATTATTTTATTGGACAATGAATGCTATTTATTTATTAGCTTTTGATGGTGATGCGAGAGGTCTTTTCTGACCGACATCACCACATTTTCCGTACTTCTTCGTACATTTACTGTAAGATTTTGTTCTATTTGGACATTTATTTAGAATTTAGTTATTACCATTTACATTTTTCCTTGAATTTTAATTAGCTCAAATTTTTTTATATTTCATCAGATTTTGATAAAATATTTTTATTATATTGGTGTTTGAAATCTCCGATTCCAACTTTTAAGGGGGTGGGGGTAACAAACTTTTTACATTTGTAATAAAATTTACGTATAGGTAGGCAATTAACGTGCATTTCGTGCAGCGTGTGTTGCATATCTGGTTGCATAAAAACATGTAATTTAATTATTTTAATTAGAGCTAGTACGCATATTGTTCGAGTTTCAGACATGATCATGCTTAAAGACCTTAGCGTCGTTTTGGTGGAGTTAAAAAGGTGGATGTAAGCATCCATTATTGCTTGTTAAATAATTTTTATTAAGAGTGCAATAAATTTTATGGTAAGTTGTAAAAACTATTATATTAAAGTTTGAGACGTTTGCTTTTTTCAGGCCCCTTTTATTTTTTAATATTTACTTTAATTTCACCTTTACCGATACGTTTCACACGTTATATACGTTTACGTAATTAATTATTTTACTGTTAATCCAATTCACGGTATTAGTACGATTAATCAAGACCTTATCCATTTGGGAATTACAAAGCATACAAATCCAGATTTATTTCAACATGAAGTAGTATTACGCATCAATTTTCAAAAACGCTGACTCAGAATATGTACCCATTTTCGTTATCTACAGTGTGACCAAAAATAGGGTATTCTGATTCCATTAATTACTTGCAACATTAATTACTCACAACATTAATAATTATTCATTAGTTTTTTTAACGTTACTAACCCTAGCATTAAGTATTTCTGTTTATAATTAAGTATAGGTTGTGTTAATAAAATTTGTTGTTGTAGAATTTTCTTTAAACTTTATTGTATAATGGTTTACTTGTTTATTCCATATTTAAAAACAAGTTGGCGTCCGAATATTTAATTATAGTTTCAGGAAGAAACAACCTCGATTTTAAAGCGAACCTGCCTAGGTACATGTAAATATTTTTTGGTCAATAAGACAAATCGATAATTTTAAGAACCTGGCCCAGTTATATCCACGACTGACCAAAGGCACCAAATCTTCTTGTTATTACCCAAACTGTGAAGTAGCTAAAATTTGTAGCCATGGGTGTAGAAGTATACGTATGGACCTTTAGGATTTGTACACGATTAAAAGGTTATTTACAACGTTCCCTCGTCGTGGTTTGTCCCACCTATAAGAAATAAATCCCTTTTACCTTCATATCAGATTGATGATTAATTGAGATGCCTCACCTGTTTTTTACCTTTCTTCCCGATAACTTTTTGAATTGAAGACACTGCAGTAACGTTTATTTCATCAAAGTTGTAGATATCTGTATGCTGAAAATTTGATGCCTTCACAATCTCTAATTTGTCGAAGGAATTGTTAACAGTGGTTCTACTGAATGCCGTCATTCTTGCAAGAGATGTTGTTTCTGACTTTCTTATAGAAAGGCTATGATGTCTCTTCACAAATCTTTTAAACCAATCTTCTCTAGCTTCTTTATTTTGTTTCCATTGTTCAGGATGTTTAATATGATGTAACGTACCAATTCTTGTCTGTTGTTACCTTAATTTAAGTTTCGAAATTTGCATTATTATTGATAAGTATATTTACATTACACTAGTATGTTTAAGCATTTCTTTTTTCGTTCAATAATTAAAAGTTTTATATCTCAATATTTTCTCTGCAGTCTTCATAACTACAAACGCCCAGTGTATATTTTAGACATCTAATTTTAGTTGTATGCGCAACGTGAATTGAATACGCTTATGCATTCCCGTTTATTATGCCGTGCAGTTCAGACGTTATCTTTTTTAAGTTTTGCTTCCATTTTATAAGGTATGTAAAGGCGTCAAATTACATTTTCTATACATTATATTTAATAGTGAATAAGGTAGGAACAAACGGTAGGAACAAGGAAACCGCTTATCTTAAGAAAAAGCTTTTATTTTGGTAAATTTACATATCGTTGTGAAGCGTGGTATGACGTCACGAACTTAACTTTGTTAAAATGACGAGATAATGCAATGTCGTCTTTATGAACATAAATGGAGATACCTTTGTTTTGCATAAATCACATATGCTGTTATACATATTCAGCGTTCGTCGTTATATCAACAGATATTAATCAGACATTTTACTTTATTAAATACACATATAAATACAGTTGTTTAGTACTTATTCAGATTTCCTATTATGCTTTGAGATACAACCCTTCTGAATTTTTGTTGTATTTTAATTGTTAAACCTAGGAATTGAGTGGTGTCCAATAAAACAAATGTTAATACTGATTACATCTATGGAAAAATATCTGCTTCCCTCTCACTTGATGAATGAGTTCTCAATTGCAGTAAGTTTTTATAAGTTTGTACCTCACTGATCTAGTTCGTGGTGCAATTTACCTTTTACAATATAACAAAACAAAATAACTTTTTATTTGTTATAACGATTCTTTTCAGCAAACTGGAAAGCCAGCTCTCTCCATTCCTTAGGAGTTACTCAGTAGGATATTTTTTGGCAGTTCAATAACAAATTAGTTAAGTCACTCTCTATTACCTCCCAAAAACTCTGTTGTGCTTAGAATTTGGTTTGAAATCCACTTTTTCTTAACAAACTTCGTTGGCCCTTTTTACGTGAAACGCCAATCTCGATTTTGTTACGTGCTATTGATCGCATTGAACAACGATTATTTATAACTTATCTCATAGCGCTCCTTAATTCATCTTCAGGAAAATCGCAGTCGCTTTTCTTGATATATTTGCGTGCCGTCTATGTACAAAAAAGTTAATATTATTATGAAAAATGAATATTTTTACTTATTTTATTGAAAGTATAGTTATATGGCGTTATAATCGACAGCGTTGATTGCTGCGGTCATTTTATTCCCATAAGCACACCTAACCCGATTTTGTAAAATATTTCAAAACACCGCAATAAGTTGTGCTTAAAATGTAGCAATTTAATCAATAAGAGTCGTAGGTACATATCGAAAGGATAGCAGTGTAAGTGGCGGACCGAGAAAACATTATTATTGTAATAACAATTTTCAAGTCGCAATTTGCTACTGCGAAAGAAAAGATAATGGGTTTCAATGTCTTGGTGATAACTCGTAATTTGATAATGTTTTTCGGGATATTTTATTTTGTGTATTTTTATGTAACTGATATTTGACTAAGAGTTGAAAAGGAAAAGAAAAACATATGTTGGGGTAGAGAACAGGTGTCCTTTTGAAACTGCCTTTACCGAAAGACCGTGACGAATCGTTGAAAATTTCTATACACACGGATTTCTGCTAAAAACGTAGCGTTAGTAATTAGTTACATCGGAACATACCGCAATCAAAAGGCGTCTTTGTTACTTGGAAATTCGAAACCTATAAAGTTTGTTATGGACGAGTACATATTTTAAAATTAATACTTCTTTTGGTAATAAATATGAAAATATTCCCACGTAATATTTCTTGTTTTTTTTATATAACGTTTAAAAGGCAGTTGAAGCTAGAGTTTTTATTCAGTCGGATCGTTCTGATTGTTTGACTGCAAACCATCATTGTAAACCTTTGTGGCTATAAATATCTTATCGTGTCCATTTTAGTAAAACTATAATGTAAGTTTTTCAAAAATTAATCTACAAATTACCGCCACCGTCTTGAGTTTAAACCGTGTATCAAATCCGCCGTGTTTGTGAATAAGTGGTTAACTAAAGGATTATATGCAAAAGTAAGTTGGTATTTTAATGTACATAGATTAAATCTCGCAGCAAGCAATTCAACAAGCCTACGTAACCTTTTAAAAATCAATCATTGCCATGCAAGAAGTTTCTATTTAATTATGCAAGAACGAGTATTAAGCTGAAATCTGTTAAAATAAAAGGACTCCGCGTTAGAAAGCAGTGTCCCCTCCCTCATTTCTTGTATGAGTTGGCATTGTTGACTGTTTACTAATATTTTCTCAGTTAATTGTTATAAACGATATCGGGGGTTACAGACACGGGTCCAGATGACATTAAAACCACCTCGAATTCCATTGTTACTGTTAAACCAACCCTTTTTTATTGTTTTAAGTGCAGAGAGATGTATAGATGAAAGTATAAGCAGAGGAAGAGATGCTGTAATTTGTAACGTAGTCACTAAAACTTGCAGGTAGGTTATCGGTCACTTTGTTATGATTTATTTGCACTTTACCCTTGCAAGGCTTTGTTTTAATGATTTTTTTTGTCTTTGATTAAGCCAGATTAGTTAGAATTTTTTGTCTACGAACTGATTTTTCTTTAAATATATGTAATTTATGGTAATTGTACGTATGTATTATTGTGTTTTTATTCACCGCACAATTGTGTATGTGCAAATTCTGTGCCTATTTTTTGTTCTTATCTAAGTGTAGGCAAACTGCATTGCAGTTACCTTACTGTTACCTATTTAATTTTACTGTTTGTTGTATTTTATGTGTACCTTAACCTGCATTATTATTTTCTTATGTACTTTAGTGTTAACTTAGAGACCGGCATGATTGTTACTGTGTCTATGTGTAGCTAAACCGCTTTTTATTTTTTCTGTTACTTAATGATATAATGTACGTACTTTAATCGGATTTAGTAATGTTTTGTTATATATTGAACCCTTTCGATTAATGTACTTGTGCAATTACTTAGCAAATTAACGGGTTGAACTATCATTGCGCAAAACTCGTTAATTCTAATTTGAGTAGTTTCATTGTTTACCTGTCCCACATCCTATCTCATTCACATAACCAGGCCAATTATTTTTGTCAAATTTAGGTTTTGCGAGTAATTAAAAATCAGTCTAGTAAATAAATCTAATATCTTAATTAAATTTAAAGTTACAGCACCTGAGCACAAAACACCCGTCGTACCCCTTCATGTTATGTGCGAATCATGTAACTTTAAATTTTCGTGCTCTCTCGGCAACATATGACAGAAACGATTCAACAGGATTTTCCCTGAAAATGTGCACTCTTTTGCTACACGTCGGCATTGTTCATCCAAATTGTCGATGTGCTGAATACAAGTGGAACAAACATTCGCGGCCACGCATAGATTGGGCTCATGCAGAAATCTATCATTCGTTCCCTCACACACCTTCTCCTGCATGCACTCCAAATCGTAAAAGATAAACATAGATGGTTTACCATTACTACTGTCACGTCGAGCCTTGTTAACAGCCATGTAGTAGAGATGACCGATAGGTTTTTCGCTCATGCACATGGGACAACGATTGTATCCGCATCTATGTTTACCCTTTACTTCAGTTGCTTTAAGACACTTTAAACATCTACGTAATTTTTCACGTAGTGTAGCGTCCTTATGCTGTCTAAGGCATTCCTCCCCATAAAAAAATCTCCTGCAATCATTACAAGTAATTTTAGGATTTTCAATAGAACATGGCTGGTTTTGATGACACGCGGGGCACTGGTACATACATTTCATATGATCTTTTTGTTATTATAACGTTTTCTACAGTGCTTGCAGTAATAACCGCAGGTAAATGCTGAAGTGAGACTGGTGATGACGTTATAGTGTTCGTCTTCTAATACTAAATTTAAAACTACTCTACCCTGTTTCCTGGGACCCTCAAAGTAAACCGAATCACCTACGTGCGAACTATAAACTACAATGGTATATGAAGCTAAATGATTTTGAAATGCCTGGATGTGTTCGTAACTACCACCCTGACTAAGATCTACCCCACTGTTTTGGCAAAGTTGTACAGCTCGTGATTGGAGTAAAGGACAACCCATCTCCATACAGTGACGCATTGCATCGTTATTTCTAAATGCGATCGCTAGGACTAGGGCACGAGCTAAACAATTATTATCGTTGATTGCTGCGGGGACAACAATAAGACCATGTTTTTTAGCTTTACGAAAGTCTTCAAATTTTAAACCTATCAAGTTTTTGCGTCCATACCCTACAGGTACCGACACTCTATCCGCATTTAAAACTAACAAGTCACTCGAGAAAAAACTAGCGTTGCTCTGCATTGCCTTTTCAAGTAGCGACATTATCACTTTCACCGACAACTGGTCCACTCTTCTAAATGACAGGCCGATTGGTTTGTCTGGGTAATTTGGATTTCTTAACGTAATCCCTACACGGTCTGACGGAGCTGCATCCTTGATCGTGTATGCATAGAACTCCTTGAATGCACTCTACAAAAAAATATGTATTAGATAAATAACATTGTTAGTAAATGGTATATTTTACCTGTAACCATGTTAAGGGATTATCCTTGCACGTATCGTCATTAAAACTAAATGTCAGCGATTTAAACATAGTGTTGAATTTTTTTTTGAATTTACTATTTGACTCTCCTATTATATTTAATATGATTGAATCCCGTTTGGGAGGAGGATGGTCTGGCCTGTTACTGGGAGCCTGAGCCCGATTGGTCTTGCGCCTGTAATGTACTCATTCAGTAAGCGAAACAATAAAAATTAGAAAAGACATACCGCTATCAAATCCTCCGCAGCTGTAGTTCCCATCATCTCATCATCGTCAAACACAGCCTCCATGTTTACCTGAGCAGGGCTTTAAAAAAATAATTAAAACTGAAAAATAAAAAACAAGCATATACTTACATTCCGCCAACCCGTTGTGCAGCCTCCTCAAAATCATTATAAACCTTTATCGAATCGATACTGTCATTTTCACACAACATCTTATAAGTAACAATATTATAAGCATTTTTCAACCCCTCTTCGGTTAACGCGCCAGCACTGAACCACTCAAGAATTTGGTTAACGTTTAAAGACTCCATAGCTAAGATAACGTAATGCTCTCCGGAACAGAACTAAATTAGCTTTTATAGTATTTTACATGGTCAAAGGTCAAATTAAGTTGTTTTGAAATTCACAAGGCCAACTTCAAGGCCGATTTCGTCTATGGCTAGCTTCAAGGCCGATGACTTTCTCAAAGTAAAATAAGTATGATGTTTATCTTTCAATACCAAATGACCTTATTGCTGAAGGTGAAATTAGGTGATAATAACATAATTAGTACATACGAAGCCAAAATGGGCAGTAAAAGAAATGTAATAACGTTCTTATAACATATTCATTACGGTATAAAACACTAGTTGTAAAACAATGTTAAACAGACGTTTAACTTCATTGAAAAATAATTTTAATTAACTAAAATGTAAAAATACATGCCAACTTTAAATCTAAGACCTTTGTTTAAAAGAACCCTTTTATCATTTTATTACAGAGCAGTCTTCGATAGTAATCTTTAAATACATCGGCACTTTTTATTCTTATATTATTTTAACAATTTATATGAACATAATTAAAAAAGTCTGTTTTACATGTCCGGGCTGATTGACCCTTATAATACAGCGCTTGATTTTTTTTAAATTGAAATACTACGCTATTAATCATCTTTTTAATATCAAAGGGCCTTATTATTCTTCTTTTAATTGCATGATGCATTTGCAGGAGTCCACTAGATAAACATTTCGAAACACTACCTGTATATGAGAAGGGCGTGTTTTAACAACCTTGCAATTAGGAACAGCTGATAACCCTATTAAAACGAAGTGTGAATAATTTTATATGTTATAGCCATTAAATACATAAACGGCCCCATTCAATACTGTTATTAACTATTGGAGGTCGTTATTAATTCGTGTATAAGTTGAAGGTTGTGTAGGTAGAAGGTTACAAACTGCAATTAAAAAGAAAGTGTCATAATAATAACACATATTACAACAAATAATACAAGGTCCACTCTCATGCATTTTATATATATTGAAACAATTACTTAAAATAACTGGGAAACCGACTCTAATAATATTTTATTATGAAAACTTCTAATCTATTTATCAGGATACAGATTTTTAAGACAAGATCATCGTACAAGCTAGCAGAATATATTAGGACGCGCATACAATTATACCCTTCAGCGAAACGTGTCTTACAAGTTAACACGTAATCAATGTATAAATAAATTTCGTATGTTAAACAATATGTAGATAGGAGTTAAAATAAATGTAATAATTTTAATAACAATCTCATTTGATAAAAATACGCTAATAAAGTAATATGGGGAAATACAGTCAATTTTTCCCGCACGTAATTATTACCTAATCAATCCTTTAAATGAGTTTTATATCATTCAAATATCTGATAAACAAGCTCTAATAAATGTTAATAGTAGACACAGGTTAAATAAACTATCTTTTACATCTAATGATTATTTGTGCACCCTTATCAGAATACAGATTTAAGATCATCTTATAGGGCAACAGATTAGGATCGAGAATTTCCCCGGGTTAAAAAATAATTAATTAATTAATAAAAAATAATTAATAAAAAATGATCAACAAAAAACGACTGCTACACGTAGGCATGAAAAAATCAAAAAGGCTAATCAGGGATGAAATTCCCATCAAGGGTTGAAAAAGGCCACTGAAAAGAAGCCGTCACACAGCCCCAGCGCCCAATCCAAGACCAACGCCTGGACCAACCCCAAGTCCAAGACCACCCCAAGCCCAAGACCTAACCCTAAATACACCCCTCACTTGAGCATGTACAAAAAAGGCATGGCTGTCAAAAAAGGCTCTTAGTACAACATTGAAAATCCCATCAAGGGTTGAAAAAAGGCCTCCGAAAAGAAACCATAGGGGTCAAATCAAGGGGCTTTGCCTCTGAAAAGAAGTCATAGGGGTTGAAAATACGCCCCCTCAAGTAAGCGAGTAAAAACAAAAATAATTAGGGATGAAAACCCCATCAAGGGTTGAAAAAGACCTCTGAAAAGAAACCTTAGGGGTGGAAAATACGGTCTCCCACGTGGGCGTATAAAAAAGTGAAAGGTGAGGTTGCCCAGGGGGCGGGGCTTGTGACGTAAAAAAGTGGAGGGGATAGTGTCGGGGTACTACTGCCAGCATTGTGATAACGATGCTGGTAGAGACTGGCTGGCTTGTTCTTTTTAAAACGCTTAAGCGATTTTTTTATGTTCCCTGTTCCGAACGCAGACAGCGAATGTTTTAAAATGTAGAAACAAATTATTTATGTGAAAGTTATGTGTATACGTAAACTGAGTAAGAAAAATAACTTCAATACTGCCTTTATGTATATTGTGGTCTATAAGGCCGATGTTACTGAAAATGACCAAAATATTATGTTCCTATTTAAGGGTTAAAATTGCTAAAATTGAAAACTTTATACATTTGAAAGTCAGAATTCATTGTAACACATGAGGGAATTGAATAGAATCGTTTACAAATGTGTTCTTCATCTTCAGTCACAAAAAATGTGTTTACGCCCACATTGTAAATTTACTAAATTAAGAACAGTAATTTATAATCGTAGAATATAATCTACAGATATAAAATTGTTGTCCCTGTATGCAAAGAAGGGCTTATTTCATAATAATATAGTGTAAAATGCAAATATCTACTATAACGTTTCAATTACTGAACATTGCGGATCAGCTTCTATTGTAACAGCATTAAACTCTGCCATTAAGAACGGAAATAATTATAACTCACATCTCAGACTTAAACCCCGTATTTCTATTATTCAAAGAGACAAGCAAATCTATTATGTGCAATAAACCCAGTATTAATAACAAAGCGGGATGTAAATACAGATTCTAAAATAATTTCATAATGTTAGTTTGTCTTTATGCATAGAATGAAATAACATTTATTTTCAAATACCACACTTTCTAAAGCAATCAAAAATTTTAGACCACGCTAGAAAAACAAAGCATTTTAATCCGTTGTAGTATGAAAATTTAAACATGGGGTACCAAAGCAAAATGACTTAAATATAAAAATGAAACATAAATATCATTCGTTCATAACAAAACTTATAATAAATAAATATCATCTATTTGATTTGATTCACTCACAAACATTTCTGCAATCAACAAAAAAAAAATGAGCATATGATATCATTTTTTGCTTTTACAGTTTATATACTTTAGATTAGAAAAAAACAACGATTTTTTATATAAACATTATATAGATCTCTAGTTGTTTCTGAATTATATACGAAACTTTGACCGCAGTATTGTTAACCAATTTACAAGATAACTTTACAAGATATATGACTGCGTAGAGTAATATTTTACTAGTTCGGTCCTCAATTTCGGTCTTAAACTTAGAGAACTAGAATGTATTGGTCGAGATGCAAATTGAATTGCCGGAATATATTGTTTATATAGGAAACTAGATGTAAACACCCCCTTTTCGTTTACTGCTTAAAGTTTTTTATTCGTAGTAGATAATATCTGAAACGTTTTATACGTATAAATTGCAGTTTCAACGTAATATACTTGGAAATTTAGAGAAAACTTTTGATCGTGAAAGATGAGTACACTTACATAACACATAAACTTGCTTCTACCATTTCAAATGATTGATTAATGCTTTGTAGAATACAAGTTGTGTCTTAAGATTTTGTAACATCGAATTATTTAAGAAATTTATATCCTTTTTAAAAGAAGTGATTGAACATTAGCGATGATTTATACGTATTACCAAACTTTTGTATTATAAATAAGTATGATAAAACTTCGTCATTTTCCAATTTATTACAAGTAAATTTGCTTTTTTTTGTATCATGGTGAAGTTTTTAACAGCTTGTTGAGAATATTTTTGGTGTGGTAGCGTCTAACATTATGAAGCGTTTAAAACGATTTCAAAACACTGTATATTAATAAGTGGCGGCTTATGGTAATATTTCTTAAGAGGCACTTATATAATAAATGTATGAAGAATGAAATTAGTGATACACAAAGAAACAAGGCCGTATGGCACTGTTTGTACGTGTTGGTATATAGTATAAGTTAGACGAAATGGATAAAGTGTCTCATCTATTGCTAACACTACCTAACGCGTATGACGGCGTAATTACTGCGCTTGAGACCTTAAGCGAAAATAATTTAAACCTAGCTTTTCTGAAAACAAGGCTGTTAGACCACGAGGTTAAATTGAAAAATGAAAACAATGTAAGTGCAAAAGTGCTTTACACAGAAAAACAACACATGCATCCAGGTAGTGGTGGAAATAAGAAGAAAAATAAAAATAAACTCATTTTCAAAAATAAATCGGCTATAAAACCCAAAAATAATAAATCACTGTACAAATCATCAAATGTATCGTGTGATCATTGTGGACGTAGAAATCATCAGAAAAAAACTGCTATTATTATAAAATAATGTTCGGTAATCAATGTGATCGTGTACGTGCAATACAGACAGTACAAACAAACAGCGATGGGTTTGCTTTTATGTTAGCCAGTCACGTTAACAACGACTCGAGTAACAAAAATGAAATTAATTTTATTTTGGACTCTGGTGCTACGGACCATATAATAAATCGTAAAAATATTTTGATCGAGTGCGTAAAGTTAGACAAGCCTTTAAAAATTAGTGTAGCTAAAAATGATATTTACATAATTGCGACAATGAGAGGTACACTTGAGGTGACGACAAATCTTGGTGTCTCCGGAAGGATAGAAAACGTACTGTACAGTCCTGAAATATCATACAATCTCCTGCCTGTTCAAAGGATTCAAGAAAATGGTATGACTATAATTTTTGACACGAATCTTGTAATAATTATAAACAAGGATGAAGTAATATTAACTGGTAAGTTAATAAATGGATTAATATCAGTTAATTTTGTTTTAAATGTAAACAAAAACGTGGGTAAACGTGCTAACATGATAAAAAAAATATCAACGACTTTAAGCTATGGCATGAACGTTTAGGTCATATGAGTAAAGTTAAATTTAATATACTAAAACGTTTTAACATGGTCGAAGATATTTCTCATATTACCCCATTGATAATATTTTATGTGAACCTTGTATATATGGGAAGCAAACACGGCTTCCATTTGCAAAAGAAAAGAATAAAAATAATAATAATAGACCACTTTATATTATACACATTGATGTTTGCGGTCCAATCACCCCAAGGACTATTGACAATAAAAATTATTTTGTAACGTTTATTGATGACTTCACCATATTACACAGTAACCTATCTATTAACCTATAGGTCAGAAGTATTCACTGTTTTTAAAGATTTTGTAGCTAAAAGTTCATTTTAATCTTAAATTAGTAAAACTTTACTGTGATAATAGGGGAGAATATCTGTCTGCAGATTTAAAAAATTTTTGTGTTGAAAAAGGTATTACGTATCATCTAACAGTTGCTCATACCCCTCAACAAAATGGTGTAGCAGAGCGCATGAATCGCACGATAACTGAAAAAGCACGTGCGATGATGACCGCAGCGAACTTGCCAAAAGTTTTTTGGGGAGAGGCTGTTTTAACAGCAACTTACATAATAAATTTGTCACCTACGCGCGCTCTGCTTATAAATAAAACACCATATGAACTATGGCATAATAAAAAGCCTAGATTAAACCATTTAAAAATTTTTGGCTCGACTGCGTATGTACATAACAAAACGAGAAAAGCCAAATTTGACAAAAACTCGTTTAAATGTATTTTACTTGGGTACGAGCCGAATGGGTATAAACTGTGGGATGTCGAGGCAGAAAGATTTATTACCTGCCGTGACGTCATAATAGATATAAATTTTAGGGTTTCACGCCCTATTAAATCTAATGAGGTTATTAATGTAATACCTAGTAAAGAATCAGAAACATTTAACGCCGAACCAGGTAAATTAGTAACCTCAAAATTAGATAAAATTCCTGATATTGACACAATAATACCTTCAAATGACAGTATCAGAAAAAGTGGAAGGATTAAAAATATACCTCAAATTTCTTATAATGAAGACGATGATATATATAATTTTCTATTAACAATAAATTCATCCATATCAAAAATTCCTAGAACTTTTTCTGAAATTAAAGACTTGGAAGATAGCTGTCAGTGGGAGCAGGCAGTACAAAATGAGATTGAATCACTCATTAAAAATAAAACATGGATCCTCATAGATACACCCTCCAAGAAAACTATTATTGATTGTAAATGGGTTTTCACTATAAAACATGATGAACAGGGAAATATAAGAAGATACAAAGCTCGACTGGTTGCAAGAGGTTTTAGTCAAAAATATCCTTATGACTATGATGAAACTTTTGCACCAGTTGCCAGAATCTCTAGTTTCCGATTCTTTTTAGCATTTGCAAATCAATTTAATTTACAAATTCATCATATGGATGTGAAGACAGCCTTTTTAAATGGCACATTAAAAGAGGACATATACATGAGGATCCCCGAGGATGTAAAGGCAGACAACAATAAAGTGTGTAAATTATTAAAATCATTATATGGTCTGAAACAATCCTCAAGATGTTGGTATCAGAGATTTGATGATTTTTTTAAAAAAATTGAATTTTCAGAGTTCTGCTGTAGATCCTTGTTTTTATTTTTTAGATAATGGTAACATTTCTAAAAATATTTATATTATTCTATATGTTGACGACCTTTTAATTGCAACTAAAGACAAAAAGACTATGTTAAATTTTAAACACCATTTAACCAATTCCTTTTTAATGGAGGATTTGCAGGAAATTAAACTTTTCTTGGGAATCAAAATTGAAAGAAATAATGATATTTTAACCTTAGATCAAAGTTTGTACGTTAAGGCAATATTAAATAAATTTAACATGAACGACTGTAGATACACCGTTAGCGATCAAATTAGATTATAACTCTTTAAATAGTGATATAAACATTAATGCACCTTGTAGAAATGCTATGGGGTGTCTCATGTACTTAATGTTATGTACACGTCCCGATTTAAGTGCCGCTATTAGTATATTAAGTCGTTATCAAAATAAAAATAATACTGAGTTATGGAAATGTATAAAAAGAGTTCTTAGATATCTTAAAGGCACAATAAATCTTAAATTAAAGTATAAAACAACTATTTTTTCAAATTTAGTTGTTGGTTATGTAGACTCTGATTGGGGTGGTAACGAAACGGATAGAAAAAGCATAAGTGGCTATTTATTTAAAGTTTTTGATCAGTGTACAGTTTGTTGGAACTCAAAAAGACAACAAATGCAGCATCTTCAACTGAGGCAGAATACATGGCATTATTTGAAGGTGTTCGCGAAGCCAAATGGTTAAGATCTTTATTAGGTAGTATTAATTTAAAAATTACCGATCCTATAATTATATATGAGGATAATACTGCCTGCATTTGCATTGCAAATAATCCTAGTAATCACCAGAAGTCGAAACAAATTGACATTAAATACCATTACACTAGGGAACAAATTCTAAATAAAATGGTAATAGTTAAATATATTTCGACAGGTCATCAACAAGCTGGTGTTTTCACGAAACCACTAGCAGCGCCTAAGTTTTTGGAAATCAGATTTAAACTAGGATTAATGAGTTAAATAGCACACCTATATACATCTTATAATATTACATATAATGTTTTGTTTATTAATATACATATATATATATATATATATATATATATATATATATATATATATATTTTATATGCATTAAAAAATTTTTTTTTTGCCAAATTTTTGAGCGGAGGTGTTGGTATATACACAAAAATCATAATGAAATGTATCTATTCACCTCCTTTGTTAAAACTGTAAAACGCCGCAATCCAATAATGACCATTACAAGCAGATGTGTTTTATTGCGCTTGTATCTACAAGAGGGTGGTGTTTGTTTTGACAAAGTAGAAATATAATGCATTGCGTTTTAAGTTTATAGTTAGTTCTTTTAAAAGCTTTGCTTTGTGAACGTTAAAATAAAATATTAAATAAATTGACAGACGTGAGTTTTATTAAATATCCCATAACTCCTACAGTACGTTCTGCAATATACTGATAAATAACTCATTTAACAATATGTTGATTCATGTTTACCTTGTTACTATTTACTTTCGCAAAGTGTGCAGAAACAAAAACAAAAAATTAAACATCCTTAATATTCAAAGTAAAGTAATCCAATATACAGAGTGACCGAACTCGATGATCAAAACGAAAACAGCCGATTCATCTGACCAAATGAAACAAAAATTTGTTAATAAATGTAAGGTCTATTGTTACCGGTTTTCAAGATACAGAGTATTTTTTTAATTTTTTCAATTTCGCCATAGAAATGACCTTATATGTTACAAACTAAAATTAAAATTATATTAAATTTAAAGATGATTTATGGCAATTCTTGTGTTATAAACAATTCGTTGTCATGGATTTAAATAAAACAATTCATGTACAAGAAAGTAACAACATTCGTTAGGTAGCCAAGCGGTTACGTCTGCTAGTTGGCAGTTGTCATCCCTCTGAAGTTGTGGGTTCTAAACCCGGCAGCGCAAAGTATTTTTTTTTCGAAAAGTGGCTAAACCATGGTGAAGAAACAAACAGGTGATGTCAAATATTAGATCCATTATCTTCATATCAATGATTTGAACATTTCTTGCGGATTTGATTATCATATCTTAATTAACTCTCAGTGTCATAATTCGAAAACTAGTGTGTTATACTAGGATGAGATGATAATTGCTTAGCTTAAGAACGAAAGACTAATTTTATGTTTTCAAAATCGTATTATTTTTAAACATAATCACCTAAACGATCTATACATTTTGTCCAACGATGATCTAAAGCCTTGATCCCATCGCGAAAGGTGCTATCTTCAAGGCTTGCAAAATATTCATCAACCGCGAACTTGACCTCTTCGTTAGTCGAAAATAGTTCGGGCGAATAAGGGAGATGCGGAAGCAAATCATACTTCAGTTCGTCCAATTTTTGCCATCGCTATCACAGTTGTGCGGGGCCTTGCATTATTCTGGTGCAAAATGATTTTCTTGTGAGCTAAACCTGGTCTTTTCTGTCGAATAATTTGCTTTAATTTGTCCAACAGATTAGCATAATAAACCCCAGTTATGGTTTGCCCTTCAGGTAAATAGTCTACCATTAAAATCCCTTTGACATCCCAGAATACAGAAGCCATCACCTTACCGGCTGATTTCACACACAAGTCTTTCTTCGGAGGTGGACAACCATGTTCAATCCACTGTTTTGATTGCTGTTTTGTCTCAGGGGTATAACGATGAACCCAAATTTCGTCAGTGGTTATCCATGGGCTCATAAAATCAGTCGGATTTTCTCGAAAACGATCCAGGCATTCTTGCGATATTTGTATTCGGACACGTTTTTGGTCTAGGCTGAGCAAACGCGGCACCCATATCGCAGAAAGTTTTTTCATATCCAATTCTTGAGTTATGATATTATGTACCCGTTCTTTTAAAATGTTCACGATGTTAGCCATCTCACTTAACTTCCATCGCCGATCTTCTCAAAATCATGGTATGGATTTTGCTCATCATTTCCGGAGTAGTGACTCTTTTATGGCGTCCAGAGTGGTGTTCGCCTTTTATACTCGTACGACCACGTTTAAATGCAGCCACCCAGTTATTTACCGTGGAATATGATGGAGCACTTTCACCCAATACGTTGTGCATTTCTTCAAAAATCTCCGCGTCTTTCAAACCTTCTTTAAACAGAAATTTAATAACGGCACGATGCTTGATATTTTCCATTGTTAAAAATACCCAAAACAGACTGGTAATAGGCGGCTGCTAAGAACATAGTATGACACTGACGAAATTAATATTTTCGATACTGTCAAATCAAAGATGGCATTTCAGAAATATGCATCTATTTTTTACTTAACAACGACATCTACGCGGAGGCTAAGCAATTATCATCCCATCCTCGTAGCTTATATAATACAGGTGTTTTTCCTTTGTCCACCGCAAAGCAAGTGGGTTCCCATAAGAGAAAATTCGCCATAAAATTTGAAAAAATCTTGTTTTGAAATTAATTCAGGTCTGACAAATGATGAATGGTGAATGTGTTGCGAATCGATTTAAGATTCCGGAAGGAAATTTTGTGCTATTCAAATTTTTCCTTGGGCATATTTCTGTAACTCCTCTAGTTTGGAACATACAGGGTCATTTTTATGGCAACTCTGCGAAATCGAAAAAATTAAAAAAACACTGTATGTTGAAAACCGGTAACAATAGACCCTACATTTACTAACAATTTTTTGTTTGAGTCAGAGGAATCCGCTGTTTTCATTTTGACCATTGAGTTCAGGACACCCTGTATTATTCAAGCAAAAGCTATGTTTTATGCACAAAATCACTAT
This sequence comes from Vesta saturnalis, assembly GCA_036346205.1. NCBI lineage: Eukaryota > Metazoa > Arthropoda > Insecta > Coleoptera > Lampyridae > Vesta > Vesta saturnalis. The sequence continues at coordinate 679,161 of JARFJB010002553.1, read as the reverse complement.
CAAAGCATATTTAAACCGCCTATTATCCTTTATTTTGTTTTTTGAATAAGTTTTTCACAATGTTTTTAGTTTATCTTGTAAATATATTACAAACTATTCTTGTAGAAAAATATTTGTGTTGAATATGTCATAAATGTTTACATCCCTTATGTAAACAAAATACTGTTTATTTTAAATTTGTTTGGTTTTTAAAACTTGATGAAAATAAATTTTGTTTGGTGGCATTTTTTATTAAATTACGAAAAGTACATCTTTTAGTTTTGATGTTTAACTAACTATAACTTTACTATTTTTGGTAGAAAAAGCTTTGTCTCAAATAGATCATAAACGTCGACGTGGCATATGTAAACAAAAAACTGTTTGTCTTCTAAAACTTTTAAACTTTGATTCCAATAACTTTTTTTTGGCGGTGTTTGTTTGTCTTTATGTACAACAGTGACAATTATTTTTGGCAAAAAAATTTTGTCGAATTTGTCATAAATGTTGACATGGGACATGTAAACAAAACAATTTTTCTTTAAATTTATTTAGTTTTTTAAAATTTGATGAAATTAAATTTTATTTGGCGGCATTTGTTATTAAATTACGAAAAGTACATCTTTAATTTTTGATGTATAACTAACTATAAAATAAACTATTTTAGGTAGAAAAAGATTTGTCTCGAATAGCTCATAAATGTTGACAAAGCATATGTAAACAAAAAACTGTCTGCAATTTTTTGGTTTTTAAAATTTGATTCAAGTTGATTTTGTTTCGCGGAATATGTTATAAGATTACGAAAAGTTTATCTAATTTTTTCTGTATAGCTATGACAAATTATTTTTGTAAAAAAAAAGAATTGTGTACAATATCTCACAAATGTTGACTTAGGACATGTAAACAATAAACTGTCCTAAATTTATTTCGTTTTCTAAAATTTGATTCCAATCAATTTTGTTTGGCGGCATTTGTAATTAGTTTAAGAAAGGTGTATCCTTTACCTTTATGTATGACTATGACAAACAATTTTTTGTAGAAGAAGAATAGTGTCGAAGTTCTCATAAATTTTGATACGGCATATGTAAACAAAAAACCGTTCGTCTTAAATTTATTTGTTTCTTTAAAATTTAATTCAAGTAAATTTTGTTTGGCGGCATTTGTTATTACTTATTAGATTACGAAAGGTACGTATTTGGTTTAGTGTAACTATACCATAAACTATTTTTAGAAGAAAAAGAATTGTGTCGAATATCTCATAAATGTTGGCAAGGAATACGTAAACAAAAAACTCTCTTTATTTCGTTTCTTGAAATTTGATTTCAGAAAATTTTGTTGGCGGTATTTGTTATTAGATTACGAGGAGTTCTTCTTTTATTTTTTATGTATAACTATGACAAACTATTTTTGGTGGAAAAAGTATTGTATCGAGTATCTCATAAATGTTGACATGGGATATGTAAACAAAAACTGTCAAAAATGTATTTCCTTTTTCAAAATTTGATTCCTATAAATATTGTTTGGCGGCATTTGTTGCTATATTATGAAAAGTGCAGCCTTTACCTTTATGTATGACTATGACAAACTGTTTTTGATAGAAAACGAATTGTGTCCAATTTTTCATAAATGTTGACATGGCATATCTAAACAAAAAACTGTTTGTCTTAAATTTGTTTCGTTTTCTAAAATTTGATTCAAGTAAATTTTGTTTGGCGGCATTTGTTATTGTGTTACGAAAAGGGCACATTTTTTTATATCTAACTATAACATAAAATATTTTTGGTAGAAAAAGCTTTGTTTAGAATATATCATAAATGTTGACATGACATATGCAAACAATAAACTTTTTTTAAAATTTGATGACAATAAACTTTGTTTGGCGGCATTTGTCATTAGATTACGAAAAGTTCATATTTTATATTTTGTATATAACTATGACATAAACTATTGAGTTGAAAATATCATAAATGTTGACATCGCTTATGTAAACCAAACGCTGTTTGTGTTAAATTTATTTTGTTTTTTAAAATTTGATTCAAGTAAATTTTGTTTTGTGGCATTTATTATAACATTAGAAAAGGTTCGTGTTTTATTTTTTATGTGTAGTTACTTTTGGTAGAAGAAGATTTATGTAGAATATCTTATGAATGCATGCTTTTTGCATAATTTTGGTGTTTTGTGAGTTTATACAAATACACGCACGCACGAACACACACAAGCACACGCACGTGAAATTGCATATGAACACAAACACGCACAAGCAGACATGCACGCACACGCGCACGCACACGCACACGAACACGCACACGCACACGTACACGCACACGCAAACGCACACGCACACGGATACGCACACGCACAGGCACACGCACACGCACACGCATACGCACACGCACACGCACACGCAAACGCACACACATACACAAGCACACGCACATGCACACGCACACGCAAGCGCACGCCCGCACGCACGCACACGCACACAGGCACGCACACGCACAAACACACGCATACGCTCACGCACACTCACATGCACAAGCACACGTCCACGCACACGTACGCACACATTCACGCACAGTCACGCACACACGCACACATGCAAACACACGCAAACACACGCAATCACACGCAAAATACGCAAACACACACAAACACACGCAAACACACGCACACGCACACTCACACGCACACTCACATGCACACGCACACGAACACGCACACGAACACGAACACGCACACGAATACGCACACACACGCTCACACACACACACACGCTCACACGCACAAGCACACGCACACACGCAAACACACGCACACACAAGCAAACATACTCAAACACGCAAACACGCAAACACACGAAAACATACGCAAACACACGCAAACTCAAACTCACGTACACGCACACGTACACCACACACATGCACATACGCATAAGTGCACACCAATACAGACACGCCCACACATACGCCCACACACACACAAGCATACGCATTTATACAGTGTCCCCGAAAGGTCTTTACAACGGTCTTCTGCATAGAGTATACCTCAAAATAAGTCGATTTAACCAAACTTACCATAATCCAAAAGTTGATAATAACCGAGCTACAGGGTGTCAAAGCTGAACAAATAAATCACATTTTCTTTAATATCTTTCGACTGATTCGAGATAATTTCCACGTAATTTGGTATACAAGGGTTTCTTTGGATGATAAATTCAAATTTCTGAACGATTTTGTTGTATCTACTAGAGGTTGTCACAAGCGACGATTAGGACCTTAACCGTCCATTATGCTTTTAGAACGTAACCGACCAGTAGTGTCCAATGGACACGAAATTTAAGTTTTTAAGAACTATCACAAGTAAAAATAAAAGCTAATGTAGTATTTACTATAATGTATATTGATACACTTTTATTAAATTTAATTAGAACAAAACATTGAACAATAATTAGTTATAAATGATAATTTATACAATATACTTTTTTGGTTGAATGGTAAGAACAGACATTAAAATCACATTTATTGCAACATTGTTTTATGTTTATGTTTCGCGATTTGGACAAATATAGCACCTCCTTTTTCGTTTTATTGGAGGTTCACCAGATGAAGGATCCGCAGGTAGCTGATGGCTAGAACCAGCAATATTATCTATTGCTTCAGTGTGATATTTAGTTAGACCCTTCTTACCACGTTCCTCTATGTGAGGCTTCACTAGTTGGATGGATAGGCACATCTCTTAAAAATATTTTTCTCTTGCTATGTACTTTATTTTAGTTATAATTCGAATATAAATCATTCCAAATAACAAGAGCAGCTACACCAACAACGTCAATAATATTTTGGAAGAATGCCATTGGCCATCTATTTGTTTTACGTTGAACAGTATATTCATGTGTTATTTGGTCCAAAGTGTAGACTCCACCTTTTGTAGAATTATAATATAAATGAACTTCTAACATACACTTCTTTTAAGTGGTGCATCGTTGAAAGGAAAACAACAACACGATTTTTTTCTTGGAGCATATAAATTTTAATTTATCATCCCAAAAACCCCTGTATACGGAATTTCGTGAAATTAGCTCCAATTAGTCGAAAGATATTTTATTATCAACGTTTGGACTAAGGTAATTTTAGTTAAATCGACTTATTTTGAGGTGTACTCTATGTGGAAGAGCGTTGTAAAGACCTTTCCGGGACACCTTTTATATACATCTACACACGCACGCACACACACACACAGATATATATATATATATATATATATATATATATATATATATATATATATATATATATAGTGTAAAATTAGTGCGTAATTCTTATGTTGCTCCGTAACTATTTTAGATACAGAAAATCTAATCTTCTTCTCCGTAACCTAAAACTATCTCCAAATTTATGGAGTGTTGCATTTTCGGATTTTAAATTGAACACCATGTATATTTTTTAATATTCATATTCTGTCATCCATATCCTCTCTGGACATGTTTTGTTTTTTAATTAGGCTCAGAGTTCTTCAACTTTTTACGAAAAATATGACGTATGCAAACACAACGAATAAAATCTGCTGCGGCCACATTGTGACAAATTAATCAAAAATATTTTGTCATACGTTTGTCAAAATCATTTACTGTTATCCGAAAAGTTAAAAGTTAAATTCTGTTGTACAGGGTGTTTGCTGCAGTGGGGCAATAACTTAATATTTCGGTTTTGTGTTAGGTTTCCCTTCCATAAAGTTGATACTTTTTTTAATTATTGCGGTTTTAAGAATAACAGGACCGTGTCCTGCGAATTGCAATTTTAGAAGGCTATGTTAAATAATCCGAGAGCGCCATTACTGAATATTGCAAGATTATCTTAAAAAACAAATTAATCAAATCATCAACACTGACCAACGACTTATTTTTATTACAAAACACCTACATAATGACATTAATAGAAGGAATACCAGAGCAATTTACAATAAGTGTTCAAATACACCGCCATTTTGTTAGAGGCACAGTTCAATTCGCTTCGTGAATGAACGTTGAATTAGCATTCCATGGGCCACTTGGCGAAAAGCATCACGAATTCTCCCTTTCACATCTACATAGCAGACTAGTTCTGGGGACCACCTTGTCCAATCCAGCGACTAGGGAATCTGATATTTAACAAAATTCGAGCATTATGTGGATCAACAAATTGTGTCCCTTTAATTCCACCCCACATGTTTATTAACCATTGATGTTGACGATCTGCTCTCAGGAATTCGGGTTTATCGGTAGCGTATTGATGAAAATTTTGCTGATTAGGGAGACCTCTAGTGCTAAAAGTCGCCTCATCGATAGAAACGTCTGATCCTAATTAAAAAAAGAAAACATTGCCAGATAGGCAATTGTTGACAGAATACGAATATTTAAAAATATACAGGCTGTTCAATTTAAAATATGTCAGCTGGATACTGGTATCCTAAAATGCAACACCCTGTAGAATTGTCATATTTAACGATTTTCTTTATCTAAAAAAGTTACGGAGCAACATAAAAACTACGCACTAATTTTACACCCTGTATATATATATATATATATATATATATATATATATATATATATATATATATATATATATATATATATATATATACATATAGGGTGAGTATTTAGTGTGGGATTGGTCGATTATTCAGTTATGATAGAGTACAACAAAAAATTTTTTTAAATAGGACACCCTGGTACATTTCCTCATATTTAGATTACTTCTCTAATCCCTGTTTTTAGAATATGAGGTTGTGCATAACCATACAGAGTATTTATATCGAAATCGTTATGAAATAAACACTATATATCGTATATAGAGAAGTGATAAATAAATACTTGTGTATTTTACATAATAAAGCAAAGAATATGTTCTAGTATTAAAACTAACTGTAACAAAAATCTTCGACGAATGTCTGTATACAGGGTGAACCAAAAAGAAAATTACGATTTTCTCAAATTTTCTACATTTCTACACCAATACTATTAAATTCTTCTCTTGTCCTCTTTTTTATATGATCTGGTGTTGTTGGAGACTTGTGGTACACATGGTTTTTATGTAGCCCCACATAAAGAAACCAATTTTTGACAACTCCGGTGATCGAGCTGGCATGAAATTGGGTATCCTCTGCCTACCCACCTTGCTGGAAAGTGATCGTTTAGATGGTTGTGAATTGCGGCAGTGTGATGAACTGGAGCATCATCTTGTAAAAACGATATTATTTATCGAATATTAAGTAGAACATGTTAAAGTAACAATGGCAAATGATTATTGGGAAAATGTAGATATACACCACCAATCACATGGCCGTCAAAAAAATGTGGGCCAATTACATAGTACCCAACCATACCACTCCAAATGTTTATAGAACACCTAAATAGTAACGATTGTTTGTTGCCTAGCAATGAAAATTATTCCTATTCACTGTTCCATTTTTGTGAAAAAAAAGCACAAAATCGAAAAAAATTCGCTCACCACGGATTTTCCCCATTCACAAAAAACTAATCTGCGAGGATAATCATCGTCTGTCAATACTTTATGTAATTGTATGTGGTAAGGATGCATTTTACGTTTGTGAAGTATGTTTACGGCCGAGATTTGACTAATGCCTTGTTGACGTGAAATTTCACGAGTGCTAATGTGGGGATTCGCAGTAACGGCTAGCAGTTTCCTTT
>JARFJB010002553.1:662500-670000 GCA_036346205.1 Vesta saturnalis | reverse complement strand
TTTATGAAAATCTAATTTTTGCACAATAATACACAAATCTATTGATTTTTAAACAAATGATTAAAAAAATTAGATGCAATATGTTAAAACCAATTTACTTAAAAACTTTCCTTAATATTACTGTAGCTACTTAAAGTACTTGGCGCGCACAAATAATAGGAGCAGTTTCTTACAATTGTTATCGATTTATTATTTCATTTATCAACATAAAAAGTGCATAGGGAGATAGTAAAACACAAAAGAGTTATTTTTGGAGTTTACAAGTGCTCCACGATTAACTTTACACACATCCATTCTATAATTCAGTTTTTTCTACACCGGACGTAGCATGTTCACGTTAATTTGACCAAAGACGCTAATGATGCGCCCTGAATTTTCAGTCGATCAATCGGTAATGGTGGCTTGAAAACTGCATTTTTCACATGATGTGAGGTAAAGCGAAGGTGGAAGCCATGTCATTAGTGCATAATGTAACGTGTGCGGTCAATCTATCGGTCTCGAGGTCTAATGTTCAGAAGAGTATAATGTATGTATATATATATATATATATATATATATATATATATATATATATATATATATATATATATATATATATATATATATATATATATATATATATATATATATATATATCTTTAAAAGCTGTATAAACATTTTCAAAAGAACTTTTCACATAGGATTTGCTTATAGATTAGGATTTTAAATAATACATTTAGCATTTCCGAAACCATCATCAAGTTCACTTTTTATTACGGATGCCGTCTTATATTTTATCTAACTTAAAAAGAGAAGTTTTCTGGCTTTTTCATAACTTATGAAAATAATAAATCAAATGCTATTTTAAAAATCATTATTAATTTAATTAAATACATAAATAAAAAGTTTACCTGAAGTAGGATTTGACCTACGACCTGTACGTTGCTAACGTACCGCGCTCAACAACCACGCTAACGAGGTACAAGTCCCAATCGATGTAAATTTTGTCTTTATGTATGTATAACTTATGTACATTCTAAATATAATGATATAACAATCAAACTACTCATAGTAATGGAATGTGAGCCTGCAATATCGCAAGGATTCAGACATACCAAAGCAACTTGACTAATATTATTGTATAATGTATTTTATTTAAGATTATTTCCGGCATAGTAAATGTGTCCAATATCATCGCTCCATTATATACCGCGTGACTGTTTTATAAGCAATACAAAAGTTACACTTTATCACTGAATAAAGCTCTCTACTTATTGATAGGTGACGTAGATTCACACACTTCGGTCTAGTTTATTTAAAATTATAACCCAAATAAATGTCATTCTAGAAATAATGTTGACGTACGTTCCTTGGCCTACAATTTTTGATTGTTAAAATGCGACAAATTGTTTTTATTTAATTTTACTAAATGATAAATGCTTTCGACTGAAGCAAAATTTTACAAAATCCAGCTTTTTACATTTTAATCGGAAAAAATAACAGGTCTGGGGATAAAACTATTGAAATTAAACTTAGTGGAAATTAAAAATATTATTAATTTTATTAAATACATAAATAAAAAGTTCACCTTGAGTAGGATTAAATTAAAATTAATAATAATTTTTAATTACATATTTACTTTTGAACTTATTCGTTCATAACAAAACTTATAATAAATTAGTGGAAATTGTTTAGTAAAATTAAACTTAAAAACTTTTTGATGATTTGTGTTTAATATAGTAATACGGTTGCATAGGTTGCATAGAGAATGCTAGTAGGCCTTGAATCTGCGACAACTTGTGACGTGTGTAATTTGATTTCGCTTATTTTAGTCCACATTTACAACTTTCTTGTTTTGTGCATTATACATAATAATTTTACTCTAAGTAAAACCCCTATGTTACACCATCGAACATCTTTTTCTGTATTCTCTAATTAAATTGTAATTTTCTATTTTGTTGGTATAGATAACTATTTAAGTCATCGTTATATATTTTTATTTTCTTATTCGTACATTGTGTGTGTCTCTGTGTGTGTCTGTGTGTGTGTCTGTGTGTGTCTGTGTGTGTGTCTGTGTGTGTGTCTGTGTGTGTGTCTGTGTGTGTGTCTGTGTGTCTGTGTGTGTGTGTCTGTGTGTGTGTGTGTGTCTGTGTGTGTGTCTGTGTGTGTCTGTGTGTGTGTCTGTGTGTGTCTGTGTGTGTCTGTCTGTGTGTGTGTCTGTGTGTGTGTGTGTGTCTGTGTGTGTCTGTGTGTGTGTCTGTGTGTGTCTGTGTGTGTGTGTGTGTGTGTGTGTGTCTGTGTGTGTCTGTGTGTGTGTCTGTGTGTGTGTCTGTGTGTGTCTGTGTGTGTGTGTCTGTGTGTGTGTCTGTGTGTGTGTCTGTGTGTGTGTCTGTGTGTGTCTGTGTGTGTGTGTGTGTGTGTGTGTGTGTGTGTGTGTGTGTGTGTGTGTGTGTCTGTGTGTCTGTGTGTGTGTGTGTGTGTGTGTGTGTGTGTGTGTGTGTGTGTGTGTGTGTGTGTGTGTGTGTGTGTGTGTGTGTGTGTGTGTGTGTGTGTGTCTGTGTGTCTGTGTCTGTGTGTGTGTCTGTGTGTCTGTGTGTGTGTGTCTGTGTGTGTGTCTGTGTGTGTCTGTCTGTGTGTCTGTCTGTGTGTCTGTCTGTCTGTCTGTCTGTCTGTCTGTGTGTGTCTGTGTGTCTGTCTGTCTGTGTCTGTCTGTCTGTGTTCGTCTCTGTGTGTCTGTGTCTGTTCGTCTGTCTGTCTGTCTGTCTGTCTGTCTGTCTGTCTGTGTGTGTGTCTGTGTGTGTCTGTCTGTGTCTGTCGTGTGTCTGTGTGTGTGTGTGTGTGTGTGTGTGTGTGTGTGTGTCGTGTCTGTCGTGTGTCTGTTCGTTCGTGTCGTCTGTCTGTCTGTCTGTCTGTCTGTCTGTCTGTCGTCTGTCTGTCGTTCTGTCTGTCTGTCTGTCTGTCGTCTGTCTGTCTGTCTGTCTGTTCGTTCGTTCGTCTGTCTGTTCGTTCGTCTGTCTGTCTGTCTGTCGTGTCGTCTGGTTCGTTCGTCTGTCTGTCTGTGTCTGTCTGTCTGTTCGTCTGTTCGTCTGTCTGTCTTCGTCTGTCTGTCTGTCTGTCTTCGTCTGTCTGTCTGTTCGTCTGCCTGTCGCCCGTTCGTCTGTCTGTTCGTTCGTTCGTCTGTCTGTCTGTCTGTCGTGTCTGTCTGTCTGTCTGTTCGTCTGTCTGTCTGGTTCGTCTGTTCGTCTGTCTGTCTGTCTGTCTGTCTGTTCGGTCGTCTGTCTGTCTGTCTGTCTGTCTGTCGTCTGTTCGTTCGTCTGTCTGTCTGTCCGTTCGTCTGTCTGTCTGGTCTGTCGTTCGTCGCCCGTTCGTTCGTCTGTCTGGTTCGTCTGCCCGTCTGTCTGTTCTGTCTGCCCGTTCTGTCTTCGTTCGTTCTGTCTGTTCGTCTGTCTGTCTGTCGTCTGCCCGTTCGTTCTGTCTGCCCGTCTGTCTGTCTGTCTGTCTGCCCGTCTGTCTGTTCGTCTGTCCGTTCTGTCTGTCGTCTTCGCCCGTTCGTCTGTCTGTCTGTCTTCGTTCTGTCTTCGTTCTGTCTTCGTCTGTTCGTTCGTTCGTTCGTCTGTCTGTCTGTCTGTCCGTTCGTTCGTCTGTCTGTCCGTCTGTCTGTCTGTTCGTCTGTCTGTCTGTCTGTTCGTTCGTCTGTCGTTCGTCTGTTCGTCTGTCTGTCTCGTTCGTCTGTTCGTCTGTCTGTCTGCCCGTTCTGTCTGTCTGTCTGTCTGTCTGTCTGTCTGTCTGCCCGTCTGTCTGTCTTCGTCTGTCTGTCTGTCTGCCCGTCTGTCGTTCGTTCGTTCGTTCTGTCTGTCTGTCTGTTCGTCTGTTCGTCTGTCTGTTCTGTCTGTCGTCTGTCTTCGTTCGTCTGTCTGTCTGTGTTCGTCTGTCTGTCTGTCTGTCTGTTCGTTCGTCTGTTCGTCTGTCTGTCTGTCTGTCGTTCGTCTGTTCGTTCGTTCGTCTGTCTGTCCGTTCGTTCGTTCTGTCTGTTCGTTCGTTCGTTCGTTCGTTCGTCTGTCCCGTTCGTCTTCGTCTGTTCGTTCGTTCGTTCGTTCGTTCGTCTGTTCGTTCGTTCTGTCTGTCTGTCTGTCTGTCGTTCGTTCGTTCTGTCTGTCGTTCGTCTGTCTGTCTGTTCGTTCGTTCTTCGTTCGTTCGTCTGTCTGTCTGTTCGTCTGTTCTGTCTGTTCGTCTGTCGTCTGTCTGTCTGTCCCGTTCGTCTGTCTGTTCGTTCGTCTGTTCGTTCGTTCGTCTGTCTGTTCGTCTGTTCTGTCTGTCGTTCGTTCGTTCTGTCTGTCTGTTCGTTCGTTCTGTCTGTCTGTTCGTCTGTTCGTCTGTTCGTCTGTGTTCGTCTGTCTGTCTGTCTGTCTGTCTGTCTGTCTGTTCGTCTGTCTGTTCGTCTGCCCGTTCGTTCGTTCGTCTGTTCGTTCGTTCGTCTGCCGTCTGTTCGTTCGTTCGTCTGTCTGTCTGTCTGTCTGTTCGTTCGTTCGTTCGTCTGTTCGTTCGTTCGTCCGTTCGTTCGTTCGTCTGCTGTCTGTTCGTCTGTCTGTTCGTTCGTTCGTCTGTCCGTTCGTCTGTTCGTCTGTCTGTTCGTTCGTCTGTTCGTTCGTTCGTCTGTCTGTCTGTTCGTTCGTCTGTCTGTTCGTCTGTCTGTCTGTCTGTTCGTCTGTTCGTCTGTTCGTCTGTCGTTCGTCTGTCTGTCCGTCTGTTCGTTCGTCTGTTCGTTCGTTCGTTCGTTCGTTCTGTCTGCCCGTTCGTCTTCGTTCTGTCTGTTCGTTCGTGTCGTTCGTCTGTTCGTTCTGTCTGTCGTTCGTTCTGTCTGTTCGTTCGTTCTGTCTGTTCGTCTGTCTGTCTGTTCGTCTGTTCGTCTGTCTGTCTGTTCGTCTGTCTGCCCGTCTGTCTGTTCGTTCGTTCGTTCGTCTGTCTGTCTGTTCGTTCGTTCGTTCGTCTGTCTGTCTGTCTGTCTGTCTGTCTGTCTGTCTGTCGTCTGTCTGTCTGTCGTTCGTCTGTCTGTCTGTCTGTCTGTCTGTCTGTCTGTCTGTCTGTTCGTTCGTCTGTCTGTCTGTTCTTCGTCTGTCTGTCCGTTCGTCTGTCTGTCTGTTCGTCTGTCGTTCGTCTGTCTGTTCGTCTGTCTGTCTGCCCGTCTGTCTGTCTGTCTGTCTGTCTGTCCGTCTGTTCGTCTGTCTGTCTGTCTGTCTGTCTGTCTGTCTGTTCGTTCGTCTGTCTGTCTGTCTGTCTGTCTGTTCGTTCGTCTGTCTGTTCGTTCTGTCTGTCTGTCGTGTCTGTCGTTCTGTCTGTCTGTCTGTTCGTTCGTCGTCTGTTCTGTCTGTCTGTCTGTTCGTCTGTCTGTCTGTCTGTCGTTCTGTCTGTGTCTGTCTGTCTGTCTGTCTGTTCCTGTCTGTCTGTTCTGTCTGTCTGTCGTCGTCTGTCTGTCTGTCTGTCTGCCGTTCGTTCGTGTCTGTTCGTTCGTTCTGTCTGTCTGTTCGTTCGTCTGTCCGTCTGTGTTCGTCTGTCTGTCTGTCGTCTGTCTGTCCGTTCGTCTGTCTTCGTTCGTCTGTCTGTCTGTCTGTGTTCGTTCGTTCGTGTCGTTCTGTCCGTTCGTTCGTTCGTTCGTTCGTTCGTCTGTCTGTCCGTTCGTTCTGTCTGTCTGTCGTTCGTTCGTTCGTCTGTCTGTTCGTTCGTCTGTCCGTTCGTCTGCCCGTTCGTCTGTTCGTCTGTTCGTTCGTTCGTTCGTCTGTCTGTCTGTCTGTCTGTCTGTTCGTCTGGTTCGTCTGTTCGTCTGTCTGTTCGTTCGTCTGTTCGTTCGTCTGTCTGTCTGTTCGTCTGTCTGTTCGTCTGTTCGTTCGTTCGTCTGTCTGTCTGTCTGTCTGTCTGTTCGTCTGTCTGTCTGTGTTCGTTCGTTCGTCTGTCTGTCTGTCTGTTCGTCTGTCTGTCTGTCTGTTCGTCTGTTCGTCTGTTCGTTCGTCTGTCTGTCTGTCTGTTCGTTCGTCTGTTCGTCTGTCTGTCTGTTCGTTCGTCTGTTCGTCTGTCTGTTCGTCTGTCTGTCGTCTGTTCGTCTGTCCGTTCGTCCGTTCGTCTGTCTGTCTGTCTGTCGTTCGTCTGTCTGTCTGTCTGTGTCTGTCTGTCTGTCGTTCGTCTGTTCGTTCGTCTGTCTGTTCGTTCGTTCGTCTGTCTGTCTGTCTGTCTGGTTCGTCTGTCTGTCTGTCTGTCTGTCTGTCTGTCTGTCTGCCCGTCTGTCTGTGTCTGTTCGTCTGTTCGTTCGTCTGCCGTTCGTCTGTTCGTCTGTCTGTCTGTCTGTCTTCGTCTGTCTGTGTGTGCCTGTGCCTGCCCGTGCCTGCCTGCCTGTGTGTGTCTGCCTGCCTGTGTCTGTGTGTGTTCGTTCGCCTGCCTGTCTGTGTCTGTTCTGTCTGTCTGTTCGTCTGTCTGTCTGTCTGTCTGTCTGTCTGTGTCTGTCTGTCTGTTCGTCTGTTCGTTCGTTCGTTCGTCTGTCTGTTCGTTCGTTCGTCTGTCTGTGTCTGTCTGTCTGTCTGTCTTCGTCTGTCTGTCTGTCTGTCTGTCTGTCTGTTCGTCTGTGTCTGTCTGTCTGTCTGTTCGTTCGTCTGTCTGTTCGTTCGTTCGTCTGTCTGTCTGTCGTTCGTCTGTGTTCGTCTGTCTGTCGTTCGTGTCGTTCGTGTCGTGTCGTTCTGTCGTGTCGTTCGTCTGTCTGTGTCTGTCTGTTCGTCTGTTCGTGTCTGTGTTCGTTCGTCTTCGTCTGTCGTTCGTCTGTGTCTGTTCGTTCGTTCGTCTGTCTGTTCGTTCGTTCGTTCGTTCGTCTGTTCGTCTGTTCGTTCGTTCGTTCGTCTGTTCGTCTGTTCGTTCGTCTGTTCGTCTGTCTGTTCGTTCGTCTGCCCGTTCGTTCGTTCGTTCGTTCGTTCGTTCGTCTGTCTGTGTCTGTCTGTCTGTCTGTCTGTTCGTTCGTCTGTGTCTGTCTGTCTGTTCGTCTGTTCGTCTGCCCGTTCGTCTGTTCGTTCGTCTGTCTGTTCGTTCGTTCGTCTGCCCGTTCGTTCGTTCGTTCGTCTGTTCGTCTGTTCGTTCGTTCGTTCGTCTGTTCGTCTGTCTGTTCGTTCGTTCTGTCTGTTCGTCTGTTCGTTCGTCTGTCTGTTCGTGTCGTTCGTTCGTTCGTCTGTTCGTCTGTCTGTCTGTCTGTTCGTTCGTTCGTCTGCCCGTTCGTCTGTTCGTTGTCGTCTGTGTCTGTTCGTTCGTGTCTGTCTGTTCGTTCGTTCGTCTGTCTGTCTGTCCGTTCGTTCGTCTGTCTGTGTCTGTTCGTCGTTCGTTCGTCTGTCTGTCTGTGTTCGTTCGTTCGTCTGTCTGTCTGCCCGTTCGTTCGTTGTCTGTCTGTCCGTGTTCGTCTGTCTGTTCGTGTGTCGTTCGTCTGTCTGTCTGTTCGTTCGTCTGTCTGTCTGTCTGTCTGTTCGTTCGTCTGTTCGTCTGTTCGTCTGTCTG
>JARFJB010002553.1:647500-650000 GCA_036346205.1 Vesta saturnalis | reverse complement strand
TGTCTTCGTTCTGTCTTCGTCTGTTCGTTCGTTCGTTCGTCTGTCTGTCTGTCTGTCCGTTCGTTCGTCTGTCTGTCCGTCTGTCTGTCTGTTCGTCTGTCTGTCTGTCTGTTCGTTCGTCTGTCGTTCGTCTGTTCGTCTGTCTGTCTCGTTCGTCTGTTCGTCTGTCTGTCTGCCCGTTCTGTCTGTCTGTCTGTCTGTCTGTCTGTCTGTCTGCCCGTCTGTCTGTCTTCGTCTGTCTGTCTGTCTGCCCGTCTGTCGTTCGTTCGTTCGTTCTGTCTGTCTGTCTGTTCGTCTGTTCGTCTGTCTGTTCTGTCTGTCGTCTGTCTTCGTTCGTCTGTCTGTCTGTGTTCGTCTGTCTGTCTGTCTGTCTGTTCGTTCGTCTGTTCGTCTGTCTGTCTGTCTGTCGTTCGTCTGTTCGTTCGTTCGTCTGTCTGTCCGTTCGTTCGTTCTGTCTGTTCGTTCGTTCGTTCGTTCGTTCGTCTGTCCCGTTCGTCTTCGTCTGTTCGTTCGTTCGTTCGTTCGTTCGTCTGTTCGTTCGTTCTGTCTGTCTGTCTGTCTGTCGTTCGTTCGTTCTGTCTGTCGTTCGTCTGTCTGTCTGTTCGTTCGTTCTTCGTTCGTTCGTCTGTCTGTCTGTTCGTCTGTTCTGTCTGTTCGTCTGTCGTCTGTCTGTCTGTCCCGTTCGTCTGTCTGTTCGTTCGTCTGTTCGTTCGTTCGTCTGTCTGTTCGTCTGTTCTGTCTGTCGTTCGTTCGTTCTGTCTGTCTGTTCGTTCGTTCTGTCTGTCTGTTCGTCTGTTCGTCTGTTCGTCTGTGTTCGTCTGTCTGTCTGTCTGTCTGTCTGTCTGTCTGTTCGTCTGTCTGTTCGTCTGCCCGTTCGTTCGTTCGTCTGTTCGTTCGTTCGTCTGCCGTCTGTTCGTTCGTTCGTCTGTCTGTCTGTCTGTCTGTTCGTTCGTTCGTTCGTCTGTTCGTTCGTTCGTCCGTTCGTTCGTTCGTCTGCTGTCTGTTCGTCTGTCTGTTCGTTCGTTCGTCTGTCCGTTCGTCTGTTCGTCTGTCTGTTCGTTCGTCTGTTCGTTCGTTCGTCTGTCTGTCTGTTCGTTCGTCTGTCTGTTCGTCTGTCTGTCTGTCTGTTCGTCTGTTCGTCTGTTCGTCTGTCGTTCGTCTGTCTGTCCGTCTGTTCGTTCGTCTGTTCGTTCGTTCGTTCGTTCGTTCTGTCTGCCCGTTCGTCTTCGTTCTGTCTGTTCGTTCGTGTCGTTCGTCTGTTCGTTCTGTCTGTCGTTCGTTCTGTCTGTTCGTTCGTTCTGTCTGTTCGTCTGTCTGTCTGTTCGTCTGTTCGTCTGTCTGTCTGTTCGTCTGTCTGCCCGTCTGTCTGTTCGTTCGTTCGTTCGTCTGTCTGTCTGTTCGTTCGTTCGTTCGTCTGTCTGTCTGTCTGTCTGTCTGTCTGTCTGTCTGTCGTCTGTCTGTCTGTCGTTCGTCTGTCTGTCTGTCTGTCTGTCTGTCTGTCTGTCTGTCTGTTCGTTCGTCTGTCTGTCTGTTCTTCGTCTGTCTGTCCGTTCGTCTGTCTGTCTGTTCGTCTGTCGTTCGTCTGTCTGTTCGTCTGTCTGTCTGCCCGTCTGTCTGTCTGTCTGTCTGTCTGTCCGTCTGTTCGTCTGTCTGTCTGTCTGTCTGTCTGTCTGTCTGTTCGTTCGTCTGTCTGTCTGTCTGTCTGTCTGTTCGTTCGTCTGTCTGTTCGTTCTGTCTGTCTGTCGTGTCTGTCGTTCTGTCTGTCTGTCTGTTCGTTCGTCGTCTGTTCTGTCTGTCTGTCTGTTCGTCTGTCTGTCTGTCTGTCGTTCTGTCTGTGTCTGTCTGTCTGTCTGTCTGTTCCTGTCTGTCTGTTCTGTCTGTCTGTCGTCGTCTGTCTGTCTGTCTGTCTGCCGTTCGTTCGTGTCTGTTCGTTCGTTCTGTCTGTCTGTTCGTTCGTCTGTCCGTCTGTGTTCGTCTGTCTGTCTGTCGTCTGTCTGTCCGTTCGTCTGTCTTCGTTCGTCTGTCTGTCTGTCTGTGTTCGTTCGTTCGTGTCGTTCTGTCCGTTCGTTCGTTCGTTCGTTCGTTCGTCTGTCTGTCCGTTCGTTCTGTCTGTCTGTCGTTCGTTCGTTCGTCTGTCTGTTCGTTCGTCTGTCCGTTCGTCTGCCCGTTCGTCTGTTCGTCTGTTCGTTCGTTCGTTCGTCTGTCTGTCTGTCTGTCTGTCTGTTCGTCTGGTTCGTCTGTTCGTCTGTCTGTTCGTTCGTCTGTTCGTTCGTCTGTCTGTCTGTTCGTCTGTCTGTTCGTCTGTTCGTTCGTTCGTCTGTCTGTCTGTCTGTCTGTCTGTTCGTCTGTCTGTCTGTGTTCGTTCGTTCGTCTGTCTGTCTGTCTGTTCGTCTGTCTGTCTGTCTGTTCGTCTGTTCGTCTGTTCGTTCGTCTGTCTGTCTGTCTGTTCGTTCGTCTGTTCGTCTGTCTGTCTGTTCGTTCGTCTGTTCGTCTGTCTGTT
>JARFJB010002553.1:530000-635000 GCA_036346205.1 Vesta saturnalis | reverse complement strand
TGAGTTATTTTGAGTAAATATAATTCGGGTATTATAATTTCTTCACTATTCACCTTTACTCTTTTACAATGCTTTTGGTTTATAATCCAATGAGGAAACTGATTCCATGAGGTAAAGTTACTTTAAGTGTATAATAATAAATTAATTAATCACAATCAATCTTCTTTCATAAAATATGAAACATTTGTTGTGTTAAAATAAAATTGGTTATGTTTACAACTGAGCAATTTAAGTTCACCAACTCGATTATTTTTTAAACAAAAATAATATTACAGTTTGTGTTTATTACCTAATTTTCAAATTGTGTTTGAAAGTTTGTTGAATTATATGGGGAATACGAACGACTACGGCTAAGTTATTAGAATGGTAATTTCAGTTTCTAACTTCATATGTGTAGGACGTGTAAATAATAAATAACGACAAGTTTACTTTACGTAATAAAATGCTGTTAAATATCTGCGTTTGCTAAAATTTTTCATGTTTCATGAAATATTTACGGCTTGGAGTTATAAAAAAGATTAGCGATTGTCAAGTAAATACAAATGAGATTTTAATGTTCTCAAAAGTACATTTGCTTTATTGGCGTAGTCTTCAATGTGGTACTCTAACGCAATAAAAAGAAATAACAAACAAGCTTTTATTATGGAGCAATTGCAATTAATACTAATTCTGTAGCAATTAGTAGGAAGACTGTCTGAGGTTGTGCAATTAAGGCGCTCATTAACAACTTTCTTTATTATCACATTTTATAAAGATTTTCTGTGTTTATTTTCCAAAGAGAACTAACTCATTTTAATAATATTACAGATAACATTGATTATAATTTTTTTATTTTTCGTTAATTTTTTTATTAAAGCGCTAAGTAATTTTTAATGTAATAATTTGATAGCTTTCTTTATCAGTATTCAAAATATAGATTGGTTCATGATGTATTTGATAAGTGGGGGTTCTTTCAAGTTCATATGTAACCCACTAAGCAATGAAAATCACGTAAAGTTGCCAAAACGCAATATTTCACTAATATAACTTCACATTATGACGTATTCTTTACTTCAAGTCAAAGCAGATTTTTGTGTACAACGTCTATAGAGAGTTAAATTTTCTGAGTGGTTACGGTTAATTATGTACGTTATAGAGACATCTTTATAAAGTAAATTATAAATCCGGTACTTAGACGTATCTCATAAAACGTTTGTTGTCAGTTTATTTATCACCTGCCCATAACGTTAATAGTATATTACATAACTAGTTTGGAAAATAGTGTATATCATACGAGGTAGCAGTTGCCGTACAACGCGTAGCCGAGTTACTTTTCAACGAGCCATATACGCTATTTTTCCCACGACTAGAAATTATATCCTCAGAGTCAATAGCAAAATTTACTTTATTCCATATTCAATAACAATGTAACAATTTAATTTTATGATTTATTAAGTTCTATAAATTGGGTATTTCATTATAAAGATTAATAGTGATTGTATTTTTATAACAATTAGAAAAGATAACAGGATGTGCAGTTGTTTGATTATTTAAATTATTCAGTGATATTGATAATTGTATATTTTGATTTGTCGATAATTCAGTCACATTTGATTGACTAGAAGGACCGGCTCGATCACAATTTACTGCGTTTAAAATTGAATTTGCCTCTTCTGTTTTATTTTTTAACGAGTCATCTACATAACTTTCTGCTACCGATGTAAGCTTCCACCCTCCATGTCATTTTATGGTCCTTATATCTCCACCTGCATCTACTAATATAGTTGCCGATGTTCGGCGATAACAATACCCCTTGTAAAGTTTTTGAGGTTTATATCCAGCAACTGCTTTTGGAACACTGCCAAGTTTGTTGATTCCTATTGGCTGTTTAGCGCATTTTTTATTTTGATAATTCAGGAAAAATCATTTATTCCCGAAGGTCTAAGTGCGGCATATTTTTCATATAATACATAAAAATTACCGGTTATTGTAAAATATCGATTAATTTTAGTTTTTGTGTTTCTTATGTGGAATAATGCAGCAGTTTGTCAATCTTCTATATCATCGGTTTTGGTTAAGACCTTCCTCCATTATACCAATAATCAATACTGTCTGAAAAATAGTTTTTAAAATAACCGCAACATAATTCTTTAATTTTACGTATGATAACGAAAATGTATCATCTGAAGCATCACGCAGAAATCGTTGAATTTGTTCAGATGTAAGTGTTTTTGATTTTTTGGTTTGCAACCATGAAATTTTTGCTTCAGAAATGCTCTCAATTTCACATAATTTGCAATATTTATAGTATGGCAAATAAGGAGTGTACTTCTCAATATTGAATATTGTACCCATAAAGAATTAAAAATATTCCATTAATATAGCAATTTGGTCAAACCTGTTACGCTAAACGAGAAGATGTTGTAGTCTTTCAATTCCTTTACTAAGGACTTCACTGTGATAGGTAATACTAAAAATTAGATTTCTTGTAGAATCTATAAGTAATTGGTATTCCATTTTTCACATTTAGAGTGCATGTAATACACTTTCCGTTTAATTACATTTTTAATCTAATCATCGGCTGCAGTTGATTTAGCTTTTAAAGACATGACGAACTGCAAACTATATGAAGATTATTTTCAATAATTGATTAAATTAAACAATCTTACGTTGAATGCAACAAACATGTTACAGATAGTTTTGAAAAAAACTGTTATAAAATAAAAACACGTAGGTATGAAAAATAAAGAACGAAATAATCTGTTGAAGCGTGGGAAGTTACAGGTTAAATTTGATAAGGTAAACAAACTGTCAAAATATGATTTAGCGTATCATCGACCTACGTTATTGAGATTTGTACTACACACATAGTGAAAGTCTTCCATATTTATTTAACACCAACAGATAAGTGAAATACGTATACTGTAGTACGATAGTAATTTAATTTGCTATTCGGTAAGGTATGAATCATAAGTCACCTTTTGCAATTACGGCTATATATAATAAATTTCGGGGTGTGTAATAATTATTCACGACTAGTTTCATCATTCTCGGATAGTTTCAGAATAATCTAGTTCCCAGCTGTCATGTCATGAAATTGTCAGATTACAATATGATTGTGAATAACAGTTATTTATGTATCAAGGGAGTTATGAGGATGTTAATTACCGAGGGCAACAGATTGTAATCCCGATAGACGTCAGTCCCGAGGGATTGTAAGTTGTCCGAGGTTATTAACGTATATTACTCACGTGATAGATAAATAATTTTATTTCATACTGATGCATTATAAATGAAATATAAGAACGAAATTTTGTTGGTTATTAAAATTAAACGAACGATGCTTATAAATTAAGTAGGCAAGGTTACCATGGATATATCAACTGACAAGTTTGCAAATATTTGTCAAAATGCATTAGAAATACATAGAGGGAGTTTTCGATCTATAACTGCCTAGTATAACTCCTTAGGGAGTTATGAACGTGTTTACAGTTACGGTAACTAACCGTTCATTTGTTTATAATGTATTAGTATGAAATAAAATTTATAATAAATTCGTTATGAACGACTTTCTCGGCTACTAAATTATATGGAAATAGAAATTTTTATATGTAGTCGTGGGAAAATAAATTAATTGTGTATAGTATATATTGAGAAAAAAATATAATTACGAAGTTCTAATTAAAAAAATTCAGTTTTTATTTGTTAAGTTCTTTACTTTTAGTCGGTAAAATATAATATGGCAGGTCAGAGTGTCAGTTTTCTAGTCTGCAGAAAGTAAATTAATTTGCAGTATTCGGCACTGTTTTAGTGTAAATATAAACGATGCAATGAATCATGTTCTCAAGCGTAGAAACAAACTTCTTTAAACCCTTGTAATACAAAAGTCTGTTATGAGTCATACCAGTTATAGTAGTGTTCAACTCAATAATCTTTGAAATAGTATATCATTAACAATAATCCGAATGTTAACTTCTTTAAGGCAACTAGAGAACTTTAATGTAATGTCTACAGTATGACCTAGTCTTAAAGATGTTACATTACAAACGTTTGTGAATAATTACAATAACCTGAACATTAAATGCATTTTTTTTAACGTATTTAGAGCGGACATAGAACTTTTGAGAAACTTCTCTGTAAAAAGTTACTATAACGTCTTGTTAACGTTGTGCTTAGTGGGAAATGTCTATTAACGTGTATCTAACAAAAATTATTGTGCCTGTAACGACATGAGCTAAAAATATGCCAAAGTATAATTTTAGCTCTTAGGATCTAAGACTGTTACATTTTAACTCACCAAATATATGGTTTTAAAAAAAAGTATACGAGAACACTTAAACTTGCGTTCTTATTAAAGAAGAATAAACTAAGGATGTCACGTGGTCGTGATTTTATCAAATATTTGCCGTTAATTCCAAAATTAATAATTATTCATTATTACCATACATCTGACATGTCATGCCATTGCACCAGATAACGCATAAATGTTTGGGAAACTTTTCGATTGTAACATTTTAATTTTGTTTTTTTTACGTATTTGAGAAGTATTCGAAATTTTTACAAATGGTAATCGTATTTAGAATCGTAATTCTGAAAACGAAGTATAAGTGTTGGTTTGTTTATCAAGTTTAGATGGAAGTTTAAAATTAAGATGTGAGTTACGTATTGGTATCAATAACCAGTGGAATCCCTTCTACTAATTTAATTGTGGATTAATTGTAAGTAACAAAAATTATTACGTTTTGTGGTAGGTACATCTTTTGCGAATTTAAATTGTAGCGATAATCTGTTGCCTTTCATTTCGATAAACTTTTTGATCATTAAACTAATATTTCGGTTTGGGGTTTTATATACGTTATTTTAATGTTCACTATCGTAAGAGTTTCGTTATCATAGACATATCATATTACAGGTACCTTTGGGAACGCAATTTGGATGTATGATGCAATTATTTTCCGATTTAGTGCCGAGAGGCTATCGTTTTTGGCGCGTATTAAAAAAATTTAAGTAATCCTTTTAATGAATGGCTGATTAAGAAGTATGGGAATACGGATCCAATGTGGCGAGAAATGAGTGTAGCTTAAGGCAGTCTTGATAAGGATGTAGTAGTGTCAAGGCTCTTGTTTGCGGCTCGGCCGCACACACGAAAATTGGTTTGTTTGGAGGTAATGAACTATTTACACCTTTATGAAGTACGTCGTGGAAGTCTTTCCGTTACCCTTAATTTGGGAGATATTTTTGTAACTTCGTTCTTCCCGTCATTTGATTCAAGAAATTTTCGCTTATTGCTCGGAGCTCAAAAAAAAACGTGTTAGAAACTTTCAGCACCTAAGCCAACGTACTGGAGTGTAATACAGTAAGTTATTTTCTCTTCAATATATTCAAATAATTAAAATTTTACATTACAGGCTTTAAGACTTCCGACATATGTGGCATTTTCCACACAGAGACTGTTGATATTCTCCAATGGTCATGCCGTGAATGCTGTAAATGTCAAGAAGCTCCTCATAAACTTTATAATTTTTATCTATCCCTCGAAAAAGAGCTAAGACCTGAGCAGTATCTGAAACATCCATTGACTCATCCAGTGAATAAAAATGACACTCTATCGATTTTTGTCAAACAATTGAGCTGATATATTTTGTGCAATGTCACCTATTCTTCGAGCCGCAGTGTTTGCTGACAAACTGATGCTTTTAAATAAATCAACTTTTTCTGGGCACATTCCTTCAGCTGCTGCAATTATACAATTCTTAATTAATTCGCCGTCAGTAAATGGATTCCTATATTTCACTATTGAATAAGCCACGCGAAAACTAGAACGGTTTGCTGTTTCTTGTTCGGTGTACTTTCTTAAACAGCTGTTGCTGAGATTTTAACCCTCATTTCAAGTATTCAAATTCCTTTAAATGTAGACTTTCTGTAAGTTTGGTATAATTTTGAGAAGGTTTACTCTCATAATGACGTCTTACATTCTATTCTTTGAGGACAGATAATATTTCATTACCAATTATAAATATTGCCTTCTTACTTAACTCAATTACAAAATGTTGATATACGAATTGCTCTATAAATGTTCTGCAATCACTGTTTATCTTTCGTTTCTTTTCTATATTTATACCAATTCGATGTACGTAACATCAAATTAAAATAATGCCTAGATATAATTCATTAAATATGGTACACTCGTAGTTCAGCACAGTCTATTGTTACTAAGAAACCGTGGGAAACTATATCTCAAAATAGCGCCTTATTTCGTTTTTTCGAGCGTTCTGTTGTTATGGTCGCTATATTCTCTCGCCTGCGTATTTATATTACGAATCTTAGATGCTACATACACGAAAACTCTCGAAAGTACTCGAATATGTAGTGTTTACGCTTACGTAGGCAGAGGAGTGCATTCGTTACATTGCGAAAACGTGACGAATGAAAACACGGAGCTATATGAACGCGTTCAAACCAATTTAATTATTTTCAAACGAAATTTCGTCAAATTGTTAATTAAAAATGAGATGCGCTATCATTGAAATTTAATCGTCGCCATAGGTACATAATTACTTTTACTGCCGGCGGCGTATAAGTAGAACTGTTTGGCTGCTCAGAAGTGTCATCATAAAAGTGACATTTATAAGCCATAAAAATCGAAGTAGGTATAAGTAAAAGTTACACGCCATTCGAAAAAAGACTTGTACAAAATATTACCTATTAGTTAATTTTGCCGCCGAGTGTATAATTCAAAATTACATAGTTGGAATGATAAGTAAATTAACTATAAGTCATGGCCCTTGAAACTTAGTGTGGGCCTTACGTATATAAGTTTGGAGACTCCTGATCTAAACCATTAAACGGTAAATTATATGTAATATTAAGATACATCGAAGTAGACTACCAAGCAGTCTGTATCCTTGTTGAGTTGAGTAGAGATCTTTAGAACAAATTTCAATTAAAAGGGCAGTCACAATTTCTGCGCAAGCTCGACGTTCTCCTAATCCCCCAATTAGAAAACAGTGGAACAACTGAAACTATCCCATACAATTTGTAACAAAACTAAAGTGAATTCTGGCGGGGATATTTAAATTTTTTGTATAATATTCAGAATTTAGATGAGGTAAATTATTTATCAACCCATTACGTTGCTGGGGTTGTTAGTTTATCACAGAAATTAATGTCTGGCCAAGTGCTTAATTTATTATTGTGACAGTTATTTTAGTCACATATGTTATAAATTTAGTTTCCGAACGTTAGAGTTAAAACTGTAAGCTCTGGTTTTAACCGTTGCTAGTTGATAGAGATTTTATGATTAAACAAAGAAATTATGCTTGCAGATGACACGTATAACTAGAGTAGTAGTAGTTGCTATATTAAAATTCTCCTAGGACTATATTTAATTCTATTTATCCTTGATAGCTTACGTTGATTGTTTTCAAAAACATTGTAGACCTTGACCATATCAACGATCGAGGCTATATTTACAATAATGATTAGAGAAAATTAGTTTTAATTAAGAAAAATAACTATATCTTAGTTAAAATTTATGTAGATGAAAGATGTAGGTGAGCTTTTATGTTAAACAGTAAAAATATACAAGAAAATCATAGATTGGAGGAATATGGATAATAGTTTAGATAAGAATTAGCAAGTAGCAATAGTTTAGAATATATTTCAAGGAAGTTCAGGTTAAAAATAAAAATAAGTAAAAAAAAAAACATTTTTAAAAAACACCTTTATTTCCAAATGTACTAATAAGAATAAAATAATTTTTTTATCTACCCAGTAACATCCAAAATTTGTGTGACTGAAAATAAAAGTGTGGGGAGCTCATTGAAATGCCTTGCACTTCATTGTTTGAATGTAGGTGTTGATAGACTTTGATATAAGTATAAGATATCATGTATGCCCCACACTCTTATTTTTAGTCACAAAAATGTTTGATGTTAGATGTTAGATAAAAAAATTATTTTATTCTTTTTGGTACATTTGGAAATAAAAGCGTTTTTTAAAAATGTTTTCTTAATTATTTTTATTTTCTACTTTTTAGTCGCTTGGGTTAAGTTCCAACAAAGAAAGAAACACAATTTTTTAAGACCCTAGTTTTATAAACAAAAATTTCGAACTTACTTGGCCAATATACCCATGTATGACAAAATTCAGCTCAACCGGCGATCGGAAAATGTTTGGGCAAATTTGACCGCAAAAGTCAAAGCAAAAAACACATATTCGTATATTGTCATCAAGAATACGCATATATGCCAAATTTTAGAGAGAAGGCTGACTTATGAAGCCCCAATAAAATCTGTAGTGCCCGGAAATGGAAACGATTACATAGACTTAAGTCAGATCATGTCGTACATCATAGCAAAAGTTCTAAAGCAAAACGATACAGCTCCTTCTGATACGGATGCTATACCACCGGTAAACATTCAGTTTTTTGACAAGTGGAGGTTTACTTAAGTCAGAAGATGGTGTCACAACCAAATAACACCTATACCTACCGCTCATATATCGAGACACTGTTAAATTATGGAAAGGAGGCTAAGACTTCACATGTAGGTTGCACTTTATGACACAATGAAAATGCTGGGCAGATAAATACACTAGAACACGCAAATAACGGTTTTTCAAAATGTGAAGCACTTACAGCGAGCAGCAAACAGGTTGAAATCATTGGCCACGTGCACGCGGATTTGTTTAATCAAAAAAAGTTTCTCATAAGTAGTGTTGAGCTAAAGGCTACATTAGTACGATCAAGAGATACCTTTAGTCTAATGTGGGCACATGGTTCAAATTACAAAATTATGGAGGCTGGTTTACTAGTGAGACGTGTGAGGATCGCATAAAGCGAAAATCATTGAATAATGTTCTCCTGGTCAGTTACCTAAACGATGAATCGTAGAGTTTGTAGCAAACAAAGCCTTCAACAATGGTTACGTCTCAAATCCATTCATTTTAATCACAACAACATTAACTACATGTCGTTATATACTGACGGTCAGTAAATTCCTTCGCAGGCCTTACAACCAGACTCTAGAGTTAATGGTTTATATGAAAGGGAGTATCACAGCTTATTCTACGGTACGAGTATTCAGTTTTTGAATGAGGGCAACGATATGTCGAGAAGCGATTATCCCAAGGGATACTATTTAATGGCCTTTGACTTAGCTACTGACTTGCCTGGAAACACTAACACGCATTGGAATTTAGTTAGAAACGGTTCTCTGTGCCTGGAGCGGACTTGAGGAACCTCTCGCAGAAACCGTCAACTGTTTGGTGTATACCGAATTCGATAACATGGTCGAGATCGATAAACATCAGACAGTCGTCGTAGAGTTTACCTGTTAAAGGTAGTAACTCTAGATCACAAGCTTCAGTGTATAGCAACAGCTAAAAGAAAATGGACGCACACTTGGAGGTACAAGGGTTTAGAGGTGATGACCACGAATCCATACCGAAATAAAGTGCCGTGTTTACAGATCGTGGCAATTTATTGCAGGTAAAACAACCTTGAGATTATTTTGTATCAAAACACATGTCAAACCAGATAAGGTATTTAGAGAATAAATATCATGGACTGAAATAGAGGTGGAGGTATGTACCCTACAATGATTTCCAGTAGGAGTCAATAAAAGCGTTGCTGCCTTTTAACAAAATTTATGTTAAGGGTAGTGAAAAACAACATTTTTCAGATTTCGTGACAAATCAATGCTAAACCTGGATGAGATTTGTGGTCCATCGATTAAAAGATCAAAAACGGAAGCAAAATCGTATGGTTGTTTAAACC
The DNA here is from genome assembly GCA_036346205.1 of Vesta saturnalis. NCBI lineage: Eukaryota > Metazoa > Arthropoda > Insecta > Coleoptera > Lampyridae > Vesta > Vesta saturnalis. The sequence goes on along the minus strand of JARFJB010002553.1, from coordinate 625,243 downwards.
ATAACATCGAGGCGCCTATGTGCAGTCTGGAAAACACATTATTATTGCAGGACTAGACGCATACCAACTCCAAAGATGTATGCGCTGTACATGTTGAGATATTTGAAATTGATGCCCAACCCCAAGAATGTGTTTCCACTTGTATGTGCATATAATCAGTTTCCGCGGTACGCACCTAGACTATGTGCAATTATTGTGAACACGGGTCGAGCAAACAAACCAGGCCAATGTTGGAGAGGAATTCTATGTGGTTCCATCGCAACAAAACGACACTGCAGGATTACCGTTCGGATGTGTCCCTTTATATGACCTTTTTGCATTTTAGATTAAATAATTTACCAATGGATGATTTTGTAAGTGAGTTTTTCACTACATGTTTAGTTATAAATGATGAAACAAGCAAGTTATTATATAATGCTTGTTTTTATACAATTTTAGTCTGATAAATTAAAAGAATTTTAGTTCCTTAGTGTTTTTAATTTCGACTTAGGGCGACTGTAACGTATGATTCTAGGTTGAAACGTGTTACAGCTAGAGGAAACTAGATACAGAAACAAGACACAAGTATAATGCTGGTTTCAAAACAGTTTCTACGAACAACTAAGGGTTGAAAATCCCTAATGGTGTCTTACGAGTTGATATGGGGGCCCAAGTATTAGAATGCTATTTTAAACTTTAAGTTTTCGCACCAATTACAGAAATCTACATCTATATTTTTAAAAAGATATCAGTAGATGGAACCACGCGCACAAAGAAACGGTGTTTTATGAGTTAGTCTGTGGGCCCCATTATTAGAATACTGTTTCAAATGCCCAGCCATAACAGTTAAATCTATTTTTAAAATATACTACTAGGTGGAGCCACGATCACCCTCTATTACAGAAAACATTCATTAGTTTTAAAAATGCACTACTAAATGGCATCATGCACAATCAGAGGGCCCGACAAGGGGCAAAGACCGAGACCAAGTTCCGGAAGCCTGTAGTTGTCTTATGAGATAGTGTGTTTTCCCCATTATTAGATTACTATTTCAAATTTCTAGTTTTTCCGCCATCATAAACAAGGGGATCGACAAGGGGCGAAGACCCAAGCATTAGTTCCAGAGCCCCATAGGTGTCTTATGAGATAGCATGCGAGCACCCTTATTAGAAGACTATTTCAAATTTCAAGTTTTCCCGCCATAACAATTACAGAGACCTACATCTATTTTTAAAAATATAACACTGGGTGGAGCCACGATCATTCTCTATTACCGAAAACATTCATTAGATTTAATAATACACCACTAGATGCGCCACAAACAAACAAAGCGAACCAATCAGCATGCAGAGCCTTAGGCCTCCAATCAAGAGACCACCAAAACAAAAATGGCCGTCACCAACCTGAAACTATGGGGCGTGGTGTGCCCTTTGGTTCTCCAATCAGAACGCGCAGCCTGGGGCAATATGCGCCCGCAGGACCAATCAGCTGGTAGTGGGCGTGGTCAGCGTCATCGATTAAAAGTGGTAGAGGGAAGGTGTCTTCCTCCTACTTACATCTTTTGTGGCTACATTTGGGGCCAAGTTACTGACGTGTAGATGTGAATAGCATATAGAAGCTTTAATATTTACCTTTTGCCAGAGCCTTCAAGAGCAGACTTTTCGTGAAACTGTGGCAAATCCGTCAGAGTTTAATTAATCATTAACGTTTAGAGCAAATTTGATTATTAATATTAACGGAAGCAGCTGATTGTAAAGGCTGAGATTCAGTAGACCACATTTACTTAACTTTATTAAAAGGTCAAAACTGCATTGCTATATAAATATATTTCATCTAGTGCTTCACGTAAGAATGTGTATGTTTCTTCTGGTAAAAGGGTTTTGATTTATAGCTAATACATTGTCTTTTAATAAAAGCACGTTATAAACATGTTTTCTGTATAAATAGAGGCAACATTACCCTTACACCATTTGACAAATAGGCAGTACTGTTTTTGATATTACTTACGTGATTTTTTCTGCACGTTTTAATGCTCATAGCAATTGGCAACGTGCGTTAAAGTGACAGTCATCGATAAGTCATAGTGATAAGAAGCATTTTATCGCCCAACTCTGAGCCGCGCTTGATTTTAAATTAATTAACATGCTGCCAGACATTCAAAGCATTGAGTATACTCAATGGTATAAGTTTGTTTGATTTATTCGTACATTATAATTTCCTATTTTTTCTTATTATAAACAATATAACGAACCTTTTTAAATGTTTACTTTACACTTGAGTTTCTTTTACAATACGGATCTCTTATCTCGAAAAATCTCTTATGACACGATATCTAAAAATTAAAATGTTTCAAACAGCTTGTTGAAATAATTCCATCTAATTGAACTGCATATAAAATATACGTAATATATCCAATCCACGGGTTTTTGTAACCCAAAAACAATTACACACAACAAATTTGTATGACAGTTTGCGGTATGTGAAAAAATAGCCCTGAGTTGCATGTTCAAATATCATTAATAACGATATTATACCGTATGCTAGAATATCAGTGGCGTAGTAGCTGAAAAATATACTTAAAACAATTTTTTCATGTATAAAAACCCTTTTCCAACTGAAAAGACACGTATAATGTATACGATACAGCACAAAATTGGGAAAAGTATTCCTCATAATTCTAAATACCCTAACACGTTAGATTTTTTCCTGACGACGATAGCTACAATTGCTATTAAACATATGAAGTGCAAAAAATCTGAAGTGTGGATAACTCATATTGAAGTAAACTATGTAAAACCCTAACCATAAGTATTTATATATTGTTTCAAAGTTTCCCAAACGTTAAATACATTAAAAAACGAACAGTATAAACAAAGTTTAGCATTTCTGTGTTGTTTTACAGCATTGAACTAATATTATAATTAGACTATATTTTGTTGAATATGTTATTTTGAGAGTGTTATGGATTTTTTTTCAAAAGTGTACAATGACACTTTATGCACTTTAAAAGTCCTAGATAATGACTTATTGTATGCCGAAAGAATTTTTTTTTATTTACGCTGTAACTAGAACGGATATCTACTAACTTAAAATGATATAATAGTAACATCCTACAATAATAATAGTTTCTCAAAATTATCGAATACGACTAAATGTTGAAGCTTTCCTAAATCTCGAACTAAATGTTTTGTTGGAATTTAAAGAGTTAGTAACTATTTTAATTCAAAATTAGCTTTTCTGTACACAATCGTTTCAGAAAAGAATTTTTGAATGTACCTTCTTAGAGGCGATGCTCAAATTTTTTTGCATATTGTTGACGTACTTAAACATATTTTAATTGTAATTTAGTTCTTGATAGTAGTTTTGCCTTTGGCCTCTCTTATTCTCCGATCCTGAACTTCGAAAGTCCGGTTCTCTCAAGAGATGTACCTACCGGCCGTAGTGCTTTAGGCTTAGCGAGCTCTCAAGAGAATCTGCAGTTAGAGTGGTTGTTATGGTAATTAATGTATATTTTACATACTATAAACCATAGTATGATTTAACAGCTGTGGCTATATTCTCAATTGGATTTTATAATTTTAATAAACCTCTCTTAATTTGCGTTAAGAAGTATTCTTTTGTAATTAATTTGTTCATAATAGTAGTTATTTTTTCGTTTATTTTGTAGTCTTGAACTTAAAATACGCGAATGTTCTAGTAAGTTATCAAGTTATCAAGTCTACCGTCTTACGTATATCTACTTTTATGAAATAGATTTAAAGTTTCACTGGACTACCTTAAACATTACCCATTTTCGTTCAATTAAAACTCCGAACTAACCCTACAAAACTACTCAGTATATACTGTTAAATATGGATATTATTAAAAAGATACTTTATGCAATTCGTAGGTAATTAAAGTTTTCTCATCAAAACGTTACTAATTGAATCCGGTTGAATAACTTACAGAATGTTTCTACAATGAAGATTTCATACTCACTTATATTTATGCGCTATGAAAAAATACACTACATTTTTTCTTATAACAGTTCAATAATTATGATTAGGCTTATGGAGACTACCAACAAATGGAACAGAAATTCTAGAAATCATTTGTTTTTTAACTTATCTCAAAACGTGTGTTTTTACGTAATTATCTTAATAGTGTTGAAAATTTCCTTGTTTAAAAATAATAAATTTTTACATGTGGTTAATCATTAAAAAACATATCCGTGAATGTGAGTTTTGATTTTTCATCGCGATCATAGGAGGCAAATTTATGGAGGTTAAAGAACAAAATTGAATAATACATGGTTTATCTTTTGATTGTTATGCACTATATGCCACTCAACATAGTATATTACGAGTTTTATAAGAAGGATTTCCTGGTACGAACGGGTTTAGGGCACAACGAGCGTAGCGAGGACTGCCCTAATAGAGTGAGTGCGAGAAAATCCCTTCTAAACGAGTTATATCATATTTTTTCTACTTTGCTCTTTCTTAATACAAAAAATTAGTTTTTTTTTATAAACTAGAGAATTTCGTGAGTGTTGGCAACATTTACGAGGTGCACAAACAGCGCGGTTGCTATAAAAACAAAAATAAATTTGAAACGCCGTATTTCAAATATGCAAACAAATAACTTGTTTATGTCTTGAGAAATGGATAATGCAGAAGAAGTTTTGCAAAGCACGCCTCCAGAAATTCGTGCTTTGGCGGAAAGTACGATGGGTAATTTGTTGCCTGCAAAATCAGGGGAGAATTACAAAAAAAAATTATATTCAGTTTGAAAACTGGTGTAAGGAAAACGGCATTACTTCAACTTCCGAGATCGTTTTGATGACGTATTTTGAATTACAACGCGAAAAATATAAATCCTCTAGTTTATGGTGTCTACTCCAAGTTACATTTCAAAATACCACAAGCTGCAGGCTTTATTGAAACACTGTTCTGAAGGGTACTTACCAAAAAAATAAAAATGTTTAGAAAAAAACCATATTAATAAATTTATTGAAACGGCCCATTATCTCGCGAGTTAACTATTTTTAGAGGTAAAGCTCGGACATGCCGATTTTTATTTATGTTCTTTTGTTTGTTTAAAAAATAATTTTTACCCCCACTACCTTATCAGATGTGACGTCATCGAGAATTTATTTAAATTGAAACTGTATATTTTTATATCAAAAATTAACAGCCCATATTATTCAACCATACCAAATTTGTCACATAAAATATTTTAAGCTACAGTATACTGAGTATTTAAAAAGTAAAGTATATGTAAACCGACCTACCACTTGAGAAAATCTCAAAGAGAGAATCCGTGCTGAAATGCAACAAATTACACAAGTGATGTTGTCAAACATAACCCAAGAGTTCATTTGACGTATTTAAAAATCCAAACGTTGATTCTCATTATACTCAGTATACTGTAGCTTGAAATGTTTTATGTGACAAATTTGGTATGGTTGAACTCAGAAAAATATGGAATGTTAATTTTTGATATAAAAATATAGTTTCTATTTAAAAAAATTCTCGATGAAGTCACATCCGATAAGGTAGTGGGGCTAAAAATTATTTTGTGTAAAAAAAATATAAAGAAACAAAAATAAAAATCGACGTCTCCGAGAATTACCTCTGAAAACAGTTAGATAATGGGCCGTTTCCACACTTTACGAACGCACTGTATATATATATATATATATATATATATATATATATATATATATATATATATATATATATATATATATATATATAGTATTTGGCTATGAAAGTAAGTACATACAAATTTTATTGTAATTTATGATGAAGTACACTCTTTTATTTTATATTCAAACTAATCAAGCATTATGCATCATTTAAACTAGATAATGCGTACAATTCAACCCAAGTATAAAACTGTTATCTGCTTAATATTTATTACTTCCGCTGCAATACAACTATAATAATATAATATCCTATTACTATTTGACAGGGCAGTCCGAACCTCGGTATCGAACGTAAGCCCCTACTCGCGTAAGATCCTTTGTGATTTTTATTACAAATATCGTAATTCCAAAAAAAGAACTTAAGCGTTTTTACGCTGTCCGTTCCGGCATCGTGATCTTCGCCGCTACGGGGTTAGATCTGTCACTGCTTGCATACAGATAATACGATGAAGCGGTCATCAGTAGAGGCGCCACAGCTTTGCAGCAAGCAGGAGCCGCCCGAAATCAGCAGGAACGAACAAAAACCTAAAGAAGCATCCAGGACACCGTCACCGCCAACTACAGGATCAACGTCGGGTAAAGAAATAGGTATCAGTTCAATAAAAATATTGTTCTAATTAATTTTAATTTATTTTTTTATTTTAACACTTTTTGTCCTCCTTTTTCTATTTGGGTCTCTGATTTTCAAGTCCTCCGTCGAAGATGACTTCCCTCGAACCTTTCTTGTCTTCCGAAGAGTTCGACTCGGAAGACACAGCCCACTTTAAACCCTCCCCCGACACCGAATCCCTATCCATCAAAGACTTCCTTCAAATCCTCACCCACTCCCTCTTCCAGATGTTTCCCGACCGGCGAGGTAGAGTTGTCCGCACCCTAGACTCTCTATCCCGAAACTTCTTCCAACGGGGGATCAACATCTGTGTATCCGGAACGCAGATGAAGGTCCTCGTAATCCGCCAAACCAATCCTTAACTCCTTCCTAAATGGATATCCTAGCAGGTACAGTTAATGCCAGGGGCGTTCGTCGGAAACGCCCCTTACTTAAACACTTTTACATACACACGATATACACATCCGTTCCATCACGGAAACAAAACACCTATGTAAACAATAGTGAACACGGAACCGCCCTATTAATTAAAAATTTCTTCCCATCCACTTCTTTTCAACTTTCTGCGCACCTATAGCATCTCGAATGCGTTGCTGCGACGGTGCACTTTCACGCTCCTATAGTATTTATTTCACACTACAACTCGCCTGGCCACAACACCCTATCCGGTAACCTTTTAATCTACGACTCTAGGCTCCCTAATGCAGTTATCCTAGGTGATTTCAATGCCCGCCACATCCATTTCGGTGACACCACAACTAATGGCAACGGCAACAGGCTATCATCGGCTCTGTTGCAGTTGCCGCTCTTGCGAATCGCCAACACACAGCCAACATACTTCGAACATTTAGGTACCTCAATAGTAGATCACATTATAGTTTCCGAACCCATAGCTCACTATCTAGATCGTGAGTGCTTTCTAAGCACCACGATGACATCAGATCACATAGCACTACTGGTCAAAACTTCATTTTGTCCAGCTCCCCCTACGCCTTTAGATTTATCAAAAGCAGACTGGAATGCGTTCTCCGAAAACATCTCCAACAGCCTTCCTACACTGAATCTTCAAACGACCCAAGATATCAAGAAAGCCATTAGAGACCTAACTTCCCTAATTACGGAAGCGGCCGGTATCTCTGTACCACTAAAAAACATCGGCACTTCCCGCAAACCGCTCCCACAACACATTGTGAACTGGATCAAAGAGGAAAGACGAATCTATCGTCAATTCTTGCGATCCAGGGACCCGGCTATTAAGACCGAATACAATCGCCTTAACGCCACCTCTCAGTTAGATGATAGAAATGGTAAACTCTTCTGGCAATAGTTCGATGGACTGTCTAGGAGAAATATGAACCCTAAATCCCACCTAACCGACCTACAGGGCAACCTAATCTCCTCCGACCAAGGAAAGGCCGATTTCTTTGGGCACCACCTCTCCATTTTCCGACCCCCAGATGATCCCCAATTTGATAACCGGTTCAAGGCACTCCTCGAAAGTCGCTTTGAAGAATTCCGCAACCTTAAGCTTCCTGAAACCCAACTCGATAACGAGAATCCCTTTTATGATCCCATCACGCCCGACCAGGTCCACACCTATTTCAATGATTGAAACTGTTGCCAAGTGAGTAAATTACTAGAATGAATTTGTCACCAAACTTGGACAATGACTTCGCCGCCATGTATACATTATCGCTGTGTAAACATAACTTGAATTCAAACGCCCTCTACTTTATTCTTAATTGATTTGAAGTATAGATGATAACTTAAAAAGTCGATTGCATAACCTTCTATACCTACATATGTGTATGTAGCTCGGAAAGTAAAAATTAAAACAAGTATTAAATTATACCTTAGGAATGTTTTGGCCGCTAAATTACGCGTCGTATCAAAAAAGTGCATAGAACACGTGATAGACGTCTTATAATTTTAATTGAAGAATATGTGTACCAATATTCGAGTCAATCGACCCATAGAATAAAAAGTTGCACAAAAAAATTCAACGGCCCATTTCACCCTCTTAGGGGTAGAATTTCGAAAAACCCTTTCTTAGTGGATACATACACTTCACAAGGAACATACCCTCCAAATTTAATGTCTCTAGGACCAACGGTTAAGGTTAATACATCAGTTAGGACTTACACCCACACCCGGCCGCACGCCACTGTAAATTTTTGGCCGTCGGAGAAGACGGCAAACTGAAAATAAAAATCGACGTGTCCGAGATTTTTTCGATCGAGTTGATATTTCGGACGCGGGGCGCCGTTTTGGTGAGAAAATCCTTTTTTTTTACTTTTTTTTGGCACTGAAGGGCCGAATTTCCACGCCTAGGGCACGAAAGGAAGGTCCTGTCAAGTAGATCCGTCGAGTCGTTTCGGCTGTGTGATGATTTTCAGAGAGTGAGTTATTTTCGCTTTTATGTATATATATATATATATATATATATATATATATATATATATATATATATATATATATATATATATATATATATATATAGACAAGGTGATTCTAAAATAGGTGATCAAAATTTGGGAGCTGATGCAAGATAGCAATGCAAACAAAAAAGTTCCTATCAACTTGGGTCGTGACGCACCATTACGGAGATATAGGGTGTTTAGTTTTCAATTTGATAAGTTAATTTATTTAATATTTCCGTTAGTTTTCAATAAATAGCTTTCAAATTTGTAGCATTGCCTATAATTCTTATGCCGAATAACGTGATTTATCTAATTTCAATGTATCGTGCAGATGGCGCTAGTTGCCGCAAATTTTGTGGTTAAAAATGACGTAACTTTTTTCTAACAAAAAGTATCAACTTTTCAAAGGCACGATTGGATTTTGCGATCAATATTGCATAAAAAAGGTATACCTTATTGAGCTCGCTATCTGTAACCATTTCCGAATAAAACTCAATTTCACATTTCAATTCTCAATTATTGGTATTATTACAATTCGGAGAAGTCAGTAGAATATTATTGAAATAAATGATTATAAATAGATTTAACAGAAAATAAATTACCGATAATGATATTATTTCAATTCTGTAAGCGTCCTCCATTTTCCTGTATACACTGTTGCAGTCTTCTCATAATTGAAAATACTACACGATTTAGTCTTTGCTCTTGTACTATCTCATTGAAAGCGTCTTAAATTCGCTGGCGCAGTTCCTCAAGGATTTCAATCAACTGAGCATATACTTTACTTTTCACTTGTCCCCAAACATTGAAATCCATGGGATTGAGATCTGGTGATCTAGGGGGCCAAATTAAAGGAGCCTCATTGCCTCGGCCTATCCATTGATTTGGAAAATTTTCAGATAGCCGTATACGACACTGTCGACTAAAATGGGGAGGGGCCCCATCATGCATGTACCATAGGGCACGCCTTCTCGCTAAAGGAATGTCTTCCAAAAGTTCATAAAGTTGATTGGATAAAAAGTCGTGGTACGTTTCTGTGGTTAAATTACCTTGGAGAATGCGGTAGCCTAGAAGTTCAGTCCCAAGTGTTGCATCTCAGACATTAATTTTGAAAGAATGTTGGTAATGAGTAGTTTTTCTGGCATGCGGATTCTCATCGGCCCAAACATGTTCATTATGCATGTTAAACACTCCGTTTCTGGTGAAACGCTAAAGGTGATATTTGAAAGAAAGTTGGGGTCCTGTTCATGTCTCCTCAGGAGCAATCCACAAAATCTCATGCGTATGGGTCCATCACCTGGCAAAATATCCTGGACTTAACGGTAATGGTACGGATGCAATTGTTGTTCTTTTGCAACTCTCCAAACAACTGGTTGTGACACTTGAATTTGTAGTGACACACGCCTAGTACTAACAGTGGGATTATCTTCAATAATATTCAAAATATTCTCCTCATTTGCAACTGATCTCACCGTCCTTCATTTTCCCTTATCAGCAGTCTAAGGCTTCAAAGTTCCACTTTCACGTAAGCGGCGTTCAGTAGACAGACATGTTTTATAATTAGGCAGATTTCTTCTGGGATATTTTTCACTGTACCGTCTCACAGCAGCCCGTGCACTTCCAAGACATTCGCCCAACACCAGCAGCATATCAACATACTCAGAAAATGTGTAGAGCGGCATTTTAATTTAACAACGATGCAAAACACAATTTCAAATAATTTAAACGTTAATGATAGATAGCGAAATATTAGCAAGCTACTATCAGTGCCTACTTTTTTACGTTTCAGTGCCATACGAATGCGAATGTATGATTGGATTACACACGAACAAGGTCCACCTAATGCAAAATTTCATGTTTATCGACAACGGTTGTAGATATCGCGTTTCATAAGTTGATTGAAACTGTTGAGGAACTGCGCCAGCGAATTCAAGAATATTTCAATGAAATAGTACAAGAGCAAAGACTAAATCGTGTAGTATTTTCAACTATGAGAAGACTGCAACAGTGTATACAGGAACATGGAGGACACTTTGAGAATTGAAATGATATCATTATCGGTAATTTATTCATATTTTCTGTTAAATCTGTTTATAATCATTTATTTCAGTAATATTCTACTGACTTCTCCGAATTGTAATAATACCAATAATTGAGAATTGAAATTGAGTTTTATTCGGAAATGGTTACAGATAACGAGCTCAATAAGGTATACCTTTTTTATGCAAAATTAATCGCAGAATCCAATCTTGCCTTTGGAAAGTTGATACTTTTTGTTAGAAAAAAGTTACGTCATTTTTAACCACAGAAATTTGCGGCAACTAGCGCCATCTGCACGATACATTGAAATTAGATAAATCACGTTATTCGGCATAAGAATTATAGGCAATGCTACAAATTTGAAAGCTATTTATTGAAAACTAACCGAAATATTAAATAAATTAACTTATCAAATTGAATACTAAACACCCTGTATCTCCGTAATGGTGCGTCACGACCCAAGTTGATAGGAACTTTTTTGTTTGCATTGCTATCCTGCATCAGCTTCCTAATTTTGACCACCTATTTTAGAATCACCTTGTATACAGTTTTTTGTAGACAAACTTTAACAGGAGATAGAACACATGTTTCTAAAAAGAAAAGTTCCTATAAACATATGTCGTAGAAGGCTTCGTTTCCGAGATACAGGGTGTTGAATATATTTTTTTTTTCAAATTTTCATTATAACTCATAAACGAATGCTTAGATTTTTTTTATGTTGGGGGGATAATGTCTATTAATTAAGGGGCATAAAACAAGCGATAAGAATGTTCACAAACTTGCACAGTGGCGGAGTGGAGGGGGTGCTCAACCCCTTTCATAAACAGAACTTCTACGCCAATGACTATTTTTTAAAAAAACTGCTATTTTCATTATCTACATACAGTTTAACAAAAATAATGTACCTTCTTCTGTTTCGAAATTCCTGTGCATTTCCGAGTTATTTTGATTTTTAATGATTGATGTGGTACTAAGTTAAGTAATGTGCTTCGTGTGAATAATTGAATATAAAGTTTTTTATAAAAAAGATATAATAAAACATTTAGAGCCATTTTAGTACCTAACGATCGTTTCTTAAAAATTTCAAATATATCCATTGTTATTATCCTCGTATAAAAAGAAATGCATAATTATTATTGTTATGCGGTCAATACTTTCTGTATAATTATGTATGTATCAATTTCGCCATAAACATGTATGTAGTTTTTAAGTGAGATTCTAATAAGTTATAGATCTCTGCTCACTTGCTCTCATTAAAGAGCCGCCACTGTATCAAGCCATACTCAAATACAAGGCTTTTGTAAATTGAAATCTGTTTAGTACACTAATTTTAAAAATCCTTATTTATTATTGTAATAATACTTAATTAATAATTGTGAAATTAATAAGAATTCTTAGCAATAACGATTTATAAATAAATAACAATAACACTAGTATAATAAAATTAGACACTTTGTTCAAAATGTAAACCGTTCTTTTCAATACACATTTCACAGCGACGTACAATAGAACGTCTTAAGTTAACTAAATGATGTGCACATTTGGCAAGTGATCTTTGTCCTCTTTTCTTTTTTGAAACCAGCACATCGTACACATCGTTTTCTTGAATTTCCCGGAATAGGCAGATGATCCCCAACATTATCCATGAATTTGGTTCTATTTGAGGGACGTCCTCTCTTCATTACTTTCTTCTTGTCCAGCTGGGATTTGCCAAAGGCTACCATATTTTCTGCCACTGGTATAATAAAGTTTATAAACGGCAGTTTTGAACGTCTTGTTTCATTGTATATTATATATGCATTATATATTGCAGTCATGAATTGCTTGTAGAAAACCTTTAGCCACCATTTCGAGCTTTTTCGATCCAAATCATACTGTGATATCATTTGATCGGCGTGATCGACGCCTCCCATAAATTCATTATAAAACATAATTGAATCGGGACAAGTAATTTCTTTTTCACTGCCATCTTTTGCTTTTCTTTTTATAGTACCGATACTGCCACTGTGACAGTTGCTTACTACCAAGAAATCTCTAGTGTCTTGCCAACGAGTGCAAATTATACCTTCTTTACATGCCATCATTTCACTGTCTCCTCTCTGCAGTTTTCATATTTTGGAACATTTTTTCTAGTCTTTATGCACGTTCCAACGGCAGCATATGATAGTGTATGTAAAAGATGGATTGAGGTGAAAAATCGGTCAAAACATAAAACTATGTTCGTATCTCGAATTGATCTGGTTAATTTCTCCACAACTCTTTCACCAAGTGTGCCTTCTTGTGTGGAATTTTCTTTTCCGGAGTAAATATTTGTATCGTATACATACCCAGTTTTGGAATCACATCTTGTCCATAGTTTTATACCTCGTTTGATTGGTTTTAGAGGAACATATTGTTTCATTGATGATCTTCCTTTGAATATTGTCATCGCCTCGTCAATTGATTGATACGTACTATCACTTCTGGCAGACAAAAAAGTTTTTTTTAGACAGGATAATACTTCTTCTATGTAATACTCCTTGGAAGCGTCTTTTGGTTTTTCGGGGTTATTGAAGTACAGTTTTGATAGAAGTAACTGACATCTGTCCCTAGATATAACACTTTTAATTTCATCATTACCTAAAGATTTTCTGTTGGACCAATACATGTGATATGCTGGTAAACGATTGTAACTCATTATGAGAGAACACCCAAGCACGATCATTATTTCTGTACTCGATGTCTTTTGAATATTTCTTTTAGATGTTTTTTTACAATTTCTAATCGTTGATTGGTGTATTGGGCAATCCATACAAATAAGCTTTTAGGAAATAATTTGAACACAGTATCCATTTCGGAAGACTTGTTTGTTATGTTACACAGTACAATTGTTTGTTTTTCTTGTGGAGTATTATGTTTCGGTATAAAATTTTCAGTTTTTCTTGTCCAGTCAAACGCAACTCCTAAATTACTATTCGGAACTTCGTTTTCCTTTTCATTTTCTCCGTTGAATTCTTCATCTTCAGAAGTAAACGCATCATCCAAAATTTGTGTCAATGCAGTATCTTCAACTTCACTTGAAGAATCATCGTCGCTAGATGGTTGTATATAGTTTTTATCTATATCACTATCATCACTGTCTTGAAATGGGTCTAATTCTTCTTCAAAATCAATGTTATCCACAATATCTTGGAGCTCTTGCCTGACAAAGATTTATCCATTCTAAAACGAAAATTTTGAATATATAGGTTATTCAATACTGATGGGACATAATATCTCAATAATTAACACTATTGGGACACATAAGTCCCATTTTTATTTTTGGAAATAAAAAAACTCATAAAAACTATTGCTACACTCTAAATAAGTAAAATAAAATTATAAATAGCTTACTTGGCAATTCCGAGCACAGCACATATAAAAACACAGTTAGTAACAAGCGTGACACGTGTCTACTGTTTGCTAGCAACATCTAGACTGACAAAATTTTATAGAAAAGAAAAAAAGCAGACAGCAACAAAGCAGACAGGTTTGGACTTGTTTACGAGCCTATGACCGTACAGTACTAAAATCCCAGATCCCAATGCGTTTGTAAGCATTTAAATTATTTTAGTAATTATTAGAAATTCTCTGGGAGAATATGTCCCTACAGTATTGAAAAGGTTAAATTAAAACAATCGTGCAGTACTACGCATAATGCTATAGTACTGTTGGCGACGTTTGCGGACGTCCCGAACTCCTCAACTGCTTTGGAATATAAGGGTTCTTTTTGATTTGAGCGGTGTATTGCTGTTAATGGTGCTATTGTTACAAATTAAACAGAAGTTAGTAGGCGTTGCCATTCAGTTTAGTAGTAGGGTGACTTAAAATTTGAGAATATTTCGTATAAGCATGATTGTAGGGAGAGGTCACGTATTGCAACAAAAAATATTACTGCCGCGGCCTCATAAGAATATCTACCATGAGATCAAGATATAGCCACACTCTTGAGAACTAATAGATGAAATGCATTGATCAACGTGTTGTTTGTCTGCCCTTCCGTTAAATTTTACTCCATTGGTTTAAGATATCGAAGTTTGGATATTTCACTTGCAGTACCGTCAATTATTAGAACACACACATCTACACCTACACACACATGCGCGCACCACGCACCCACCACGTACGCACGCACAAACGCACGCACGCCCACACACACACACACACACACACACACACAAACGTACACAAATGAGCCAGAAAAGCTGGAGATTTAAAATGCTGAAAATGTCTAAATCCGTTGAAAACTCGACATTGCTTTTCTCACGAAAATAATGTTTAACATTGGTGTGCATATAGGTTTCCCCAGTTTGAAAAAAGTTGGCGCCACCAATAAGTTATGGCTAAATTGTCAGATGATAAACGTCATTATCGAAAAATTGCTCCACCATGATAATCCAAAAAGGAAGAAATCACCGAATACAGTTGATGAGTCGAACAGTCAAAAGCGCGCCGAATACTTTCCCGGACACGACAAAATTATACTACTGCATGATAATGATCTTCTAAATGTTGCTCCGCCAGTCAAGATCTATTTGGAAACAACTCAATAGGGAAGTTTTACTTCACCCGCCGTATTCACGACATTGCTTTTTATTTCTACTTATTTTGATCGATAACGCATGGCCTGTTTGAGCAACACTTCACATCAAATGAAGGTACCAAAAATTGGGTCAATACGTAGATCAGCTTAAAAGATGAAGCATTCTTCCGACGCGGTATCTGCATGCTCTCAGAAAGATAGGAAAAAGTAGTGGCAAGCGATGAGCAATACTTTGAATAAAACAGTACGTTCCGTTCTTTCACAATACATGCCCAATTTTTGATAAAACGGCTCATAAGAAATTAAAATATTCTTTATGCTTCACATTCATCTTAAATTGTTAAAATTATCTGTTTATAACATTTGTATGGTCATTTATATATCATTAAAGAATTGCAAGAGCTTTAAATTATATAATTAATCGAATGGCTATATGAATTGTAGATCTTAATAACGTATTTTAATAATGGAAAAGGCGCCACAGAGGGAAATAAGACAGTGAGGTTTTATCTATATGAAACTAAAAATGGAATCGCTGTTAATAAAAAGCGATATTAAAAATGAGATCTCATATAAGATAAAATAAAATACTTTATAGTATTTATTTGCAATTTTACTTGTCTGTATGATGTTACTAAAATAAAATATGTGCGTGCCGTTTATTCAACCCATTTATTCCGTCAATTCAAATCGCTGCTTGACAGAATCTTGTCAGGTTAGAAGCTTTTCCACGCGATCTTATTGGAATCAGATCAAAGTAGTGACAAGCGCTATATATTATAAAGACAAGGGCACCAGAAAAACCGCCTAAATTTTTTATCGTCAATAACACAAATTTCCACAACGTTCTGAAAATATAAAATGTTTTAACAGACAAATCGATGGCTATTAATTGAATAAAAAATTAAGTAGTTAATTATAAAAGGTACGTATGGTTTGGAACAATGCACTTCACATGTCATTGCAATTTTCACATATGTGAATAGAATTATTCAAGCGAGAAATGGCAGACATGCATTTTATGTGCTGGGCGAATAATAGCAAAGTAGTTAATGAGTATTTAACTGTGTTATCTCCTCGTGGATGTGGATCATTAAATAATAAAACAACAAAAGTAACACTAAAATCCTTTACCAGCGTAGATCGTTTCACATAAATCTAAAACGTATCGGTGTGAAAATTCATTGTTGCTTTTATGACAGTGTTGGATTGAATATTGTTAACTACTTACGGAAATGCTTGCAAGATAAATGAAATTAATTTATTTTTGCAAATCAATTTAAAACTTGGCATATATAAAACTAAAAAAAAATATAATCAAGTGTAGGTTATCTGTTTTATACAGCTGCCATCAATATGTATCAATTTTAAGCAATAAAACAGGAAAGTTTAAATAGATATACTACGAGTATAAAATAAACTTTGAGATTAGGGATCTCGGAAACGTACGACCAGATTTTTATCAAATCTTTCACACGGCCTGAGTTTGACGAGATAAGAAACGTGCTGAGTAGCGTATCGACGGGAAAATTCGCATTCGGCCCCCTCGTCCCCCCTTTCGAGATTGCTTCGGTCCGCGTTTGCGAGGGATCGAAAAAAATTCCCCGACAGCCCGAAGTGAGAGTAGAGAGCGCGTCGTACGAGTTGTGAGTTCGCGCCCGGTGGCGAAGGAGAAGGGGAGGTTCGGGGCCGTCGCGACGTTCCTATCTCATTCGGCTTGATGGAACACTCTCATCTCTTAATAACTTCGTTATTTACCCACCGATTTTTTCGAAACTTTTCAGAAATGTAGATCGGAACCAACCGCTAAAAGAGGATTTTCAACTTTTTTGTATCCACTTTTCGCGATATAGTCATCATCCTTATTTCGCGCATCCGGAATTTAATATGTAGGTTCTTTTGATCACCTAGATAAAAAATCCGTCAAAAAACGCAAGTCTACTTTTTTGGCCCAAAACTCGAACCTGAAATGGAGCGAACTTTGAAACTCAAGTTAAACGAGTTCTACTACAAGCCTGGAGCGAAAAACGTGACCTACGCAAAATTTCTCAAAACTACTCTTAAAATCAAATTTACGCATTCTACAACAATATTGGATTTTAAAAAAATTTGACCCATCTGTCCTCAACCCCCTCCCAATCACTCAAAATTTATATATACCAAGAGCAATTGTAGCTCTAATTCCATATGTGGCGAATAAATACTTAATCAACTTGATATGCAAGGATTTACTCACTAAATTGATTGAATATTTATTAATTAAACACCTATATAATTTACATTATTTTTATCTAATATGATGCTGTAACGTACAATTAAATACTACTAATAAAATACTTATCTTTTTTGGGTTTTTTAATGGTGTATTTAAATTTTACAATCTAAACGTTTCGATAACACTTACAGTTATCTTCGTCTGTAGTAATATCTGTAAAAATTGTTAAAGATGTTGTAAACAATTTTGTCAAAGTTTACAATGTTTACAACATCTTTAACAATTTTTACAAACATTACTACTGACGAAGATAACTGTAAGTGTTATGGAAACGTTTAGATTGTATAATTTAAATACACCATTAAAAAACCCAAAAAAGATAAGTATTTTATTATGAGTGCTAATGGTGAAAGTTTACATTTTCAAATTAAATACTACCATTAGAAATGTATGATTTATGTTAAAATATTTTTGTATAATGAACAATTTAAATCTGTTTGAATTAATAATTACAAATATAACACTAGCACACGTTTATCAGTATAAAAATACTATAATTTAGCAAGATGATATTTCATCACATAAACAATTAAATTGAAAGTTATTAAAACTACGTTAGTCGCGTGGTCTACAGTCGTAGACCACGTTTCTTTGCAGTGTGACTATTAAGTGTTGGGTTATTTTGCAGATGTACACCCTTGAGTAGCTGTTGGTTATATTGTCTACTATGCAGTTAGTATGTTAAATGCCATCTGCGAAGATTGCAGTGTGAGTTTTCGGGAATCAAATACGACTGGTCTACGACCGTAGACCGCGCGACTATCCGTGCTACGTTTTGCGACGCGCTTGATTTTTTTTCTTTTTGTAATTTTCATATACTTTAGTAAGTATTATGTGTTTGCTCCTTTGTGAAGCCTATCGTATATTCGTGAATTGTAGACATATACATGTCTGCTCCTAAAAAAATCCGAATTGAGAGTAGTAGAGATCCAGATGTTTGGTGGAGATGGTTTGAAAAACTATCTAGGGGCGAAGAGAGTCCCTTAGATGACGAAGACGAATATGACGTAGAAGAAGATGTCAGCGAAACAAACGACTACGAAAGAGACTCTGAAGAAGTTGTATCAAACGAAAATGAAGATGCCTTGTCAGAAGAAGATTCAAATGATGATAACGCTAAGAGTTTCTATCTTGGAAAAGATGGAACAACCAAGTGGATGAAGAATACTCCCAATGTACAAGTGCGTGTTCGTACTAAAAATATTATTAAACTTTTACCCAGACCAAAACGTAATGAGCGTAATACGAGATCTGAAATCGAGTGCCTGAATCCCTTCGTGAACGAAAAGATTATTCGAGTGATAATTAACTCAACAAACATATACATTGACAAAATCCGAATCAACTTTGAAAGGGATCGGGACGCGAGATCAACTGATGAGCGAGAAATTAGTGCATTTATAGGAATTATCTTTTTGATTGGTACGCTGAGAAGTGCAAGAAAAAATGTTCATAAAGTTTGGAACAATTTTAAGGATAACGGGGTCGAACCATGTTTCCTTGCAATGAGCGAAAGACGATTTAGATTTATTGTAAGATGCCTGAGATTGGATGTCTTCAGAACTAGAAATGAAAGAAGAGAAATAGATAAACTTGCGCCAATTAGGGACTTATTTGAAATGTTTTTGGCAAACTTTCAAAATAATTTTATTGCTAGTGAATATGTAACTGTTGACGAACAGTTATTAGCATTTAGAGGACGTTGTTCCTCAAACAATGTATACCAAATAAAGTATGGAATCAAGATGTACGCTTTAGTTGATGCCAAAACATCATACACATTTAATCTTGAACCATATAAAGGAATACAACCAGAGGGTCCATACAAGTATAGCAACTCAGTCGAAGAGGTTGTGTTTCGATTAGTGCACCCGGTAGAAGGAACTAATTGCAGTATTACTGGCGACAATTTTTTTTCGAGTATACCACTGACAAAGAAATTGTAACAACAGAAAAAGTTGACAAATGTTGGTACCCTCCGCAAAAATAAGCGCGAGATACCCTCAGAATTTTTACCGAAAAAGAACAGGGAAGTAAATACTTCTCTTTTTGGATTTCAGGAGGGGTGTACGTTGGTCTCATATTGTTTTAAGAAAAACAAAGCAGTACTTTTGATTTCGTCTATGCACCACGACGATGTCATTGATCCCGAAACGGGCGACGACAAAAAACCAGAAATTATAACTTGTTATAATAAAACCAATATAGGGGTAGATTTAGTAGACCAGCTGTGTGCCAAGTATAACGTCGCAAGAGATACACGTCCTTGGCCAATGATTATATTTTATGACCTTTTGAATATTTCCGGTATAAACGCCCTTTGCGTTTACAAAGCCAATCAACACGAAGAAAACAAAATCTTAAGAAGTGACATTATTGAAAAGCTTTCATGGGAACTTATAAAACCGCAAATACAGTAGTAGTAGGCGGACACTATCCCCTCCACTTTTTTTATGTCACAATCACCGCCCACTTTCACTTTTTTATATGCCCCACGTGGGAGACCATATTTTCCACCTCTATGGTTTCTTTTCGGAGGCCTTTTTCAAACCCTAATTATGGCCGCCCGCGTGTGAGTTTCTATTTTTCACCCCTATGGTTTCTTTTCGGAGGCCCTTTTCATTCCTAATTATTTTTGTTATTACTCGCTCACGTGTAAGCTAGTATTTTCTACCCTATAGTTTCTTCTCGAGGGTCTTGGACTTGGGCTAGGTCATGGACGTGGGGTTGGTCATAGGGTTATTTTTGATGGTCATCTAATTAAGGTCGTTTTCGTTGTATTAACAGCAATACCTCTGGAGGTTAGGCAAACGCACGTGTTCTGATTCAAAAAAGATTTTTATTCAGTCTATTTAAAACGAAGTTGCTAGTAGAGTATCTGTTAGTATCGTTTAGCGATTTAAGACGGAAGGGTAGTTTAAGCATCCCTTTTCGGCGATAGTTGCGGGTCCTTCGGGTTGTGGGAAATCGTATTTTATCGTGGATTTTCTAAAAAATATCGAAACTGCCTGCGATACAGCTTTTGAAAAAATTATCTGGTTTTACAGTGAGCGGCAGCCTTTATTCAAAGATCTTTCTGTGGAATTTCAAAAGGGTTTACCTGATATGGAACAGTTTGACGGAGAAAAACCTGTCTTAATAATAATAATTGACGATCTAATGCGCGAAACTAACGGCTCTGTGGTTGATATTTTTACAAAGGGTTGCCATCATCGAAATCTAAGCGTGTTTTTCTTAACGCAGAACATATTTCATCACGGACGTGGACAGCGGAATATTTCTCTCAACGCACATTACATAATTTTGTTTAAGAACCCACGTGACAGAGCTCAGATACAGCATTTAGCAAGACAGATTTTGCCGGACAACTCAAAATTTTTAGAAGCAGCGTACCAAGATGCTACTTCAAGCCCGCACGGATATTTATTGTTCGATTTAAAACAGAATACACAGGATGTGCTACGTTATAGAACAAACATATTCGGGCCTCAAGGTATCTGCCCGGTATATATAGCGAAAAAAGGGTTTAAGCCTTACAGTCATAAAGATCATATACGATGGCTGACGTTTTATGCGAGAACGCTGATATCCTGCGTGCATTAGCCAAATTAAGTAAAAGTCAACGTGACGCTTTATTGAAATGTTTGGATAGTAAGCAGGTAGAGTGTATTTGCGAGTGTGCACATAACATTTGAAAAAGTCGTGTACCTCTGTCAGCCGATCAAAAGCAACGACTCTCTCAACATAAGCACACTTTAAGGCGCTTGGCACAGAGACGCGAATCTATAAAAAAGAAGAAACAGTTTCTTGTACAGAAAGGTAGTGCATTTCTACCATTTCTGTTAGGACCATTATTCGGCGGAATTTTGGGTAATTTGTTTCAATAACCATGGACCACAATCTGAAGAAGATGATTATTCTACCGATGGACTTTATACAGCGCTTACAGGTACCAGATGTTACACAAAACAACATTTTAACGCAGCTGGGTAACGATATGGATAAAGTTTTAAAAACCAAAATGACTGACCTGACAAATGGCAGCAGTACAACCAAGTTCTTCAAAGGTATCTACATTTTTCCAATCAGTTACGTCAGCCCAACAGCATAACAATAAGCGGTGACGCTGTTGCTGATGATATTAGAGATTTACCGCAACGCAAAGGTCTGACAGACGACGAGATAGTATCAACGCTTCCGCCTTCATATAAAAGAAAAGGCGCTGCTTTGTTACGTATACTGCATACGAACAGCGATGTTTTTTTGGGATAAAAGGGGTACTGTCACAATAAAAGGCGAGATTATACCACATTCCAACATTATCTATCTGGTTCACGAGACGTTAAGAAAACGAAAAACTACAAACCCGTGCGGTTGGCGTCAGTTTGCGACGTACATTAAAGAGATAAACATACCACGAGAGTTTATCGGAGATACTCAAAGGCATGATGTTTCTGTATCACCCAGCGTTGAACGGACCCTCACAACAGCTATAGTTGAGAATTACGATGCTGATAGCGAGGCGCAGGAAACACCGAGAAAAATCTCTCAAAGAAGAAGAAGAGGAATTTCACTAGATTGGGATTCGTGGCGGACATAACATGGATGCTGTATACTATGATCCCGCTCACCCAGCAGGGTTCGCTGGTATAATACCTCTAACTAATGCTGTAAATGGTATATATGGTGAAGTGAAAAATTGGCTGCAGACTTATACGGTACATACACCAGTCAAAAAAAGTTTCCACGAAATAAATATATTGTGAGTAACCTTTACGAGTTGTGGCAAGCGGATCTTTGGGATTTGCGAACTTTAAGTAAACACAATAGTGAATACAACTATATACTAACGGTAATTGATGTATTTAGCAAGAGGGCATGGGCGAGAGCACTTAAAACGAAGACTTTTAAGGGTTGCGACAATACTCCGGCAAATCTACGGACGGATAAAGGCAAAGAGTTTGTGGCGAGCGGTGTACAAAACTTTTTCAAGAAACAAAATATCAATTTGTATGTAACAAATAACCCTGATGTAAAAGCATCTGTAGTTGGAAGATTTAATAAAACATTGAAAACAAAGATGTGGCGTTATTTCACTTACAAAAATTCCTACAGGTATATTGATGTACTCGAAAGACTTGTGACTGCTTACAACAATAGCCCTCATTCAAGTATAAAGATGGCCCCCACGGCTGTAAACGATAAAAACATTGTGGAGGTGTGGAATAACCTGTACGCGAAAGGTTTAGGTCCAGTACGCCATCCTAAATATAAAGTCGGTGAGCATGTCAGAATCGCCAGAACTAAGTACAGCTTTGAGAAGGGATATGAAACGAATTGGAGCGAGGAAGTTATTACAATTAGTGCTGTGATAAAAATTAGACCACTAGTTTATCGAATAATCGACCTTAATAACGATCCTATTGAGGGTACCTTTTACGAAGATGAATTGCAAGTTGTTACGGTTGATAAAGATACTCTATTCAAAGTCGATAAGATTCTAGCAGAGAAGGGCCGTGGGCGATATGAACAATACCTGGTCAAGTGACGTGGATACAGTAACAAATTTAATAGCTGGATGTTAGCTTCGCAGTTGAGAGATATACAAAAACGAAGTTTTATCTTACCGTATTGAGTAATAGCTCTATGACGTATTTTCCAGGTAATATGACGTCAAGTTTTATTACGCAACTGCTAAAGCGAATAAGATTAACGGGTTCGTGGGTTGTAGGGATATCGGAAATTCATTACCCATGTTCTTTTGCCGCTGTAAGTGCAACAGATAATTTAATTTATTATAGAACAGAGCCACCTGGCGAGAACGCGTTAGAAGCGATATTAAAAAAGGCCGCAGAATATTTTCAATGCGACAATGAGAAGATCGTTTATATTGAATATGGCTGGTACGTGATACGATTCGCTTCGGGAAATTATGCCAACATAGAAGAAATTACCAGCGAACTAAATAACCATGTACTAATAAGTAAATTGCTAACAATCGAATATCATAATCTAACTAAGCGCGTCACTACGAAATTAAAAACTCAGCTCTCGCTATTCGGATTCTCACAACGTCTAGTCTTACAATTGGGTTATCGGCCGTATCAGAACATAGCTATGGAACCAATACCCCCTCACCCCGCTAGTATATGGATAGGATTACCAACTCAGATGTTTGTTTATTGCGACATCGTTGAACCGCAAATTGTGGATGATGTTTTATCTCCGCTTATGCGTATAATAAATATTACTTCAGAAAACTATGCTTACGGGGGTCATAAAGATATGGTTTTTTCGCCTGCACACTACATACCGGTAATGACACGGGAATTTGAAGACATCGAGATTAATATAAAAACAGATACGGGTGCAGCAATGCCATTTGAGTTTGGAACGTCATGCCTGAAGCTACACTTTAAGAAAGTACAATAATAGTTTACCCTTATCAGCAATATTAGATGAATCAGGGCGGTAACGGTATCGGCTCTATCTACAGAGGTGCGCCATATCAACGTGGTTATGGAATAGGGAGCTGGTTAGGTGGTATATTTAGAAGTATAATACCGTTATTTAAGTCTAGCGCAAAGGCTATTGAAAAGGAAGCTCTTAGGGTGCTAATATTCTTGGTGACGTCATAGAGGATCGACCTATTAAGGATTCGTTTCAAGAAAGATTTCACGAGGCAGGTAGAAACCTTAAGCGTAAAGCCGACAAGAAAATCGATAAAATGATGGAGGGATCGGGTTATAAAAGAGTACGTATGTTCGATAATAATCAGAGGATAAGTTCCCCAATCTTGCCTCCAGAAACGTCTCCCTCACCCTTAATCAAGAAAGGCTCACACTCCAAGATGAAATCATCTACCTAGGAATCCTCTTCACTAAAACCTTCGATTGGCTCCCCGATGTAAAAAGAACACTAAACAGGATTAGAAACCGCGCAAACCTACTGGGCGCCCTTCGGGGTAGAATCAGAGGTTGTCACCCCAAAACACTTCTACACACATATAAAACATACATCCGCCCTGTTATGGATTTCCGAGCTCCTATATACACAAACATCAACCCCAATCACCTTTCCTCAATCGCCTCCTGTGAACGCCGAATTTTTAGACGAATACACAGGTTACCCCTCAGGTACCCTAATGACCTCACCCTACACCACGCCATTATACCCCCAATCACAAACCGTATCCAAAAACTCCAGGAAAGTTTCGCCCATAAAAGAATTTTCGGCAACACTATCCCAACCAAAGAAATCCTTACCACTCCTTACAACTACCGCTTTCCCAAATTCCCTCGGAAAAAACCCAAATTAAAATTTAAACATCCTCCCGCAATCCTCATACAACTCCTCGACGACCTCCCGGAGGAGGTAGAAGAAGCCCTTGATAGTACACCATATGCCCTCCGCATCCCCCCGGCTACTCGATGACGACCTAGCATGACACCGGCCAACGATCTATTTAATCACACTGCACACTACACTAACCCACACGCACACTTAAACCCAACCACACACTATTGAAAATTCAAATTCATTAAATTTAAACACTTTTCTTTTCTTCTTTACAGCCGCTGATGTAGCACCGGTAAACAATTGGATGCATTCGCTTTTCTCACAGGTGGAGGTTTACTTAAATCATAAGATGGTGTCACGACGAAACAACACCTACGCCTACTGTTCATGTGTCGAAACGCTGCTAAATTATGGAAAGGAGGCCAAGAGTTCACATCTAGGATGTACTTTATGGCATAATGATACAGGTGGACAGATGAATACACTAGGAAACGCAAATAATGGTTTCTCAAAACGTCAAGCACTTGCGGCTACCGGGAAACAGATAGAAATGATTGGTCACATGCACTAGGATTTGTTTAATCAAGAAAAGTTTCTCATAAGTGGTGTTGAGTTAAAGGATAAATTTGTACGATCAAGAGATACCTTTAGCCTAATGGCGGCACTCGCTTCAAATTACAAGACGCGAATTATGGACGCTAGTTTTCTGGTGAGACGTATCGAATCAATCCAACTGTTCTAATTGCGCACGCTAAAGCTTTAGAAACAACTGCCACAAAATACCCTGTTACAAGGACCGACGTAAAAGTATTAAGTATACCTGCAGGCATACAGCGAAAATCACTGGATAATGTTTTCCTGGGAAAGTTACCTAAACGATTCATCACAGGCTTTGTAGCAAATAAAGCCTTCAACGGTGATTACCCCTCAAACCCGTTCAATTTTCATCACTGCAATATTAACTACATCTCGTTATATATTAACGGACAGCAAATTCCTTCGAATGCCTTACAACCAGACTTTACAGCTAATGGTTTATATGTAAGAGCGTACCACACCTTATTCTCTGGTACGGGTATTCATTTTTTGAATGAAGGTAACGATATATCGAGAAGTGATTACCCCAACGGCTACTGTTCAATGACCTTTGACCTAACACCTGACTTGTCTACAAACGCTAGTACGCACTGGAATTTAGTTAGAAACGGCTCCCTTCGGCTGGAAGTCGGGTTTGAAGAAGCGCTCACCGTAACCGTTAACTGTTTGGTGTATGCAGAATTCGATAATATGATCGAGATCGATAAACATCGGAACGTCGTTGTGGATTTTAGCTGTTAGAAGTGGTAGCTCTAACCTGCAAGCTTCAGTGTACAGCAGTAGCCGATAGAAGATGGACGCATACTTGGACGTACAATGGTTTAGTGGTGTTAACAACGAATTCATACCGAAATAAATTGCCGTGGTTACATATGGTCGTTTATCGTTGATGCTGATAAAACCACATCGAGGTTTACTTTATATCAGGATCCATGTCACGACAGATAAAATTTATGGAGGATAATTATCATTGGCTGAAATGGTGGTCACGTCATGTACATTATAACAATTTCCGTGAGGAGTTGATGAGAGTGTTGCGCCCACTTAACAAAATTCACGTTAAGGACAGTGAAAAACAACAGTTTTTAAGGTTTCTTAACAAACCAATAGTAAAACTGGAGGAAACTCGTTTCCCATCGATTAAACAGTTGAAAAAGAAAGCAAAAGCATTTAGGTGTTTAAACCATAACATCACTGAGCCTATGTGTGCACTGGAAAACGCCTTACTACTGCAAGACTGGACGCATTCCAATTCCAAAGATGTATGCGGTACAAGTATTGAGATGCTTGAAATCGATCCCCAGCCACAAGAAGAATGTGTTTCGGCTTGTATGTGCTTTTAATCAACTACCGAGACACGCACCTAGACCGTGTGCAATTATCGTAAACATGGATCCTGCGAACAAACCAGGTCAGCATTGGACCGCTATCTACATTGACGAGAATGGCAACGGAGAGTATTTTGATTCCTTTGGACGAGCACCGCAAGGACATCATTTACGTTTCCTAGAGAAGAATTCCAAATGCTTCGTATACAATAAAACAATACTGCAAGGCTACCATTCGGATGTGTGCGGACTTTATACGTTAATGTTTCTATATTTTAGATTACAGAGTTTATCAGTGATTGATTTTGTAAAAAACTATTTTAGTGCATGTTTAACTGTAAATGACGAGATGATCAAATTATTGTTTAACGGCTGTTACCCAACCATTCTATTCTGAGAAATAAAGATATTTTTTAGTACCTTACTTTTTTTAATTAAGAATTGCGTAATACCTACTGTTTTTTTTCTTTCTTTTTAATTCAGCATGTGTGTTTTCGAAAATCGTGTTATAAAATTTATGATTTAGTGTTTTTTAAAAGAAATTATGTTAACCATTCGATATTGGTAATCAATTTTTTAGACTATTAAATTTAACAGGATTATATAATTACACGGTAATTAGCTAAAAGTAAACATGAACAGTGGTTTCTTACTACATATTGTTGTGGAATTTAAAACATTTCCAAACATTTAATGAGGTTTTTTTTATAAAAACAATTTTGCGTGTGTATGTGTAGCATTTTGTTCAAACCGATTTGTTATTAATTATTTTAATAGAAAGGTAAATACGAGTTGCGTAAGTGTGATAAAGATAATGAGGTTTTTGTATATTTACACTCTAAAATTAATTATGGGAAATCAATAGCTAGTTTTTACATCAACTATTCATAAAACGTAAAAAACGTAGAAAGTTGTTTTTTAGTTTGATTAGACGAGCAACACAAAGTAGTGACTATCACTCGTGTAGTGGTCCCTCAAAAACGTTCTTTAAGTACAGAGCTGGTAAGTGTGCTTTTAACCCTTTATCTTATTTACTTGTACAGACTTTTAATTACTGTTATAAAACACATCTAATCTATACGTAACAAGTTTCTTTAAAAAAATATTAAGGCGTGCAACATTTTAACGGTCGGATAGATATGAAACATATTTCAATGAAATCAGTGCAGGTACACTATGTTTTAATATTCGTTTAGAAAACAATATTGTAATAACTGTTATGTAATTAATTAACTTAACAAAAAATTTTTGTTTCATTAGATAATAACGTGAATGTCAGTAATTTTTTTTTTAACTCACTGAGGATTTTTTAATTTTGACATTACAATAAAAATAAGTGTTCTATAATTAAATTTTACTGTTATTCAAATTCCCCCACGCATGATCAATCCCTAACACAACTACTGTCTTACAAGAACCTCCTTATTACAAATACAATGTATAAATAAATTTCTTGTATACGTAAAAAGATCATCCGAACGTACCCAATAGCATATAACCATTTTAAAACAATAGGATCGATAATTTTAATAATAATATCTTATTAAGGTAATTATGCAATTCCAATGCGTGTGCGTTTACCGAACCTCCAGGGGTTGTACTGCTCTTAATGTTGCAAAAAGTACCTTAATTAGGTGACCATCAAAAATCATCCTAAGACCAACCCCCAGTCCAAGACCTAGCCCAAGTCCAAGACCAAACCCCCAAGACCAGCTCCAGGTCCAGCCCTAGCCCAAGACCAAACCCAGGCCCAGCCCCCAGCCCCAAGGTCTAGCCCAAGACCTACATTTGCCCCTCACGTGAGCAAGTACAAAATCACTGTCAAAAAAGGTTCTTAATACAACTAAAAATAATTAGGGTTGAAAAAAGCCACCGAAAAGAAACCATAGGGGTAGAAAATATGGTCTCCCACGTGGGGCATATAAAAAACTGAAAGTGGGAAGGGCTTGTGACGTAAAAAAAGTGGAGGGGATGGTGTCCGACTACTACTTACAGTTTCGACCAACTATTATAAGATTACCTGTAGAACTAAGGCGGCGAGCGCGAGCCCTACTTGGTACTGAAGAGGCAGTTCTCCCACCGCCGATTAGGCCAGCAAATTACGTTGGACATTGTTTTATTTGTCCTAGAAGAAAGAACAAATCCACTAGAAAATCATGCATGAAATGCGGCAAATATGCATGCCAAGAGCACATGAGAGATACATGCGTAGAATGTTTCTCCGAATGAAAACCTCAACTTTAACTTCTTCATCACTTGCCCATTTTGATTATGATACTGTTTATTTTGTGCAGAGTGATTTTCATTTATATGTACGAGTTGAAATAAAATAGAATTTTATTTGTTTAGCTTTAGTTATAAAGTTCAATACTGTCAATGTCAATAAACCTTTAAAAAACGTATATGCGCATAGTTATTTTTTTGCCAGAAGTCATCTATATATTTCAACATAAATTGTATTTTGTATGGAAGAGCAGACTTCATTAAACTCTAATGTTATACTAATTTCTTAAAAAGATACGAATTGGCTATTATAGACTACAATTAAAATGGTCTACAATCGTAGACCACGCGACCGAACTTGTGACTAAAATTGACGCGACTAACGTAGGGTTAAGTATTATTTTTAATGATGCGTTAGATTTTTCTATAATTTTTCAAATTTAGAAATAGTCAAATATTTTCAAAGCTAATAACCTAAATTAATTTTTTGATGCTTTAAATTTTTTTTTAAATTAAATTTCAAGTACCTATCTCAATTTAATTATAATTATGTTATTTTTTAAACAAATATTATTTATAAGGCGTTACATTGTTCATATTACCTTTAAATGGACCAATCTATTAATTTCATTGGAACTACAGTATTGACATTTGCGCTATTGTAAATGCTCCCACTGCTTAAAAATTTCGAAAAGAACTTTATGTTTTCAGTAAGAACGTTACATTTGTTATTCTTGGCACATGACCTATTTATAAAGTTCTTTCACAATTAACAAAAATGTTTATTCAATCCAAGTACAAAACAATTATGATGCGATTATTTTTTATTCTTATAAATTTATAATTGAAACTACTATGTATTTGTTTATAGATTATAGAAACATGTGCAAAAATTTAAACATACTGTTCAATAATATTATCTACTCTTTGGTAATGTATTTGTTCATAACGGTTGTGAGTATGATTAGTAAATTTTTTAACATTAAGTTTAATTACTATGCCCTTTTAGATCATTTGAAGACCTGTAAAAATGTAAAATAGGATATACGAATCAAATGAATTATTAGAATTTAAATTTAAAATATGGTGATATGCATTTATGTATCCTTCAATAAAATCGTGACAGCTTTAACATTGAGTACTTTGCTAACTGTTTAGATGGAAGTTTTTAAATTTCTTTTATATGTGGAAAAATTGATTCTATCCATAACAACATATTTCTATATACTGCAAAGATAGTGATGTCTATTAACTTAAGTGACTATGTATATAAAACTAGAAGATGAATTATAAAATCAAAGTTAAAATGAAATAACAACACTAATAAGCTTGAGTTTTATATACACATCTTAGTTTTTGTTCATTAAATGAATATATTATTTTTTTTACGAGTATGTTATATACCTTATATTGTAAATACTAGCATGCTCCTTTAATGAAAATTGATATGACAACATTTCAAAGATAAACTAAACCAACCAAAGGTAATTAAGTATGTTGCTATCAAGTAGATTAATTATATATATATATATATATATATATATATATATATATATATATATATATATATATATATATATATATATATATATATATATATATATATATATATTGACCTCTTAAACCTACTTACCGTTCGAAATATTTCTAATTAATACTTATGG
Organism: Vesta saturnalis; assembly: GCA_036346205.1. Classification (NCBI taxonomy): domain Eukaryota; kingdom Metazoa; phylum Arthropoda; class Insecta; order Coleoptera; family Lampyridae; genus Vesta; species Vesta saturnalis. The sequence continues at coordinate 594,561 of JARFJB010002553.1, read as the reverse complement.
TTGAAAATAATCCTACTAGTACCATATTCAAGTTTCTATATAAAAATATTTATGATTCAATAAATTTATTTTTATTTGTATACCTGAATGCTACATTAAGTCATACAAAGGTATGCTGTTAAAATATTTCTTGAACTATCTTTTACCTGATGAAACTGCATACTATATGAGTGAAACTGTTTTTAAAGTTTCATTACATTGTTATAATGACAATTGCTACGACGACACTATCTTCCTCAGATTGAATATTTCAACTAAATTTATTATATGTATATGATATATCAAAAAGAAGTAAATCTTTTTATCGTTTATGCTTTGGTAAGGATAAGGTTCTTTAATCAATTATACATTTTATATACTGTAAATTAAACATAATCCTAATTCCAACAAAAAATGTAAATTTATTTTGATTTATAAATGGTTTAGAAATATGTTATTATTGCATATGTTGTATTTTATCATCACCATACGCACATCCTATTGTTCTTTTTTTATTCATATATTTTAGTTCTATTGTCTTATTTTTTACTTTCAATATCATGTACTTTGATTTGAATGTATCTACAATTTGTTGAAGTATATCAAATATTTCAAAAATTGAGTTGAAATATATATATATATATATATATATATATATATATATATATATATATATATATATATATATATATATATATATATATATATATAATATTTTCATATTTACAAATTGTTGATACTTTTATATGTATTACTTTGATAATATTGCATGTCAAACATACATTTCATTTTACAGTTGTTGAATACTTCCGAATAACTCATTTGACAACGTTTACACTTTCATAAATATTATTTTGGTAGTTTTTATGTCAATAAGATACTTCATTTTACAATACTTGAATACCTCCAAAAATATTATTTGGCAACATTTAAACTTTCATAAAATTTTTACTTTCATAAATATTACATTGCTAGCATTGTATTTGAAAAAGACGTAAAAAATATGTAAATGTAATTTGGCAACAGTTGAAGTTCTAAATGACAATTGTTAAAGTTCAATATTGAGGTTGATAATGTTACCTATTAAAGTGTTTTAATTGGTACACTCATAAATATTATTTTGGTAACATTCAATATCAAAAAGTGGAATACCTCCATATCAACAACTTTTCAAGTTCTGAATGACATTTGTTAAAACCAAACATTAAAGTTGTTAATGTTACCTATTGAAATATGTAAGTTAGTACCCTAGGGTAAGTACTCGCATTAATATTATTTTGATAACATTGCACGTCAAAAAGTTTGAATGCTTCCCAAAATATAGTTTGGCAACATTTAAAATTTTGAATGACAGTTGGTAAAGTAAGACATTGAGGTTAATCGAGTTACTTAAAATGTTTAAGTTGGTACTGTCGTATATATTAGTTTGGTAGCATAAAACGTCAAAATGACATTTCTTTTTATTGTTAATTAAAAATTACAAAGTTTAACACATCCCGCAAGCGCATTTATTTTTTTTTTAATTTTCGTATTTATTCAATTTTACGTAATACAATTCAAATAAAAACGAGAATATAATTCACATGTCACATGGTACATTTTTGATTACTTATATTATCCCCGAAAATATATTCGGGGATAATATAACTAGTGTTATGATTATAATCGATTATTAATCATACACGTGTTATATTTGGTAAGAGAATATCATGAACGTTAATAGAAAATATATTATTTTTAAAGTCTACAATTTTAAACGATTTGTCACTTTGACAGTAAACTATTTTATTCATTAAAGTCATGACAGTCAACATGCGATGATAAAATTATCACCGATTTGATAGCCTATTCTACGATTTCGTTTTCGTATTTTAACCAATGAAAGTAATCAAAAATGTACCACGTGACATGTGAATTATATTCTCCTTTTAATATTTTATACATCTATGTAATTTAAAAAAAATATAAACCTTATTTTCCATAAAATAAAATAAGCACGATGAAATAATTACGTTGCTATGTATTCTAAAACGTGTTGTGATTAGCATGACTTTAAATGCTAATTATTCCTCTAATTAAAAAAATAATAATTTTAGCATTCTTTCACGGCTGAAAATATTTATACGAAAATTTTTACCTTTAGATAAATATCGTAACCGATTATCAGCGTGTGTTGTGACCATAGCGCGGAGCGACGCTCCACGCTAATTAATAAGTTTAATAATAAACAGCAAAATCATGAGCGTAAATATTGTCAGTAAACAATTCTCACGCTTTTTTATGAGAAGTGCCATCCTTTACCAGATGTATGATTAAAGAAGGGAAACACTTATAAACTTAGAAATTGTGTTAATATGAAGGTAAAATATGAAATCCAATAATACAAAGTATCACTTCTACATTTTTTAAACATCTGACAGGGCAACCCAACGCGTAAATTTGCTCATACGACTTTAACATCAATAGTACTGATATTATCATATTTTGAAGAATCAGAATATATATATATATATATATATATATATATATATATATATATATATATATAGTGTTTCCACATAAGTTATCAAATGGAATTTCTTTATCAACTGTATATTAGAAATTATTCTTCTAAGGGCTACACAAGGTGATAACAAATTAGATACAACCTTCAAGGAGGTGTTAGTATGACTCATTTGGGATCGATTCAGCCATGCTTACCTATATACAAAAATCAACGGTTTTCAAGATATAGGGTACCAAAGTTACAAAAGGAAAGCTGATTTTTGAAATATCCCCAAGGCGAAGGATGGTATTTTTCTCATTCTTGATATATTGTGTGTGTGTGTGTGTGTGTGTGTGTGTGTGTGTGTGTGTGTGTGTGTGTGTGTGTGTGTGTGTGTGTGTGTGTGTGTGTGTGTGTGTGTGTGTGTGTGTGTGTGTGTGTGTGTGTGTGTGTGTGTGTGTGTGTGAGTGTGCGCGTGGGCGTGTGTGCGTGTGTGCGTGCGTGGGTGTCTACGTGTGCGCGTGTGTGCGTGTGTACGTGTATGCGTGTGTGCGAGTGTGCGTGTGTGCGTGTGTGTGCGTGCGTATGCGCGCGCATGTGTGTGTGTGTATGTGTATGTGTATGGGTATGTGTGAGAGTGTGGGTGCGTGCGCTCGAGCACGTGCTCGTGCGCCTACGGGTGCGTGTGCATGTGCGTGTATGTGTGTTTGTGTCTGTGTGTGTGTGTGTGTGTGTGCGTGCGTCCGTGTGTGCGTGTGTGCGAGAGTGTGCGTGTGCGTGTGCGTGTGCGAGTGCGTGTGCGCGTGCGCGTGTGCGTGTGCGTGTGCGTGTGCGTGTGCGTGTTTGTGCGCGTGCGCGTGTGTGTGTGTGTGTGTGTGGATGTGTGTGTTTGTGTACTTACGTGCGTGCGTCAGTGCGTGAGTGTGTGTATTCATTTTCTAGAAAAAATTATAAAGGTAGCAACTCGACAATTAATATTTATACATTTGTTTCAATTTGCAGATTCATGCAAAAAAGTTAGATTTTCATGGATACGCAAAGAACTGTTTGTACTGGTCAAATAACAGTATATGGCGCTTTGCTCAAAAACGGCTTCAAAAACTTGCTTGACATTTATCTATGATTGTACTAAGATGCCCTCTATAATCTGGTGTATACGCGACACGTCTAGGAAAATTCATACAGGGGTAGTTTCCGTTTGCGTTAAATTACATTTTTCGATGCAATATCAGAGTTCGTAGGGTCCTTAGTAGGTCATCTTGTCCCGATATGGAGACAAGACTGTTTGCTGTTTCATCGTCTATACGAAAGTATTTATAATTTTGTGACCGAAAATGGAATAATATTTATTGGATTCAAATAAGAAATCATTACAATATTGCTAATAATTTGTAAATTAATTCGTAGTAATGGCCTACCGTAGGAAAATTACTGCTCGTTACATTTGTTACACATAATTTTGTTTTTCTGGACACTTACGTTTGCCCCATAAGTGATTAGTTCCGCAACAATAATAAGCTTCTGCCTAGTCTCGTGCTTTTTATTGTCGCTTTTGTTATGGGTATAAACTTTGGAGCATCCCTGGTTGTCGAACTGCATCTGCATCCAGTTACTCTGCATTGATTTGATTTGTATGTTTATTAGTTCGTTCTGCAGCCTTGTATATTGCATTCTACTTTCTTTAAAGGTAGATTGGGTTCACGAAATAATCTATCTTTCAGATTTTTTTCTGGTATTCCTTAAACAAGTCGCGCTTAATCCACGAGGTTTATTAACATATTCGTCAACCGTTACATTTTCGTTACGAATCAAGAAATAATTTCTTGATAAGAATGAGGTGTCCGCTAAGTTTCTTGATAATGCAGTTTTAAACCTTCTTGTATTTTATTTGAGAAAAGTTAAATATTGTAGTAAATCCAATACATTTGTCCCCAACTACATTTAATAGCAGCATTGCCTTATGGGAATCATTTCCGTCGTTCAATTTTGGCACATTTCATGCAAGTGTCTGAAATTGTCGGAAACACTTCCAGTTAGTTGCTAAATTACAATAAAATAATATCTCCTGCGATACCCTTATTGCTACACTTAGGTAGTGAGCTGCACTAGCCGTCGGTGTCATTAGGGGCTCCGCAGAGGCCATTTACAAAATATATAATTAAAACGTTTAAATTTTACCACGGATTTTAACTAGACACATTGCCTGTAACAACTGTTTCTGGATCTTGATCATCCCATGACATAATTGTTTCAAAATTTCCAACTGTGTAATTGCATTTTTAAGAAGTTTCCATCTCTGTGACCAGTAACCGTGGTACATTTTCATTTTCTAAACAGAATAATAACTCTTAAGCGGCGCTTTTGGTCTTGGGCCGATTGCAAAAGTGGGTTAGCGGGTATTAAGACATTGATTGTTGTGAGCACCTGACAATTATCGCAGTTTGTTAAAAATTGGCTAATTAAATTTCTTAATCCGTAGGTTAAGGTAATATCGGCTTAATCCACTTCTGTGCAACCGACCGAGTATCAAACTAATAACCTACAGGCTTGCAAATGGACAACAGACAAAAACAAAAAGTTATGACCTAATAATGCGTATAGAATCGAGAAACTTTCAAAAACGGAATTACAATATAAACAGTAACAATTATATTAGCAAAACTGACATTTTTTCATGGATGGTGGAGATCCAGGAACAGTTGGAACAGTGTGTGGTTCTAGTATTACTCCAGAAATAATTACCATATTAACTGTTGTTTGAACAGTTTAAAGTTGGTTTATAACGTCAGGAACTAACATAAACTGTAGAAATAACTATTATTTTGACAAATAACTTAGGATATTATAAATCCATATAGGCCATCTTATTTCAACTATGGTATGGTATTTAATCAATCATTTCAACACCCTCCCTGTTTAAAATAAGTTCTTGGCCTTTCACACGTTTTAAAAACTTTATTCTGTCTAAAGGCTTTGTAAATAAATTTGCAATCATAGATTGAGTGGGCACACACTTTATAGTCAAAATTCGGCTATTAATTTTCTCTTTCAAAAAATGATGCCGCACGTCAATATGTTTAGTACGAGTTTGATAAGATCCATTTAAAGCCAATTTTTGTGCTCCCTGGTTATCTACGTATAACACAGTTGGTTCAAAGTTTAAACTTAACTCTCGGCTTAATCCACGAAGCCATAAAGCCTATTGAGCTGCTGCTGACATGAACATATATTCTGCCTCCGTAGTAGAAAGAACAACTGTTGGTTGCTTTTTACAGCTCCAATAAATTGAACAGCCATTTCGGAAGAATATATATTCTGTTACACACCGTCTATCGTCTTGATAGTTGGCCCAGTCTGCACCGAAATAACCGATTATGTCTGATCCGGTAGATTATTCACTTTTAAATTGAATCTTATAATCGATAGTTCCTTTTAAGGATCGAAGTATACGTTTAACTGCAGATCAATGAGCGGGACCATGATTCAGACTAAAGCGACTAACACAGTTGACAGCATAACTGATATCTGGTCTAGAAATTTGTGCAGCACATAATAAATTGCTAACTCCTTCTTGATAGGGAACTGACTCTATTTTTCACTGGTAGGAGACTGACTCTTTGATAGTTTCTCACCTATTGATAAAGTAGTGTCTACTGGATTTGAATTTTCCATATTAAATCTTTATAACTATTTTTATATATAAGAACGTTGACTAACCAAATCCTGGATATTTGAAAAAGTAAAATAGATTTCACCTCACCAATATCCTTCATTATAAAATTATTCATCAGTTTCTGTTTAAAATTGTTGATTATTGGTCAAAAGTATATCATCCGTATAAATTGCCAGTAACAAAGTCAATATCTATCCTATAGTAAATGCGAGATCACTCAGAGATTGTTTCAATCCAATTGACCTTAGGAATACATCCAGTTTTAAATTCCAAACTCAGCTGGCTTGTTTCAACCCACGCAATGATTTTTCAAACGACAAACTTTATTAGTTTCGTTAAAACCTTCAGGCAGTACCATATAAGTTACATCATTTAGTTCGCCTTGGAGGAAAGCTGTCACTGCATCAAGTTGGTGAATATCAAGGTTGTATTCAGCTGCAAATAATAAATATCGTATAAAGCAGTATCTGACAACCGGAGCAAACGTCTCTTCAAAATCTATACCTTTTCGTTGTGCATAATCTTTGGTAGCTAAACAGCTTTGTAATGAGGTACTTCTCCTGTACCCTCTTTATGTTTGGTTTTAAAAACCCATTTGCAATTTAATGCCTTTTTTAGCTGGGTGTAAATCTACTAACTGCCAAGTATCATTCTGTATAAGAGCTTCAAATATATTATTCATGGCTTGTAACCAACAATCTTTGTCAGGTCTACTAAATACGTCTTTTACAGTTAAACGGTCAGAATATTCTGTGGGAATTGTAGAATATATCACATAATCCTTTAGTTTTTCAGGTTTTTGCCTCGTTCGGTTATCAGATTCATATTTTGCAGGTGTCTCGGGTTCTAAAATAGGAACATTAATATCTGTACTAACACATTCATCTGTGATAGTACAGATGTTAATGTTAATTCATCTGAAGAAGAACTTTTAAAATCATCAGATCCTTTTGCAATATTATCTACATTAATTGATTCTTCTGCAATATTATCTTCATTAATATTCTCCTCATCCCCGACAGATGATAAAAAATGAATTTTTCCAACATTATCAATATTTTTCAACCACACCGAACCTTTTTCATTTTCTATGAAGTGTACATCCCTGGACACAATAACATCATCCTTCTCAATGTCATACTTGTATGCCTTAGATTCTATACTGTAACCTATCAAAGTACATTGTAATGCTTTAGAATCTAATTTCCTTCTTTTCTGAGTAGAGATATGTGAACATGCTTTAAAACCAAATAATCTTACATGCTTTACATGTGCTAAACGTCGGTGCCATAAATTACACTGTTTTTCTGAAGATACATTACATTTGGCTGCACTATTTTTATTACATAAAAATGTGATAAACCATTTTCATACGTGGCACTTGCAATTAACTCCTTGCAAGAATTAAAGATCTTTGCACCTGCAGAATCAAAAATCACAGTTTTGCTTGGCAACAGATTTACTTTAAAATCAGAAATAAAATAAACATTATACATGTCTTATTAAACTGTTAAAGATAGATTAACATAATCGATATGTGTTCCTTTCTTCATTAATGCCCCACCACCGACCAGGTCCACACATATTTCAAAAAAAGGGAAAAACTCTGCCCCAGGCCATGACGGTCTAAATCGAAAAATCTTCCGCCATTTACTCGACCCAGCCCTCCGATTACTCTCCAACATCTACAACCAATGCCTAATCCTATCTCACTTCCCGACGGACTGGAAATCGGCCTCCACCGTCATGATACCCAAACCCCACGCCAACCTAACCTCATCCTCTTCCTATAGACCAATCTCCCTCCTGAGTTGCCTCGGTAAATGCTTTGAGTACATTCTAGCCAGGCGACTCAGGGACTACCTCGAATTTAAGCACACCTTCCCAACAGCCAATTAGGCTTCCGTCCCAACCGAACGTGTCACGATCCTTTGTTGAAGCTTCTTACAGAGACCACCAGAGCATTCAATCACAATCAATGCAAACTGGTTGTGTTTCTGGACATTAAGCAAGCACCCGACTGGGTCTGGCACAACGGTGCCCTACACAAGATCCGTAACCTCAATATACCCGACCCCTTCTCTAAACTACTACGCTCGTACCTGACCAACCCGTCAGTTCGAGTCAAAGTAGGGAAAACCTTTTCAACCTACAGCAGGCGTACCGCAACGTTCTGCCTTAGCCCGGATCCTCTACATTGTCTTCGCATCCGACATTCCCTAAGTCACACAACCCGGAGTAGTCGTTGCGCAGTTTGCGCATGACACCGCCTTCTGAATGGTTAATCGGAACAGCGAAACAGCCTCCCGCCTCATATCCAAAACCTTTCGGAACTTCTCTAATGGGCGAACAGGTGGAGAGTCTCTGTCAATACCACCAGAACCCAAACAATCATCTTCCGACATCCTGATTACACCGAAGACAAGTTTCCACAGCTTGACTCCAGAAACTTTTCCCTCGCCCTAAACCAAGAAAGACTCACACTCCAAAATGAAATACCTACCTAGGAATCCTCTTTACTAGAACCCTCAATTGGCTCCCCGATGTAAAAAGAACACTCAATGGGATTAGAAGCCGCGCAAACCTACTGGGAGCCCTCCGGGGTAGAATCAGAGGTTGTCACCCTAAAACACTTCAACACACCTACAAAACATATATCTGCCCTGTTATGGATTTCTGAGCACCCATATACACCAATATAAACACCAATCACCTTTCCTCTATTGTCTCCTGTAAACGGCGAATTTTTAGACGCATACATAGGTTATCTCTCAGGTACCCTAGTGACCTCACAACACAACACGCCAACATACCACCAATCACACACAGCATCCAAACACTTCAGAAAAACTTCGCGCATAAAATAATTTTCGGCGACACTATCCCTACCAAAGAAATCCTTACCACTCCCTACAACTACCGTTTTCCCCAATTCCCACGAAGAAAACCTAAATTAAAATTCAAGCATCCCCCAGCGATCCTTACACAACTTCTTGACGACCTCCCTGAGGAGATAGAAGAATCCCTAGATGACATCCCATATGCCCTCCGCATCCCCCCGTCTATTGGATGACGACCTACCATGAAACCGGACAACGAATCGGATTAAACACAGTAAGCACGCTACACTCCACTAAACAACACATACACTTAAACCAGTTAACCCATTATTAAATATTCAAATAAATCTAAATCTTTTTTTCTTTTTTTTACACCAAAAATAACCACATCTCATGATTGTAAGCTATACAATAACACAAAACATCGCCACACCAACAAGCATGGATTGACCAGGGCTGAAGAGGAGAAGGACTCCTGAACAGTCTACGACTAAGATATATATAAGCTATAAACAAGTAATTACGAACCATAAGCATGAGCATACTACCAAAAAAAAATGTTCATTAATGACTGTAGTTATAGTCATACTTGCTGATTTTCGTTCTGATTGCAACATTTCACGACTTGCTGAACAGCCAGAGCCTAAATATCATACATTTTATTCTTACTTTGTACAGTAAAAGCGGAATACAATGTCTCTTTTTCAGAACTATTAAATGTCTCTTTGTCAGAACTATTATTATTCTTATTGTCTTTTCCTTTGTTGCAATTATTGGCCTAATGTCCAAATTCATTACACTTATAACAACGAACACCTTGTGCCTTGAAATTTAATGACCTAGATTTACCAGAAGAACCAGAACAACCAGCTCCTCCATACATTGTTGAACACTTTTGATCATTATCTCTTTCAACTGAAATGCCTTGCGAAAGTTTAGTTTTGATAGCATCTACCGTAATTATGATACCTGAGCTCTCAATTCCCATTATCATAGGTTTGTAGCATTCTGGTAAGCCTGCTAATGAAATAATACCTACCCACTCACCACTACCCTTAACTCGATGCTAGAAAGTTTGAGTGCTGTTGTTATCACTGTATTAAAATAGTTTTCAACAGAACTACAATTTTCCAACTGTGTACTTATTAAAATTTTAATAAGCCTACGCGCCGTATCAATCCAGTGTCCTGAAACGCATTTGATAAATTATCCCATGATTCTTTTACCGATTTAGCCGTTTGAACATGGACAAAATTTAAAGATTCTATCAAAAGTATTATCTAAGACCTTGCCTTTAAAATCTTTTTGTGATAACCTTCTTTTCCCAAAACTTCATCCCAAAGTTTCTTATCTTCCAAACAAGTCTGAGCTGCGAATTTCCAAGTATCATAATTCTCTCGCCTTTTTAACGTCTCAATGGGTGATAACTGATACCCAGACATTGTTTCAAACTTAATTTTCTAACACGAACGAAAAAAAACTTCCACCAGTGTTCTAAAGCTCTGGGCCCATAACCTGCTGTTTGACAACTCTATTATTTTTACAACTAACTTAAAACATTAAAAACCATATAGGCCATCTTATTTCAAATATATTATGGTATTTAATCAATTATTTCAACATTCACAAAGAGTGATTAACAAGTGTGTGCTTTTAATATGCTTTTATTTACATAATAACCTTTCTAACATTTCACTTACTAGCCTTACAATACTTTATTACGTCGAAGGTAGTAACGTTATTATCTTGATGGTTAATTAAAAATAAATGCATTTATTTTCGTACAGCTTTAACATGTAAATTTAGAGAAAAACATGTAACAACTATGTAATGTAATGTATTGTGATTGAATATGCTATTAAAGGCCAATTTTATATCACGATACTCACTATTAGTTTAATATAACAAATAAGCGGATCTAACTGCTCAAATATCCGTATATTTCGCTTAAGAAAATATATGTGTATCAATTACAGCGCTGCTTTCTTCCAGGATATAAGGCACTAGCGTGAATGTGTCCAACTTGAAGTGATTGATGGATTTTTGAGAGTTTACATTCAGAGTTGTAATTGAGAGGACAGTTTCTTTCTATACGTAGTACAACGTTTTTTACATTTTTTAAACATATATTACAAATATTTCAATCGATTATCTCTACACAAGCATTTGCATATCAATTCAGTCACTTCAAATCTTCAACAAAAGGGGATGAAAATAGAAGATAACTCTAAAAGAGGCGAAAAATTGAGAGAGCATGCGGGAAGTGGTCCTGATGGGATACCGTGATTCCGTTTTGAACTTCTACTTTAGTTCCGCGTTCCCGTTGCGTTGGCGAGGTCGATGCTTCATCTTGACATGAGAAAGCGCATATACGATTGCGAGCATTGTCATAATTAAAATTATCTTCAAATTTTTTTTTGAAAACACCGGAATGTGAGTGTTAAGTCGAACAATCGCAAAAAAAATTAACGGGAATACTATTTTGTTTGCCCACTATATTAAAACTTTTGAGTTTGAAAAGGCTTAGTTGAACTTATTTCTAAAGCCAACCACAATTCACTTATTCAAAGTTAAATGATGTTTATCAACAACTACAGCCTTAATTGTCTCCTATTTCATTTAATACTGCTCATTGTAAAAGGTGAGTAAAATGTTAACGTAGAAACTTCGACGGTTAGAAAGAGCAAGATGAAAGATAAATTTAGTTCCTTGTAGCGGTAATCAACTCATTTCCAGATTTCCCACAGGACGCTTTTAGGATGAAAATAGAAGCGTTGTTTAGTTTTTTAACCAATAAGTACAATTACATTAACTACACTTTAATCAAAAAGAAAATGTCTTTGTATTATCTTTGAGAAATTTATTTTAGAACTTAATACCGTAGTAGAGTGAGAGTTAAGACGATAAGAACTCTCTCAGAGAATTTAATGAACTTTAATGATAATTAATCCTTTACTTGATCAGAGCCACCAATTCAAATTATTAATTTGATCTAACTTTATTTAACTAAACGTGAGATAGTTCATTAAAAATATTTCATGTATTAATTGAATGGTTGATTACACAAAAATTAATTAACTTTTAAGGGTAATTGCAAGTTTTTAAATCTGAATTCAAATCGCCTTTAAGATATCTTATTGATTTTTCTCGTTTCTTTATCTTTATACCAAGTTAAATTTCATTTATACCGCTTTAAACTTTATTATAAGGATTTTTGGAATCAAATCCTCAGAAAAATTACAGCAGCTTTCAGAAAATTCCTCTAAAAAATTACTGCTAATTAATCTTAATTGACAGTCAAATTGTATTACATAGTTTGAACGTAAATTAAAATTGCCAGGGGTGCACAATTAAATTAATTTATATTTTTGTTAATGTGTAAAATAGAATAATAAATAAAAAAAGTGTTAGTTTTACAATAGGACTATAAAAAGGACAGGAAAAGTAATTTTATCAATTTGAGAAAGTTTTGGTACAGTGTTCATTAATTTTCCTGACAGATGTAAACAAAACTTGAGGTCAATAAAACGTTATTTTCTGAGGGTTGTACAACAGAAAAACAATTTTAGCATTAAATTTTTTTTTGTGTCGTTTAATCAAATTATTATATAAACCTTTATACTTAAATTTGCATAAATTTGTACTATATTAACGCTAAAGCTCTTGGGTTTTTTTTTATAAAACCCGCTGCATTTTTTGTTTTAATTAGCAGTACGGGATATAACGCGTGTTTTATATGAAAAGATGTTGAAATATTTTATGTTTACAGAATGTTTGTTTTATAACTTACGTTTTTACTGTACCTACCTATATAGTAACACTTTTTTATGAACCATACAAAAAACGTGCTCTTTGTAAGCCAATTTATAACTCCTTTTTATTCCATCAATCTTTCAAAGATATACTGTCTGCATCATTGACAACAAAACCTATGTCAACTTGTTCTTTATTGTACGTCAATTGTAAACATAGTTACATAAATATCAAAATTGTTAGAACAGCAAATGGTTATCTAAATTAATTTATACGGCAATAATAAGTTTGTGAAGAGATATGCTGCTTTAATTGTTGCACGTAACAATTACCGTCAATAATACTAATGATCATAATTCCTATTAAATGAATTTTAAAATTTGAGTGCGTCTAAAACGTGTCTATTAATCTAAAAATTCAGTGCAGTTTTGTGATGTAGGGGAATGTCGGGTAGTACGGGACACTAAAGCATTTTATTTTTTTGTAAAAAACGGAAAGACCTAAAGCCAAAATGAAAATTTATGGTCAACATAGGAAGGTACATCAGTAATATTTTGAATAAAGTAGTTTAAATATTTTAAAATTTCGATTAGTTTTCGATATTTAAAAATGTCTTGTATTTATTACAGTAATAAAATTGGATGGTAACCTGGGACAGCTAGTAATATAAGAAAATCGAGAAGATATACTTAATTTAAAAAATAGTTATGAACGAAAACACCTCCAAAATAAAAATTAAGGTGTACAGTGTGTCCTATTTTGGTTGAAATTGTAGCGTATCTCGTTTGCTAGCAAAGATAGAAAGATGCGGTTTTCGAGACCCTATTCTACTTTTTCGTGAAACGAAAGATGCCACAAACAGAATTGTCATAGTCCTATTAGTATTTGAGATACAGGGCGAAATTTTTATATTTTAAGCACCCCTGATAACTGCTTAGCCTTGTAATTTATAGAAATGGTGAAAAGTGAGGTTTATACAGAATTTTCCGTAGAATTTAGTGGCGTGCATAGTTTTCCCCACAAAAATTCCGTTTCTTCGTAATACATGGAACGCCCTGTATATTTTTTTATTATATAATAAAGCTTTAAAAAATATATATTGTGTGGCATTTCTTTTGCATTATTAACCTCAAAAATTAATGTTACGTTGATTTAACATTTTGATGATATAGTTGGCCATGAAACCTATAAACTCAGTCTAAACGCATATTTTCTTGAACGTCCAAGATATATATTTTGAGTATTAAAAAAGGATTTCTAGATTCTTGCTGCTTTAGTATAATTATAAATATGTAAATACGCGATTATAATAAATTATAGATAATAAATCCAAGATATATTTTAGTATTCAAAAAGGGCTACTAGATTCTTACTGCTTTATTATAATTATAAATATGTTAATAGGCGATTATAATAAATATAAGGACTTTTACGCCGAAATTCAAAAATAATAACAAAAAATTATGCAAATTGGGTGCAATAGTTTTGAAACATATTCAAACTGGCAATTTTTTTTTATTTGGGTAAAATGCATTTTACAGCTTCAGAAAAAAATATTAATGGCGATAAAACTTATAAAGAATACTTTACATCTAAATTAAAATCATTTTTGTGCAACAATCGTTTTGCAAAATATTTCAGAAAAACAAAATTTTTGAAAACTTTGAAAAATATGTCATGCTGATTTGCTTTGGTCAGAGTAATGAACACGACGACGTAGCAACAAATTTACATCTTAACAGGTAAATGTAGTTATCCTTGGTATTAATTTTGATTATTAAGTACATCTAATGTAGATTTACAGAACGAAAACAACCTAATAAAATCACGTTTTATAGATTAAAAAGAAATTTAGTTAATTATGGAACATATTCTAAACCCAAGTCAAAAAAGTATAATAAAGAAAATCGAGAGAATGGTGAAGTTACCAGTCAGTGTGGTGGTTAATCCTATAAGTTCTTGCAGAACTATAGAAAATAGTATAGGAGCTTCCAAAACAAGAATCTATAGAAATACTTCGCCACCATAAACATAAACCATATAAATTTAGGCTTGTTCAACATCTACATCCTGGCGCGCTGAACGTAGGTTAATATTTTCCAATTGTTACTTAAACATGTTAAATATAGTACCCAAATTAGGAAAAAACGTCATATGGTCATACTAGGCACATTTCAGGTGTTTTAAACAGGCACAATAACAGATTCTGGTCTCAAGAAAATCAACGCTAAACATTCCTCCAAAGATAACAAGGTCGATTTGGACTAAGCGTTTCCTGCTTTATATTAGGATCAAAAACATTTTCGAAGAGAATGAATGTTACGCTTCTAGATATTTGGATATTTTAGAAATAGTTGTGCCTGAATTATTAGATGACATTCCGTTACCTCGCTTGAACCAAATTCATTTCCAACAGGTGGGGCCCCATGTCACAATGCGCAAATTACACGCCCGTTTTTGAAAAACAATTTTGATAATAGATATATTGGCACTAATGGGCCGATAAGATGGCCTCCGGACTTGTCAGTATTAGATTTCCTTTTATGGGGTTACTTGCAAAACAAAATATACCAAACTCAATAGGGTAACATTGAATTTATGATAAATGCAGTTAGAGAAGCTTTCAAACATTTACAAGATCACCCTATTATTGTGAATAATGCTATAGAAAGAATTGAAAGAGTGTGTGAAGCATGTATAAGACAGAACAGTCATCAGTTCAAACATATCTTTTAGTAATTTATATCAGGCTTGTAAAGTTGTAGGTATTATGTTTAGTTTTTAATTAATCTTCCTAACCCTTAATCTTGTTTTTTCATGGCCAACTATATCATCAAAATGTTAAATTAACGTAACATTCATTTTTGAGGTTAATAATGCAAAAGAAGTGCCACACATTAATATATATATATATATATATATATATATATATATATATATATATATATATATATATATATATAAAGCTGAGAGTATGCTCTATTATATAATAAAAAAATATACAGGGCGTATCCATTTAAAAAAACAAAACTTTATTGCGAAGAAACTGACTTTTTGTGGGAAAAACTATGTACGCCACTAAATTTTACGAAAAATTCTGTATAAAAGCGACTTTTCAACATTTCCATAAATTACATGGCAAAGCAGTTACTAGGGTTGCTTAAAATGTGCAAATTTTGAATTTCGCTCTATATCGCAAATACTAATAGGATTACGACAATTCTGTTTCACGAAAAAGTAGAACAGGGTCGCGAAAACGGCAACTTTCTATCTATGCTCACAAACGAGAATTTCAACCAAAATGACACACAGTGAACAGAAATAAATTTTAAGATTTTTACTTAAATTTACATAAATCCCAGACATAAAAAAATGATGTATTGTCAACACTCGCGC
Source organism: Vesta saturnalis (assembly GCA_036346205.1). Classification (NCBI taxonomy): domain Eukaryota; kingdom Metazoa; phylum Arthropoda; class Insecta; order Coleoptera; family Lampyridae; genus Vesta; species Vesta saturnalis. Next base: position 578,435 of record JARFJB010002553.1, on the reverse strand, counting down.
ATTCTTTGTGCGCCCATTTTTGACACGTGTCACATTTGATCCAGTCTTCATCGAATGTCTCTTGACATATTATGCAAGGATATTTTTCTTATTATTTACCACCACTGCTTTCTTTATTTATGTCTTTAGTCACCTCTTATAGTATATTGTTATCACCTGTAATTCTTTTGATTTCATTCATTGTGTTTTTTGTTCTTATTTTTTGTACGTTATTTTCGTTTTCCTTCGAAGATTTCTCTAACTTAATTGTTTTCGTTATTTTCTTAGTCTTTTCTTCTAGGCGTTTTTTTTTAAAGGAGTTGAGGTTGGAATTTCAGATTTTCAGCTTTGCTGTCAATTCTTCTTTGACTGCGGTTTATGTAGAAGGGGAGAAATTCCTTATAAAATTCTAACAGCAACTTTAGTGTCTGGGGAAGGATAAAGGGAGGCAGTGGTTGAAGACTGAAGTTTGTCAGGATTTTCTGCAAATGGAACTATTTTTGCGGTGAACAGGTATATCTTCTAGGAATTTCTGTATAACTTCAGCAACAGTTGTAATTGTATTCTTATTAAATGGAGTTGTAGCTTTTCTTGGTTCTATATTTTCTTTTGGAGGCGGTGTCCCACAGCGAATAATTTTTTCAGGCTTTTCTGGTGTTTGATCTTCGACAACAGCAGTAATTTTATTTTCATTGGGCCTAGATTTAAATATTTCGTTTAGCGGAACTTCAAGATTAGTCTCGTTGTTGCTGACAATTCATTTACTGGAGGTATGTATTGAACTTTCTAAGGCATTGGTTTTTGTGTTTTCCGAAATATAAGTCATTATGGAAGGAAGAATTTCTAGATCATTAAAGACATTTCTGTCAAATGGACATATTCCTGTAAACTGAAAACTTTCTTGTGAAATGTCTAAACGAGCAGTCGTATTGTCCAATTTGTACACCAGGGTGAGCTCTCATCCAAATTGAGCATGGTTCATTGTGGGCTGTCTTATAATGTGCGATTCAAGAGTTGAATCTTCTGAGTGGGGTTGGTCACCATATGTATATTATTTTCGCGTGCACACAAAATCATTTGAAGGTCTTTATGACTACAGGTTTGGTAGAAATAAATTAACTTACGTGAACAGTTAGAAATATCCACCCAAACTTTAGGTAAGGCAAGCAACACTGCACCAAAAACCACAAATCTTGTTGTTACTTCGCAGTTTCCTTCTCAAATGCTACAAAACGACTGCGGGTGATCTAAAATCGACGACATACTAAAGTAATTATTTAGTAGTACATGGTTGGCATCATGTGATTTGTCTGTATATAGTTACAGGATTTGCAGTTTAATCCATCAGACTTCACAACGTGTGTATGGATCTTTGGGATTACATAAACATTTAAGAACATTGGTATTACTTTTGATTTCTACTCTATGCTTTTTTTTCTTTTGTAATATGTGAATAGTTTTTTTTTCTAATTTTGAAAATGTGATATCGTTTGTATTTATTTTCTATTTGTTGTGTTCTGAAAAACAGAAACTTTTTGCTAATAAACGTGTATCCGGAAACGAATAGTTTTTAAAATGCAGACTGTTAAACATGTTATAAATACATAAAAGGTTTTTAATTTTTTCAATAACGGAAATCAAAACAAAGCATTTAAGTGTCAAAATATGAATTTAATGATACTATTATTATTATTATAATTATTATTGAATAAGAATACGTACATAAAAAAATTATAATGAAAACAAAGGCAATTGAATTATAACAAAATGTAAGCCATTAACTTCAACACATTTGCGACATAGCTTACGAACTGCTAAAGAAATTAGATGATTATAATCTTTCAAGCGATTTCAAGTTTCATTAATACGTAGGATTAATTCTTCAATTTGATCTCTTAAATAACCCCAAATAAAAAAAATCTAACACAGTAAGGTAAAGTGACCTAGGTAGCCACGAAATTGGCCCCGAGCGGCCTATCCAGCGCTCAGAAAAATTAGCATCACACCAGTCATGTACTTTAACTCCAAAGTGAGCGGGAGTTTCATTCAAGCCAACAGTCTTATCTCAAGAGGAACGTCATCGAAAATGTCAACTATATTATCTTCCAAAAAGTCAAGAATTAATGCAGAATTTAATCGACGTGGCACAAATATGGGCCACACAAACTATTATTTACTGCTCATATCCAAACGTTAACATTGAATTCAGATAAATTTCACGTAGATTTTCGTGCGTCCATACATGTAAATTATGATAATGTACAATAATTATTCTTGTAAAAGTAGCTTCATCAGTCCATAAAATCCTTTGGAGAAACATTGCAGCTGTATAGGTGGAGTTAATCATCCAATTTGAAAAATTTAGGCGCAGCATAGCATTGTAGTCCATTAAATTTTGAATAGGTTTAAATGGTATGCTTTCATAATGTGCGTAACTCGTTTGATTTTGAGACTTGTACATTTTCAGCTCGAAGTTGTTTACTAGCCCTACGCGAAACTAAACGATTATTTACTTCAAAAAATTTCAATATCTCTTTTCGATTACATTCAACTCTGGCGTCTATACCTCTACGATTTTTCTTTAAACCAACTTCTCGAAAGGGACGATAAGTTTCAGAAAAAACTTCATGACTGGGCTGTCTTCTGTTTGGAAATGTTCTTGCATATTCTCTCGAAGCCCCTAATACGTTTCTATTGCAGAAGCCATAAATAAAATGAACGTGGTCGTATTCTTCGTTAGTAAATACATGAGGCATGATGGTAAACTTTGAATTAATTTAGTTTATCCAAGATTCACAATAAATAACAACAACTTACAAATAATTAATTTACGGCGTTTATGTCAGATTTTGTTATGAGAAAATAACAAACGTATGTTTTCTACAGCGACCTATGTTTTAGTATCATCTCTTAGGTTCAAATACTGTATTCATTTATTTACTTATTTCTTTTCTAACTTGTTTTTAAATATTGAAATAAAACAAAAAAATTATAACGGTCAAACTCTTTCAAATATTCAGTGTTATACTATAAAAATTGTTTACTTTAATGCAAGAATGTGTTTAGTATCATCTTTTAGGCTAAACAGTGTATTTATTTATGTATTTATTTATTTCTTCTTTAACTTTTTTTTTAAATATTGAAATAAAATAAAATTACAACGTTCACACTTCTGTTTTACTTCATTCCAGGTGTAGCATGTAGGACTCTTTGAATTCATTCATACAACCGAGTTAGTAGGTGGTAAAACGATGTGTTTAGCATTCGGGAGTTATTGTCTACCCTGTATGAGGTTTTTTCAGGGGGTTTCCTGCTATACAAAGTGGCATATTCACTGCTCATATGCACACCATGTGCGGCTATTTTGGCCAATGCTGGGGTGTCATCATCCTCCTCAAAAATCTAACTCGCTTCCGTCCGATCCCTTCCTGAATGCACATATTATTAATCCCATCATGTATGCAAGTAAGTCATATAGGGCCGGTTCTGGACCACTTCAAGATCACTCGCCCTCTGATGGTGAGAAATCGAAGGCCAAATTTTTGGCGGAAAACTTAAATTTCAAGCTATTCAAGGTCAACAATTCTAGGTAAAAATTTAAATATAAAAAAAGAATTCTCAAGGTCATCAAACTACAATTCTTAGAAATCTAAAAATAGAATTTTCATGGTAAAAGTTTATTGACCTGCAGGGATATGGTATTACAATTATTAGAAATAGAAAAATAGAATCAGTTCATGGAAACAAGAAGTAAATGGTAACTTTTATTAACAGAAATAACAAAGTAGTACGCAGATACGCAGTGATAGTAAAGAAAAAATGTTAAGTATAGAAGAGAGAAGGAAGAGGCTGAATGGATTAATAAAGAAAATTAAAGAATTAAAACTAGATTTATAGTTGTTCAAAATGTTTCGTATTAGCAAGGCATTAAAGACAGCATAATAAGGCCTGTGTAGTTTTTAATTTTTAATACTGACTGATAATGTCCGTAAGAAATTGTGTTTAGAAGAAAATATACAGGACAGGTGAAATATGAATTTATTGAAAATTAAGCGCCAATATAAAGTCCTAAAATTGACACTGTCGTGAATTTTTGAATTTGTGTCTAGTTCCCAATCGAAATTTAAATCTTTGAAAACATAATTGGATTTTAAAAGTGGCACTTTTCGGTTGCATTTATTATTTTACCAAAATTATGAACATTAGTCCCTAAACTGGCCCATTCAAATTTTAAGCGCACTACCTTTTGTTCTACTTAACCACACTCGCAAAAAATATAATTTTCTGGAATAGTCAAATTTTTAAAATCGATTGGGTAGACAAAAATTTCTAAATTTCAACACACGAGAGAACGTGCACTTTAATTACACTGCAACGAGTACTCAAACCATAATGAGATAATTTCGCTTGCACTATGTGCAGGTGCGCGGCGCGTAACCAAAACGGTCTATTTATAACACTATATCGCGGTAAGTTTGTATTACTTGCCGAGGTTACAAGTGCAAACTATAATTTGTTTACGTGTGCCTCTGCTGCTAAATCACATATTTCCCATAATTTGACGTATTCATTCATTCATTAATTATTCCAGACATAGCGAATTTCTTATTGAAATTATGTACAGAGTTTGACTTTTAATACTTTTGTTTGTTTATTATTGCAATAAATGAATGCCATTTTAGAATACTCTCTTGTAGGAAAAAATTTGAAGTAAATTCGACGTGGTACCCGGATACTAAATAATTACCACTGCTACTTTATACTCCCATTTTATTTGACTTTAAAATTTACAACATATTTTAAATCCAACTTGTAAATTTGAAGTATTTCCATAATGTATTTTACAAGTTACCACTTCACCTTTTTAGCATTAGGATCTAATATATATATATATATATATATATATATATATATATATATATATATATATATATATATATATATATAGGTGACCAAACTCGATGGCCAAAACGAAAACAGCTGATTCCTCTGGCCAAAAGGAACAAAAATTGTTAATACAGGGTGTGTCTATTGTTGATGGTTTCCAAGATGTTAACTTTTTTAATTTTTCTATTTCGTGGACTTATTTTTAAATCACGCTATATCTTCCAAACTAGAAGAGTTACAAGAAAACACATTAGGAGAAATTTGTAGAAGATGAAATTGCCTTAAAGAATATTGAATTCATTTGAGACAAACTCATCATTCAACATTTTTAATGACATAATGAATTCAGAAATGATTTTTTTTCAAATCCCAAGACAAATTTCCAAGAGGAATATTTTTCCAATAGAGATGGATTTGATACATGGCCGATAAAGGAAAAGCTCCCTTTTTTCATAAGCTACAAGAGCAGATATGTGGGTTCAACTTGATGGTTAAGATGGTTAAGTCCACGAAATAGAAAAAATTAAAACGAAGTTAACATCTTGGAAACCATCAACAATAGACACACCCTGTATTAATAATTTTTTGTTCCTTTTGGCCAGAGAAATCAGTGTTTTCGTTTTGGCCATCGAGTTTTTGTATGTATGTATTATATATATATATATATATATATATATATATATATATATATATATATATATATCTGAAATGATTACTAAAATGATCAAAGAATCTTTAGCTTTCCTACAAATATATACAATGTTAACTGAGTTTTTGATATCTGGCAATATATCGCAATTAAACGTAAATTAATTGTGCAAAAAGACACTTTTAAAATCAACATTATCAATGTACCCAGTTAACTATCGCTGTTTATATGAACAAAATCAGGGACAAACAATAAGAAACAACAAGTCAATAACTTTCAAATAAGGCATAGGTACTTACAAAAATGATTTATTTTTTCATAAAGTTTTTCACATGCTTGTAATTTTAAAAGTTCATAATCTTAGAAAATATAGAAAATAAAGTGATCATTCGTTCGACTAGAGTTAGATACATTAATTCAAATGAAGAAATAATTGAAAATATTAAAATTAGTTTAAAAACAATTAATTAGTTTGTGCACTTTTAAATAAATAAGTATAAGGATTTAAGTTCATTCGAATTATTTTTGAATCGGTCCTAGTAGTTTATAGCCACATTTGATAAAGGTAAACAAATGATTAAAACAATTACATATTTCATAACATTTCCGCAAAAAACAAGTACATATTTTCAAAATTAAATGTAAATATATTGTAACGTATATAATATATAGTATATTAGTTTTACTATGAATTTAACAGGGATTCAGGACATACACTGATATCTTAAAATCGAAGCCTACATGTGGCTATAGAATTGTCATATTCTGAACTACATTTGCATATGCAGGTATAGAAGGTTATGGAATCGACTTTTTCATCGCTAACGCGAAATTCAATTACTAGATCATTTTATAACGTTTGGGAAAGTTTCGCCAAAAGCGGCCGTGATGTCGTGGTGTTTGTGTTTGCGTCCTTGTGTGTTTATGTGTTTGTGTGCTTGTGTGTTTGTGTGTTTGTGTGTTTGTGTGTTTGTGTGTTTGTGTATTTGTGAGCTTGTGTGTTTGTGTGTTTGTGTGTTTGTGTGTTTGTGAGTTTGTGTGTTTGTGTGTTGTGTGTGTTGTGTGTTGTGTGTTGTGTGTGTGTGTTGTGTGTTTGTGTGTTGTGTGTGTTGTGTGTTTGTGTGTGTGTGTGTGTGTTGTGTGTGTTGTGTGTTGTGTTTTGTGTGTGTGTGTGTTTGTGTGTTTGTTTGTGTGTTTGTGTGTTGTTGTGTGTGTTGTGTTGTGTGTTTGTGTGTTGTGTTGTGTGTTTTGTGTGTGTTTTGTGTTTGTGTGTTTGTGTTGTGTGTGTTGTGTGTTTGTGTGTTTGTGTTGTGTTGTTGTGTGTGTTGTGTGTCTGTGTGTGTGTTTGTTTGTGTGTTGTGTTGTGTGTTTGTGTTGTTTGTGTTGTGTGTTGTGTGTTGTGTGTTTGTGTGTGTGTGTTGTGTGTTGTGTTTGTGTGTTGTGTGTTTGTGCTGTTGTGTGTGTTTGTGTGTGTGTGTGTGTTGTTGTGTTTGTGTTTGTGTGTTGTGTGTGTTGTTGTTGTTTGTGTTGTTGTGTGTGTTTGTGTGTTGTGTTTTGTGTGTTGTGTGTGTTTGTGTGTTTGTGTTGTTGTGTGTTTTGTGTGTTGTGTGTTGTGTGTTTGTGTTTGTGTGTTTGTGTTGTGTTTGTGTGTTTGTGTGTTTGTGTTGTTGTGTGTGTTTGTGTGTTTGTGTGTTTGTGTGTTTGTGTTGTTTGTGTGTTTGTGTGTTTGTGTGTTTGTGTTTGTTGTTGTGTGTGTGTTGTGTGTTTGTGTGTTGTGTTTGTGTTGTGTGTTGTGTGTTGTGTGTTTGTGTGTTTGTGTGTTTGTGTTTTGTGTGTTTGTGTGTTTGTGTGTTGTGTGTTTGCTGTTTGTGTTTTTGTGTGTTTGTGTGTTTGTTTGTGTTTTTGTTTGTTTGTTGTTTTGTGTTTGTGTTTTGTGTTTTTTGTTTGTGTTGTTTTTTGTGTGTTGTGTGTTTGTGTGTTTGTGTTTTGTGTGTTGTATTGTGTTTGTGTGTTTGTGTGTTTGTTGTTTTGTGCAGTGTTGTGTGTTTGTGTGTTTTGTGTTTGTTTTGTTGTGTATGTGTATGTGTTGTTTGTTGTTTGTGTTTGTTTTTTGTGTGTTGTGTGTTGTTTGTGTGTTTGTGTGTTTGTGTAGTTTGTGTTTTGTTTTGTGTGTTTTCCGTGTTTGTGTTTGTGTGTTTGTTTGTGTGTTTGTGTGCTTTTGTGTGTTTGTTTGTGTTGTGTGTTTGTATGTTTGTGTGTTTTGTGTTTGTGTGTTTGTTGTGTTTGTGTGTTTTGTTTGTGTGTTTGTGTGTTTGTGTGTTCTTGTGTTGTGTGTGTTTGTGTTTGTGTGTTGTGTGTTGTGTTGTGTGTGCGTGTGTGTTGTGTGTGTTGTGTGTGTGTGTGTTGTGTGTTGTGTGTTTGGTGTGTGTGTTTGTGTGTCTGTGTGTGTTGTGTGGTGTTGTGTGTTGTGTGTCTGTGTTTGTGTGTTGTGTGGTGTGTTGTTGTGTTTTGTGTGTTTTGTGTTTGTTGTGTGTTGTGTGTTGTTTGTGTGTTTGTGTGTTGTGTGTGTGTGTGTGTGTGTGTGTGTGTGTGTTGTGTCGTGTTTGTGTTGTGTTGTGTGTTGTGTGTGTTGTGTGTTTGTTGTTGTGTCTGTTGTGTGTTCGTGTGTTTGTGTTGTGTTGTGGTGTGTTGTTGTGTGTTTGTGTGTTGTGTTTGTTTGTGTTTGTGTGTTGTTTTGTGTTGTTGTGTGTGTGTGTGTGTGTTGTGTGGTGTGTTGTGTGTTGTGTTTGTGTGTTTGTGTGTTTGTGTGTTGTGGTGTGTTTGTGTCTGTGTGCAGTGTTTGTGTGTGTGTTTGTGTTTGTGTTGTGTAGTGTTGTGTGTGTTGTGTGTTGTGTGTGTGTTGTGTGTTGTGTGTTTGTGTGTCTTGTGTGTGTTGTGTGTTTGTGTGTCTGTGTGTTGTGCTGTGTTTGTGTGTGGTGTTGTGTGTTGTTGTGTTGTGTGTCTGTGTGTTGTGTTGCGTGTTGTTGTGTTGTGTGTGTTGTGTGTGTGTTGTGTTTGTGTGTGTTGTGTGGTGTTGTGTGTGTGTTGTGAGTGTTTGTGTGTCTTGTGTTGTGTGTGTTGTGTTGTGTTGCTGTGTGTTGTGTGTTGTGTGTGTTGGTGTGTGTTTGTGTGTTGTGTGTGTGTGTGTTGTGTTGTGTGTGTGTTGTGTGTGTGTGTTGTGTTGTGTTGTGTATGTTGTGTGTTTGTGTGTTGTGTGTTTGTGTGTGTCTGTGTTTGTGTTGTGTGTTTGTGTGTTTGTGTGTTGTGGTGTGTGTTGTGTGCGTTTGTGTCTTGTGTGTTTGTGTTGTTGTTTGTTGTGATGTTGTGTGTGTTGTGTTTTGTGTGTGTTGTGTTTGTGTTTGTGTTTTGTGTTGTGTGTTGTTTGTGTTGTGTTTTGTGTGTGTTGTGTGTTGTTGTGTGTTTGTGTTGTGTGTGGTGTGTTGTTGTGTTCTTGTTGTTGTGTTTGTTGTGTTGTGTGTTGTGTGTGTGTGTGTGTGTTGTTGTGTGTGTGTGGTGTTGTTGTGTGTTGTGTTGTGTGTTGTGTGTTGTGTTTGTGTGTTGTGTGTGTTGTGTGTTTGGTTGTTGTTGTGTGTTGTGTGTGTGTTGTGTGTGTGTTTGTGTGTGTGTGTGTGTTGTGTGTTTGTGTGTTTGTGTTGTTTGTGTGTTTGTGTGTTGCGTTGTTGTGTTTGTGTGTTGTGTGTGTTGTGTGTGTGTTGTGTTTTGTGTTGTGTGTTGTGTGTGTTGTGTGTTTGTTTGTGTGTGTTGTGTTGTTGTGTGTTGTGTGTGTGTTGTGTGTGTGTGTTGTGTGTTGTTGTGTGTGTGTGTTTGTGTGTTTGTGTGTGTTTGTGTGTGTTTGTGTGTTTGTGTGTTTGTGTTGTGTGTTTGTGTGTTTGTGTGTTTGTGTGTTGTGTGTTTGTGTTTGTGTGTTTGTGTGTTTGTGTGTTTTGTGTTTGTGTGTTTGTGTGTTTGTGTGTTTAGTGTTTATGTTTGTTATATAAATTAATAATTTTTAATTACATATTTACCTTTGAACTTATTCGTTCATAACAAATCTTATAATAAAAGAAAAAAAACAATAACAAAAATTTAATTTTACATAAATTTTCTGTACTAGGTTTTTTAATGTAAAACGTAATAGATGTAAAAATTAAATAAATATGATTGACAATGCTGAAGCTGTATTATTGATATTTTTATGGAAGCCGGCAGCTTTAGAATTTTTTTTATGTTAACATGTATTTATGTCTATTAATCTGTATCTTGTATGAAGTTTTAAACGTCATTCTGACATAAATTATTGTTCTTGTTTTTACAATGTTGCCTATTTTCCATATAAGCGTATAAAAAGGAGGTTGCATAGATATCCTAAAAAAATTGAGATTAAAATTATTTCATTTCTTTTAAATTAGCATCTAGATGTCTATTAACCTCTGTCTGTCATGAAGTTTTAAACGTCTGTTTGACGTAGATTATTATTATTCTTATAAAAGGGGTTTCATAATTATCCTAAAAAAATATTATTAAAATTATTTCATTTCTTTGAATTTCCATTTTGTAGGTAGGAATGTCGTGTGGTATTCCACACCAGATATTTTCATTATCTGAATAACAATTAATATTATAAGAAAAAGTGTAAAATTATTTTTTAAAGAAAATTTAATTTTACGTAAATTTTCTTTATAAAGTTTTTTAATATAAACCAAATAAATGTAAAAATGAAATAAATATGATTGAAAATGCTGAAGCAGTATTATCGATATTTTTATAGAAGCGGGCGGCTTTGAAATTTGTTTTACTTTAACATGTATTTATGTCTATTATTCTGACATGAAGTTTTAAACGTCATTCTGATATACAACCTCTTATTTATAAGTTCATAATTAAAACAGGCAACAATGTAAAAGCAAAAAAATAATCTATGTCAGAATGACGTTTAAAACATCATATCAGATAGAGATTAATATATTATACAATTAACTTAAAAAAAAATTCCAAAGCTTCTATACTATATCAGTAATACAGTTTAACCATTTTAATTCATATTTAAATATTTTTTTAAAGTTACTTTGCGATATATTAAACAACTTTATAAAGAAAAGTTATGTAGAATTAAATTTTCTTTAAAAAATATGTCTACATCTTTTCTTATAAAATTAATCTTGAACTAACACTTAAATTCTACCTTAGGAATTTTTTTGCCGCTAAATTACGCGTCGTATCAAAAAATTGCATAGATCATAATTAATCGATATGTTTAAGGTCTATATCTAGGTATTCTTATATCTTTGAAATATGCAGTTGTTTTAGCAAAGTTTGATAAAAACCAATTAAACCACCCTCTCCGCCACTAGATTTCTCCCAAAATCTAGTCAGGTCCAAGCCAAGTGAAATTAAACTTCAATACAAAATTTTAAGTACGTTGGTATTTTCGTTCTGGTGTTATCGTGGCTACTAACATACATCCGCACACACAGACATCTAGACATCATGCTCGATATTAGCGAACTTGGCCAAAAGTTCTAAAATGAGCTAATATGTCGATTTAGACATAGTGAAAAAGAAGTCGATTACATAACCTATACCTACATATGTATATGTAGGTTTGAAGGTAAATATTGAAATTAAAATTATTTCATGTCTTTTAATTTAAGTTAACATCTAGATGTCTATTAACCTCTATCTGTCATGAAGTTGTAAACGTCTTTTTCACATAGATTATTGTTTTTACGTTTACAGTGTTGCCTATTTTCGTAATGAACTTCTTACAAAAAGAGGTTGCATAATTATCCTAAAAAAAATATTATTGAAATTATTTCATTTCTTTTAATTTCCATTTTGTAGCTTGGAAGGTCGTGTTGTGTTTCACACCAGTTACTTATATTCGCATGGTATGTTACTAATAATTTAGCATATAATTATTTTCTGAATAAAGAACATGAGAAACATTTGTTGAATTTAACGTTCTAAAAAATTTCGATGGGTTTTCACTAAATAATTCATTATTAAATTTTATTGTATAGGAATTCGTGTATTTTCTTAAACAATGAGATGTAACTTTTAATTTCTGTTTCAAATTATCAAAGCTAATTATTATTTTTTTATGTAATATATTTTTTACCTTAAAAGTGCCACATTGTTAGGACATTCCAAAAAAGTCGTTAAAATACCAATATTTTTGAAAAGTTTTTTTAATATTTTTTTTTCTAAACGAAATTTCTACGCGGGTAACCTCCCAGATTGTGATTATTATGCAGGTTGAAATATAATTCTTGATTATTGTTTTCAATTATAAAAATCACAGCTGCACAGTATTAAGCCAAATTAATATAATATATCACATTTTTGGATACTAAGAATTTTGCAATAGTTTTGTTTAAAGCTCCAAATAGATGCTTATACTTATAAAACGCAGAAAAATTTAAATTTGGAATTATTAGTCGATTTAAAGGATCAGCATTATCAAATAGGTTAATTTTGTTTACAAAATCTTACTCGAATCCTATATACATATATTAAAATTATGGAGTCATTTAGTTCACGCAGATTGCGAGACAACCGCTTGACACAGTTCGATAATTTTGTTTGATATGGACACCAGAATTTTATTTTAAGGTTTTCATTTTTTTGAAAAAGTCTAGCAGCCGACGCTAATATTGTTGATCATTTATATATACAGGGTGCCAATTTTAACTTGTCCACCGTTGGTACTTCTTTATTTTGGAAGTTATAAATTAGGTTAAACGAAGGAAGTGCCAGGATTTTTTATGGGTATTACAAATCTCGGATTGAGTTATTTGTAGCACTTCCGGTTTAAGAGGAAATCGCATCAACTTTTGATTTTTAAATGGAACACCCTGCTTTTTTTGAATTTTTGGGTTGGAAATAATTTTGTGTTTAAAATAATATCACATCACACATATGTATGTCTAAAATTTAATATAACCGAGATATTTCACTTTTTATGTTTATATGATATCAGAATCAGGATTGCCCTGAAACAATAAACAAGTAAGTAACCCAAATAAACTAATTAACACAATTAACTAAAAGTATAAACAACGTTAACATTATACAATGAATGGACTGCTTAGCATTATAAATAGTGTTCGACATTGTTTCCTTGGTATCGTATGGACACTTCTGCTCGACGTTGAACGTTTCGTGAATGACGGCTCAATTTTCTTCTGTCGATGTTACCTAAAACTTGCTCAATTTTGTTTTGGAGCATTTGGACGTTATCGTATTTTTCTTTGTAAATATTGTTCTTCAAATATTACAGGGTCTCCAAGATGTAAATTTTGCACCAGATCAATTTTATATGGGTTGTATTTGTACTTCTTTAGAATTAGACGTACCGTTTCCGCAGAAAGACCACACATGGTTGCAGCTCGTCTTGTAGACATATCAGGATGTGCTTCAAATAATGCAAGCACATTTTCTTCTATTTCTTCATTTAAGGCACGCCTTTGCCTATTTCTTCTACATTTTTAAAATTGCCGTTACTCCGTAAAGCTTTTTCAAGCTGCGAAAATGTTTTAACGCCAGGTATATTTCTATCTGGGTAACGTTGTGCATACAGTCTTAGCGCTTCTCTGGAGTTCTTTCTACACAAAAAGTAAACTGACAACATGCCAACCTTTTCATTATTTAAAAAACGTGACATGAATGGATTTTTAGTTCTTGTTTATAAGTGTACATTGTTTCAAGGCAATCGCTATTTTAATTAAATCAAGAAAAATAGTAAGTGAAATATCTCGCTAAAGAGTAATTTTAGGTATACGTATGTGTGATATTATTTTAAACATACAATTGTTTCCAACCCAAAAATTAAAAAAAATACAGCGGGTTTCATTTAAAAATTAATGGTTGATGCAATTTCCTGGTAAAACGGAAGTGATAAAAATAACTCAATTCGAGATTTGTAATACCCATAAAGAGTCCTGGTACTTCCCTCATTTAACGTAATTTGTAACTTCAAAAATAAAGAAGTTACCAATGGCGGACAAGTTAAAATTGGCACCCTGTATACGTTTGTATTTAATTTATTACGCGTTTTATTATCATCATTAAATTTAATTTTGAACGCAAAATTTTGCGGAGGAAAGGCTAGTTTATAATAAAGTTCGTCATTAAAATCAACGATTACAGTATTTTCTTCACTAACACTTCTAGTTACAAAATATCCAATTTGATAGTTGTTATCACCAAAACTTCTTTTTAATTCTTTAATTTCTAAATCACTTATTAATTTCCTTTTTAAAATGACATTTCCTCTGTCAACAAAATTTTGTTCTGATAAATTCAAATTTGGAAACGTTTCGTGAACAGCTTGATGAAATTTTCTGCGCCAACCGGGAATGACAACATCTTGACAATTATTAATGGAATAAGGTATGTAGATTATTTCTAAATTCATCTCTTTAGACCAACGTATACGCTTGCAGACTGTAGAAGCGGTCTTCGGAATATTATCTAAAGGCAAATTTGTTTGAATTGCATTACTTTGTTCAGCTTCCTGTGTTCCATTAACTAAAGGTTCAGGTGCAAGTGAAAAAGTCGAACCTTCAATTACTTATTCACTATCCTTATTTGTATTGTGCTTAGGAATGATTGCACTAATATTTAATCTTGAGCTGTCTTCTCTATTATTGATGTTTTAAATATCCATATACATACAAATATTTCAAATTGTGTGCAAAAAAGATATTTTTAATAAAAGAACTGTACACTGTGATCAAATTCAAGTGTGCACTATTACTAACTTTTTTATTATTGAAGCTACGAGGTCGATTAAATTAGAGAAGTAGTAGTACTCCTTCCGCTGCTTAACGTAGTGGTTACAGAAAAACAACTGAACATCGCGTTTCCGAGTTATTTTAAAAAATGTAGTTTTTTCAAATGGGATACCCTGTATATATCCTAATAGATTGTCAACGCTTTTATTAACATAAAAGGTTATTATGAATTTCAGCCTATAACCAAAGATAAAGCAAATATAAGCCTATTTCACTTTTCGGTTAAAGGATGCCATAAAATTTAAATAAAAACGAAATATTACACAAAATATGCTATATTTATTATTTAATGTAGTACCAAAGTACGTTCTTTAATTGTGTTCAGCTATGTTTATTTCTAAATCATCTAGGGATGCTATGCGAAACAATAAAAGCAATAAATCTTGCCATTTTTACGTTTACAAATTATTTTTGTGAAACAATTTAGATGATACAAATTATTATAACGCCAGTTCGCATTTAGAAAAATGTGATACCTAAGCTTGAAGCGTATACTTTGCTAGAGTACCGCGCTAACCAACTGTGCTATCGAACTACAAGCCCCAATCGATGTAAATTTTGTCTTTATGTATGTAGAACTGATATAAATTCTAATTACATCGATTCCGCCTTGTACTTCGATAGCGCAATTGGTTAGCGCAGTACTCTAGCAAAGTACAGGTCGCAGGTTCAGATCCTACTCGAGGTAAACTTTTTATTTATGTATCTAATAAAATTAATAATAATTTTTAGGTTACGTATTTACTTTTGAACTTATTCGTTCATAACAAAAACTTATAATTACTCGAGTAGGATTAGAACCCACGACATGTACTTTGCTAGAGTACCGCTCTAACCAACTGAGCTGTTGAGATACAAGCGCAAATCGATGTAAATTTTGTATGTTGTACAAATGTAAATTCTAAATATAATGAGATTACAATAAAATTACTTATATTAATAGAATGTGAGCCTGCAATATCGCAATAAGTTCAAAGTAAATATGTCAAAAAAATGTTGGCCGTGCTCTTGAACGATATAATGCCCTGTTTACGGAAAGAATAGCTCCAGATCGAAGATATTTTCTAAAATTATACAGAAAATTTAGATCAAATGAGAATGTTTTTGCCAAAGGTATGTTAAAAAAAAGATTTGTGATGAATGAAGAAACGGAAATAAATGTGCTAGCTTATTTTGAAGTAAATCGCGAAAATTCCATACGAAATTGCATGAGAGATTGGGGATTATGTTTCGGAAGTATACGGAAGATTTTGAAAAAACATAAATACGTGCCGTATAAATACAGGCCTACTCAGGTAATTAATATACGTAGCATAGATGGACGTACGGTTTTAAAGGCTACAAGAATAGTATTTAAGTGTGCCCAAAGGTCTATTGAGCAAGGAGGAGATGTATTCGAACATTTAATTTCAGCTTTTCTAATAATTTCAACAAGAATTAAATAATTGATTAGTTGTTTTTATTTTAAATTTTATGCTCGTCAGGATGATAAGTTAAATAGGCTCATATCTCCTTTATTTTTTGTTATAGGCTGAAATTCATAATAACCTTTTATGTTAAGAAAAGCGTTGGCACTCCATTAGGGTATAAATATACATTTAAGAAATCTACATTTTTTAAAATAACTCGGAAACGCGATGTTCAATTGTTTTTGTGTTACCACCACGTTAATCAGGGGAAGGAATACTACTACTTCTCTAATTTAACCGACCTCGTAGCTTGAATAATAAAAAAGTTAGCAATAGTGCACACTTGAATTTGATCACCATGTATTGTACTGATGTCGTCAGGACCTGCCGATCTGGGGTTCTACTCTGTTTGGTGTTTTGTCACAAATTAAGCACTCTTTTTTGTACAATCCTCGACTAACATCCCGATCTAGGTTTACTGACTAAATTATTAAAAACGCACTGGTATCGTACTCGTACACTATTTTTTTAAATAAAAATATCGTTAACTGCTTCCAGTATTTGTACAAAGATGTAAGCTATAAATAATTTTGTAATTATGTAGTAGCGTACGCAGAGCTTCTAAAGGTGTAAATAATTATTGTTTTTGTTTCATTTAGAGATTATACTTTCTAAAATACATTTCCTCTTCGTGTAATAACACATAATGTTGCTAATCATCAAATGAGAATGATAAATGTGTTAATGAGTTTTAAATTTCTTATTGTTCATTTTGTATAAAGTCATTTTCTGTTGGGTTTTTGTATACATCTATATATACACTTCAGGGATACACAACAAAGTACTAGTCAAGAAGTTATGCATATTTAGAAGAGCTACATTTTGTGCTATATTTTCCAAATGACTTATAACAGTGAATATGGCATTGCATTTAGTAGATTTCTTGTGTACATTTCTCGACACTACCGACTAAAACTACAAAAAACTAATCATGTAATATGCGGCAGATCTGTTGAATAAAAGATATTTTATAGCCCACAACAAAACAGCGATATTGAAGTCAGACTCTAATAAGTCTGCTGTATGTGCTATGTGCTTAGAAATGGCTGATTTAGGCTACCTCTCTACAATATAACGAGAAATATTGCGCTTTTATACGACCGTCTCTTTTTAGAACGGGAGTTGAAAATAATACATTATTAATTTTCATACACTGCTGCTGATGTTAAGCTAAGAGAAAGTGATATACATCTTCTGGACTAATATTAATTCCAAGGGAATTTTTAACCGTCCAAAACGGAAAAGCAAAAATTAAGTTTCCATTTTTGTGAATTTTTACTTAAATGGTACCCTGACGAATAATACATGTCTATACTTTACACATAATAAATTCTGAATATAATTATGTTTTATGTTTATATAGTCATGGCAGAAAATTTAATTTCTAGAAATTGGTTCATACATTCAAGCTTTTAAATCAATCTGAAGCTGGAAGCGCGTTCTAGATTTTCAAGTGAATGTGGTTTATAAGACAGGTATGTAGTAAACTAAAATATTTTTCCTGAGAATGAAGTGGGCACAAGCATTTCGGCAAAGTAGGAGATTCCCGTCAGACACACGTTGAACACGAAATGCAGATTGTAGAGTTCAAAGGACTGTGAACCGTCGGAAAATTTGATTGCGTCTTTGTATAAGACCTACAGAAGAGACGTAATGCTTTCTCAAACGGTTTGCATTTCGTGAAAACTAATGAGATGGCTAATATACTCGAAACTAATGAACCGTCAAGTACAAATTTGCAGATTCATTTACTTTTGTACCCCACAAATGCTGACACGACTCTATTGATTATATTGTAAATACAATTTTGAAATGAGCATTTACTCATTTCGTTTTAGTTTATTTTCTAATAAATTTAACTTAATTCATTCATTTTATCTGCGGATTATCCTTTCATTTTCTGTAAGTTGCAATGTTTGTTAAGTTCTCGAGCTATTACTTTTTAGGGCATGAACATTGATTATAAATTTTTCAGTTAGCAGTTTTAATGTACTTGTTTAATACATTCCTCTTTCTACAAGATCAATTATTGTAGAATCTACATTAAATTCAAATAATGACTTAAATACACTATTCTTGAGTAATACTATAGAGGTGTTGTTATTGGCTGTATACATTGTGAGCCAAAAGTAACGGACAAATTCATTTAAATTTGAACGAAGTTTATTTTTCAAAAATCTTCGAGCAGGACGATTTTTAAAACATACTTTCTGTTCATATTTTTTGTGTCTACCTTACGCCATGTATCGGCAGCAGCATGCAATTTTTTAGTTTTAAATACAAAGGCCATACCTGTTACAGATCAGACGAAAATGTAAATACAACACGGTTCTTATGATTTTTTTTAGATTAAAACTTTTTACTGTGCAAAACTCGGTACAAAATAAACAATTGCAGGAAGACAATAAATAAATAAATTAACATCTTTACTAAACTTAATTTTTCCCGTACACAAATGCAAAACAAACAATAATAATATATTGAAAAGAAACAATTCATTAAAGACAATTTTAACAAAAAAGAATACTATAAACTAAACATAATTTGAACAACGCGAAATATAATATCGTGAATTTCAATTCACTAAACACGATTTGTTTAACGGAAGAAGTGCTCGAATTGCCATACATCAACTTGTGGACAATACGCGATTCCGTTTGAATCACATTTTCGTTTATACACAGAATTTCTTCAATTATTCGATTTTTTAAAATACCAATATTTTCAGGCATGCCACGGTAAATTTTTGATTTAAGATAACCTCACTAAAAGTAATCGGGTCGACTAAGGTCGGGAGATCTTGCACCGACTGTCGTTCCTGCAAATCCACCTATCTGGAAACCACTACTCTAAATACTGTCAACATCTACGTACAAAATGTGGCGGTGCCCCATACCGCTGAAACCAAACAGTGTTGTTTGGTATATTCGGATTTCCATTATTTGGAAAAATAATAGTAAGTTCAGAAATCAGATCATTTTGTAGAAATTCAAAGCACTTGTTTCCAGTTAGTGTTTCTTCAAAAAAAATGTGGACCCATTACCCGCTGATTAAATATTCCTGCCTACACATTTTATTTTCGATGGTATTGCGTGTGGGATACAACTGCCCAATGAAAGTTTACATATTTAAAAGGAAATTATCTTTATTATACTAAAAACAATTTAGCTTACCTGCTGTTATATCACATTTAGACAAAATGTGGCTTCATCAGTAAGTAAAATATGTTTATGAAAATTTGATATAGTTTGCCCCAAATGCATTATTTTTTCGCAAAGTTGTAATCTGCGTTCACAATCGTCAGGGTAAATTTCTTGCACTAATTTAAGTATATAAGGATTATAGTTATTGTTCTTCAAAATTCTAACTACTGACCGCTGGCCAACCTCTCCGTTGTCAGCTATTTTGCGAGTGGTACTATGCGGATTTTCTTCAAATACAGTAATAGATGTGCTATTATCTATTACTGTATTTTCATTCAGTTTGGGACGGCTGAATTTTGGCACATTGTGCACAAGTTCTCTAATTTTTTTTTCAATCCTACTTACAGTCGAACAACTAATAAGTGTCCTAGGATATTTAGCATTAAATAAATTGCGAGCTTCTTGTTGAGTACTTTGATTGTCGCGATATCTAATAAAATAAGTATTTCTGTACGTTGAGTTTCAGTTAAAAGTAACATATTATGACTTAAGAAATTTTACGTACTAGAGCGTACTAAGTCTAAGCCGAAATTTTGTATTGAATAAAATTTGTTTGAGGCTAAATAATAACACTTAAACGAAAAAAAAGACGTGTTTTAATCAGCATCAAACGAGATTTCTTATCTCTTTGAATAGTTTCGGTTTTGCATTTATTTTTAAATTACTGATAATTATTAAAATATAGGAATAATAAGACTAAAAATTATTATTATTACATTTTGGAAATTATGTTTATTCTTACAAATAAATGACATTTTGTTCATATTTGCTTTTAAAATATTTTTTTGTAATTATTGTTTTCTTTTAATTAAAATTATTGCTGTTTTTTTACGGAAAAAAACGTGTTTGTTGAATATGTTAATTTATGTATTTATTGTTATTGCGGAATTGTTTATTTTGTACACATTTAAAAGCTTAAAAATATTAAAATAAACGTTTTAGTTTTGCTACGTGGCCGTGATTTTATCAAATATTTGACGTTAATTCCGAAATTCTAACTTATGTGTTAATACCGTACATCTGAAATGTAGTATACATTTATGTCATTGAAATTAATAACGCATAAATGTTTGGAAGATTTGGTAAGATTTTTTGTTTTTTTGGTTTTAAACAAAGAGTTTGGATTTTACATACGTTATTTTAAGGTTCATTATAGTAAAATTTCGTTATCATAGGCATCTCATAGTACAGAGGTACTTTTGCGAATGCAATTTCGATGGGTGATGCAATTTTTCGACTCACGAATTCAATTAGTCCTTGGCGCTATTTAAAATTTTAAGTAGCAAATTGTTATGATTGGTTAAATTAAGATGTAAGGGGATAGAATTGACGATGGCGAGATCTGACGATGCTTAAGTCAGTCTAATCCATAATGTAGTGAAGGACTCGCCTCATTTTTGTTTGCGGTGTCGCAATATATGCGAAAGGGGTTAGTGTAGTAGGAAGGAACAAATTATATCAGACCGTAATGGTGCACCGAACATTACCGTAGGAACAATTTTCCGCTTCCCTGGTAGGGATCTTAGAGAAATTTTAACACACCCCTGGGTTATTTTATCGTTGTGTTTCGTTTTGTCAATAGTGGCAATTTTCGGTCATAGAAATAATTGGTTTTAGTGTTTGTTTTGAAGTGCTGAACCTTTGTTCTGTTGACCCGTTTTAACGCATTTTGGTTATGCGGATTAATTTTAACGAGTTTCTGTTTAAGGGGTAGTTTCGCGCAATGTATGCAAGTACGGATAAATATTGGTACATTTACGTTAAATCAGATGAAAAATTAGTTATTTGATACTTTTGGTTGAACTAACAATCGTAAATTTAGTTCGAGTAAATATAAATGGCCGTTTGTGGGATATTAGTTGGAGAGCGTACTGTAGATATTCAGTGGAGCCCTATCGAATTCAGTACCTGGTGGACCAGTTGCATGACCCATTATATTGTAGTTCAGAGGAGGAAGATTATTTATTGTTGTAGGTGCTAATTAAGGTAAACTTTTTCTTTTCTTTCTTTTCTGGTGATAACAATAAAGCGTGTGTTTTTGTGTTTGTGTGGAGGATGCATTCAATTGCTTTCGTGTAAATTATTGTATAAAAGCCCTTCAGGCAGCAGTATCCTGAATTTTTTTATTTGTGTAGTGTTGTGTATTGAAAGTTTATTTCACGAAAATGAATCAAAATTTATGTTACCGATAGTCTTGATTGTTTCCGTTGTATTGATTATAAGGCAGTTATTGATAATATGGGCTTGCAAGCACCGACTGAATTTGATTATTATTTTTAGGTTTCTTGTTTTGAATTGCAACTGTCCAAGTTAAAATGTAAATGCCATCACATACTAGCGTTGTTAATGTTTATAACCGTTTTATTAATAGATATAAAGCTATTGTGACTTCGTTCTTTGTGCCTACGATTTTGCCGACGTAAAGTACTAAATTAAAAGATTAGATATTTTGATTCACGTTTAAGATTTCCAGTGTTTGAGTTATTTTATGAGAAATGTAGAGTTAAATCCATTTGTTGTTCATTTTGATTCTAATCAAGCTTATTGAAGTTATACAAGTTTTTTTAAAGTAACCTTTTGAAGATTCATTAAGCTTTAACGTAATGACTAACGAAAATTTCTCTATTTGAACGTTTGCTATTTGGATTTTGGTAATAAGTCACTTTAAAGAGACTTTAGATTATGAAGTAACGTAATTATGTAGTGAGTCGGTCGTAGACCGGTCAGCTGTTTCGTTCTATACATGACAGCTTTGCGAGTAGCCGCAATTTTTAAGTTTTTTATAGTAATTACCTGATCAGCTGTCGATTACCTGGATTTCCGAACAGGTAAGCAGTTTGTTATAACCCCAATTTCGTCGTTTAGTAAATTTTAGGACTATACATTTTTGATCGTGTCGGTTTAGATTTTCGTGACGTATTTTTCGTTTGAAATTGAATAATTAATTACCGTTTTGATCAGTTATTTTTGGGTATTTGAGTTTAATGAGATTTGGTTCGTTTATCTCAATCTTGCGGCTTTTATATGAAGCTTAAGATTTTATTGAGATTTAGGTGGACTTTGCGTAAATATTTTTGAAGCAGAATTTTCATGTAGGAAAGTATCTTGTTTCGAGTGAACGTTGTGGATTCCTGTTAGGCCATTATAATATCTGTTTATGACGATTTCCCAATATAATTTGTATTTAACAGTGATAACAATGGTGTCTCTTTGACATTTTTACCCGAGTTTGACGTTTTCGGAGTTGTGACGAGCGCCCTTTTGTAGCATTAAGTAAAAATCCAGCCCACACCCCTGAGCTATGCCATGCGCTCAATTGTTTTTACAGGCTGGATGCTATAATGAGTATTTGGCCTGTAACAGTTTAAACATAATCATATAAATTGTTTTTTTGTACATTTTCAGCTATAATAGGATCCCTAGAGCTTTCATCTGATATGTAACAAGCATGGCCTTTGCATTTAAAAATAAAAAATTTCAAGCTGCTGGTTGAGTAAATTAGATACAAGAAATATGAACATGAAGTGTGTTTTTAAAAAAAAAATCGACCTGTTCGAGGATTTATGAACAATAAACTTTGTTTCAATTAAAATGAATTTGTCCATTACTTTTGGCTCATATTGTGTATGCCGCGTATAGGCTGTTTTTAAAATTGTAGCTTTCCGATTGTGTAATTTCAAAACCATTTTTAAAGTAACTTTTTTTTATTGTTTTAAATCATCACACTATTGTTACTGTTATTGCATTTCAGAAGTTTAACTTTTATATGCGCTTTTTAACATATATTCTGTAAAATAAGGTTTTCCTGCAAACATATTCAATGAAATAGTATCTTACTATGCTCATATTTTCTTCAAAGCTTCACTTAGCCGAGTTGTTTAATAGTAACCTGTATTTTTGATGGGTACATTTGTTGAATTGAATTTAATAAATGAACATCTCAAGTAATTTTCACAGATATTACCATTTACTAAGAGCGATAACTGTAATTGTTATCGAAGTGCATAGATTTATATCTTTATTAATAAAAGGTTTTTCCCTCACTCACTCACTCACTGACTGACTCACTCATCAATTAACGCCTAGGTCTGACCGTTAGACCTAGGAACTTCAAATTTGGGTAACATGCACCCCTTACCACGTACGACCACAATAAGGAATTTTTTACACTCAACGCTTAAGGGTAGAAATTAAGGGTTGAAGAAATAGGCCTTTTCGTAAACCCGCGCAGTTGGAGAAATGAACATAGAGGAACTAATTCTCAATAATCACGTGGGCCTACCGTTTTTGAAGTTTCACCTCAACCGGATGAAATCGGGTTCCAAAGGGAGTTAAATTGATTAAACAAAGTTAATATATCTTAAGAGGAGTTAAGTCCAGAAGCATGAAAATTGATATTAAGATGTTCCTTAATAAGTAAAGGAACACGTCCCCTAACGGGTAGACACGGGAGAACAAGGAAGCAAATTAAGTTTTCTGATTCCAGTATCACGACGATGGAAAATAGTTGACGAAAACAAGGGAAAGGCAATTACGAAATTCCCTCAAGGGTAGTTTTAGGGGTTTTAAAATATCATGTTAGGTATCAAACTAAGCAGCGTTTTACAACCAAAATGAAGATCATTGTGGAATTTACAAATTTTGTTCAGGAAAGAGCTAAAGGGAAGGAAATAGGGGTGAAGTGTGGATTGCTGGGTTCCTTGAGATTTTAGTAAAGCAACTTAGAGATCTTTGAAATTCTAATTAAACATGAGAGTACGTTTAGAAGGCGTTTGAAAACCAATAGCAGAGGGTGGGAAATAGGGCTAAAATTTTTCCCGCGAAGCATGAGTGTTTTGCTGGTAAAATATAAATATAAAATACACCATTTAAAAACCCAACAGCTAAGTATTTTAGTTTTGTATAATAACGATGAAAGTTTACATTTTCGTAAACTATTTTTTAGTGAACGCAAACAAGCAGATACAAATACAACATTTAAATGCGGATTATTTCTGATGTATGTGACATGCAGATAGCGTTGCTGTTTCAGAAATAATAATATAAGGCAAACAAGTAACATCGACCAGCGTCCGATGCATAGATAGACATTCTCTTGGTGGAGAGGTTCAGTATATCGCACTTTCGAATAGAATAGATTAAAAATAAAATTGTGTAGAAATCACAGTTACAATACTTGTAGGGAGCCCAATACGATGCCCCCGCTCTGATTACCCTTCTGACGCCGGTTTATTCACTTGAGAGGTCTAGTCTCCATTACATAACTTATTCGCACTAGACGCGGTAATTATTTTTAAAAGTTGGTTGCCGGTGTATACTCAATGCAGTAGGTAGTGTTGTGAGTTTCTTTGGGGTGGGGAAGTAAGTACCAAAAACATTATGATGAAATCGAAATTCCAAGACTCGGGGAGTACTCGATCCTATGGCCCCGCTCTGACTGCTCTCTTGATGTACCAACCTGCGAAGTTTGTATACCATTATAAAACTGGTTCATACGAGACAATGTAATTGCTTACAAAGGCGAGTTGTCGATCTACGCTTAATGGTGAAGGCCTTGGGCGTTGTAAGTTGCTCAATATTTGTAATAATTCTAACACTATACATTTACCACATTATTTAAAAAAACCAATAGTCGACAATTTATACGGAATTAAGTCTTGAGCATATGTTATCTCTCGTATGAATGCAGAGTGAAAAAAGTGTTAGGTAAATACTGGTTTTAATTTGTACCTTATATGTACAGGTTGTCCCATTTTCGTGTGTTTTACGGGGTATCTGGTTTATTTTTTAGGTTAGAACCTTGCGGTTTTCGCGACACCATGCTACTTTTTAATCAAGCCAAAGATGCACTAATCAAATTTGCCATAGCCATCTTAGTTTTTGTGCTACAGGGTGATTTTGTAAAAATTGCATTTTCAGTCATCCCCTGTAACTCTGTTACTGTCAGACATTAAAAAATTAAAAACTGATATTTGTAGATTTTTTTACGTAGAATCCAGTGACGTACTCAGATTTTCTTTAGATGTCACAGTTTTTGAGGTATTGACATAACCTACTTTTTTTTATGGGACACCCTATATATTTTTTTAAAATCTTTTTCCCCTTGCCAAGAGCTTTTCAAAAATATATAGTTTATACTTATTTTTATAAATAACGTGACAAAATGATTTTTTTCTATAATTTACATTGATAATAGTGGATAGCCGTGGGTAACCATGGTAACGAAAAAACAAAATAATTAACGTTCTGCCATTACTTAGGTATTTTATTTTTGAAGTTTCTGTTTCTCTCAAATTATTCCTGGTTACATTTTCCCAAATTTAGTGGTGATATTTATTGTTATTCGTTGTTTTTGTTTATTGTTATCGTTTTTGTTCTTGTTGTTGTTGTTTAATTATTTTTTAATATGGCTCGAAACCAAAAATTTGAAAATATGATATGAATACCTGCTTTATATTATTTAAGGAAAACGCAGACCAGACCTTAGAACTCTATCTGAACAGGTCAGTTAATCTTTACCTTAGAATTTGTATTTATTTTATATACCTATTTTGTCATATAGATATCCCGAAAGAAGACAACCCGGCAGAAGAATATTTCAAAAATTAAAATTTAATCCTTGCCAACATGGATGTTTTGACAAACCTCGACACCGGGTTTACAACAGACAGAACGAGGAATCAGAGATCAACGTTTTAGCAGTTGTTCAAGCCACTCCTGAAACCTCGTGCAGGAAAATAGATGAAGGGACCGGTGTGTCTAAAACAACAGTGCAAAAGATTTTAAAAAAACATAAATTCAAACCCTACAAGTATAAACTTGTTCATCATCTGCACCCTGGTGATGCTGAACGTAGATTGGAGTTCTGCAATTGGTTTATAAATATGAAAACTCAGGACAATAATTTTGAAAAAAAAATAATTTGGTCAGACGAGGCACATTTCACAAGTTCGGGAATTCTTAATAGACACAACTCGCGGTTTTGGAGTCAAGAAAACACCCACGTGATTTTTCCTAGAGGGCGTCAAGGCAGGTTCGGATTTAATGTCTCCTGCTTTATTTTTAACCGAAAAATAGTTTACAAGATTTATGAAGAAAACCTAAACTCTAATGGGTATTTACAAATTCTACAAGAAAAAACTGTGAACATTTTAGGAGATATTCCAGAGGCTCAACTGAACGATATATTCTTCCAGCAGGATGGGGATCCAGCCCTCAATGCTAAAATAATACAAAACTGGCTAAATGAACGTTTTACCAGCAGATGGATTGGAACAAATGGACCTGTTCGATGGTCACCACGATCACCGGATCTCTCGGTTTTGGATTTTTTTTGTGGGAGTATTTAAAGAATAAAATTTAACCAAGGCAATATGCCAACATGCAACAATTAAAAATTGCAAACGAAAATGCTTTTGCAGAATTACGAAGACAAACATTTATTTTGAAAAATGCTATTAAAAGAATTAAAAACTTTGTGAAACTTGTAGGAGGCATAATGGTCTGCAATTTGAACAATATTGGTGATTAATTAATTATTTTGTTTTTTATCAATGTAAATTTAAGAAAAAAATCATTTTGTCATGTTATTTACAAAAATAAATATAGACTATGCTATATTTTTGAAAAGCTCTTGGCAAGGGGAAAAAGATTTTAAAAAAATATATTGGGTGTCCCATAAAAAAAAAGTAGGTTATATCAATATCTCAAAAACTGTGACCTCCAAAGAAAATCTGAGTACGCCACTGGATTCTACGTAAAAAAATCTACAAACATCAGTTTTTACTTTTTTAATATGTCTGACAATAACAGAGTTACGGGGGATGACTGAAAATGCAATTTTTCCAAAATCACCCTGTAGCACAAAAACTAAGATGGCTATGGCAAATTCGATTAGTGCATCTTTGGTTTGATTAAAAAGTAGCACGGTGTCGCGAAAACCGCAAGGTTCTAACCTAAAAAATAAGCGAGATACCCCGTAAAGCATACGAAAATTGGACAACCTGTACAGGGTTGTCCAAAAGTCTGGAACAAAATTCGTAATTTCCAAAATAATTATTTTTGGAAAAATCTCTCGCACAGGTGGATTTTTATTTTTTGTTGGATTTTAAATTTAAATGGTAATCGTTGGAAAGTTCTTAATAATGGAAATTCAAATTCCAAATTTTAAAACAATCGATTAAGGTATGACAAAATGGCGACCTTTTCAATGCGTCACTTACTTCCTTTCTGGAACACATAACAAATTAAAAAAAACACTTCCGAATTTCGAAAAAGAAAATTTTATTTCTGTAACAAAGTAATCAGATGTATGATAAGTCAGCTAATGATCACCTGAGATACTATTACATACATGCATAAAAATAGTTAAACCTATAGAAAATGTTTATAGGTACCACGGTACCCAGACTGTGCGTTTAAGGTGTATACTTTTATTTTATGAAAAAACTCAATTTATTGAGCATGATTGTGTCATTATGTAATCAACATAAGAGTTATTCATTTAGGCTAAACAGAAGTATAAACAACGTAGCTCGAAGAAAAGTTATAAAAAATAGTACTTGAAAATGCGAAAGGTACCCGGGTATCTTACTGTACACATAAGGGTTAATTGTCAAACACATATTACATACATCAATCACTATGTAAATTTAAAATTCGCAATTAATTGACGAGTAAAACTGTAATCTATTCACTTTAATTTAAATTCTAGCCTATGTTCGGTCAAAATACTAATCTCCAAACAAAATTCGTTAGTTAATGTCACTGTTAATTAAACATTAATTTCGCAAGTAAAGTGTTTATAAATAAAAGTGTTAATAAGAACAATTTTCACAAAGTGTGACGTGTTTAGTCCACATTAACAATTTGTTTAGTAAATATTATGCAATATACATAATAATTTACCCTACGTAAAACCCGTACCATACGCCATTGACACTGGTATGTATTTTATTATTTACTCTCTAATTGAATTGTAAATTTCTACTTAGTGGGTATAAATAATTATTTAACTCATGGTTATATACCTATATCTTCTTATTCCTACATTAAAATTAACTTAATGATATATATATATATATATATATATATATATATATATATATATATATATACATAGACACACATACGCACACATCTATAATAATCATTAACTGTACTTTAAATAAAAATACAGTTAATGATTACTATGTTGAACTACTATTTGTTAATTAAAAACCGTTTCTATAGTTATATATGTACAGGGCCTGTCTATCTCCCTCCCCAATCTACTATGTGAACTAAACAACTAAAATTAATAAATTTGTTGGGAAACTGAACTAAGGCACAACGTTTTTGATGGTATTGAGTGACGTAATCATTAAAAATAGCAAATTATTTTACAATATGGCGTTATTCCGCCATTTTTAATGACTACGTCACTGAATAGCATCAAAATCGTTGTATATGTGCCTTGGTTCGGTTTCCCAAAATTTTATTAATTTCGGTTTTATTGTTTACATAACAGGTTGGGGTAATTTAGACGGGCACTATATATATATATATATATATACAACGTGTCCCAGATAACATTTCCAGCATGGGGATCTCGCTTATTATAAAAGATACAGATTTGGTTAAATTAGATGACTCCTAAGGATTAGTGAAATTATAGGACACTCTCCAATTTCCAAATTTCCATGTATTTTAAGACTTATGGTAAGAAAAGAAAAATGTCAAATTTCTTTTTCTTGTAATATCTTTTTTGTTATATTAGACATATAAATTTTATTTGCACTTTCTTAAGATATTTTTTATGCAGAATTTAAATATCAATTTTGATTTTTTTTTGCACTTTCTATTTTTTAGTTTCAATCCCTAAATTAAATTGTTCTTATGGAACGACAAGTCGGCTTTGAAATAATTGATCGTGTTTTTTTTATCCTCTTTACAATGATATAGCACATGTACTATCAACAAG
Organism: Vesta saturnalis; assembly: GCA_036346205.1. Lineage (NCBI taxonomy): Eukaryota > Metazoa > Arthropoda > Insecta > Coleoptera > Lampyridae > Vesta > Vesta saturnalis. The sequence continues at coordinate 549,453 of JARFJB010002553.1, read as the reverse complement.
AGTTAAGCAGGTAATAGTATTGGAGATAATTATCCAATTATAAAAGATGTTCAAACAATTGACCATTCCGTTCTAAACCTAATTGTGCCCTGCGTAGTGTCGACGTAATTGCTCTGCGTAGTTTTTGGCGTTTAATGCTACCAAATGCTACAAGAACAGCTTCACGAAGATCTTCGGCATTCTCAAATGTTTGCACGTACACTCGATTTTTTACGTAGCCCCAAAGGAAAAAGTCCAAGGGCGTTAAGTGTGGAGATCTGGGTGGCCATAAAATCGGCCCGCGATTACCAATACATGAATTTGGAAACCGATTATCAAGTATTCGCTGATGATGTTTGAATTGTGGGGTGGGGCGCCATCTTATTGGAAGCAGATATTAATATTCTCAATCAGTGGTAAATCATCAAGTTTATTTTCTAAATCAGTTTGTAGTAAATTCAAATACCTTTCACTATTTAATGTTTCGTTAAAAAATATGGGCCCATAAGTTTAGCGCCTAAAATGCCACACCAGACGTTAAAACCAAATATCACTTGATGCCGACTTTCCTTAACAACGTGAGGATTTTCACGGTCCCAAAAGTGAACATTGTGTCGATTGAAACTGCCATTATTTGTAAATCTGCTTTAGTCAGACCACAAAATCGAAGCTGGAAAATTATCGTTATTCTCACATTGATTAACATACCATTGGCAAAATTGTAATCTTCTCCCCTGATCTCCATCTCTAAGTCCCTGCAGAATGGTGTACTTATACGGATGATACCTGTGACGTTTTAAAATTCTTTGTGATGTAGTTTTCGAAATACCAGTGTTATGTTCAATTTCTCTAACAGATGTTGAAGGATTTTCAATAACTGATTGTAATTCATTTAGTTCTGCATCTTCATTCCGTAATTTCGGATTTCTAGTAGGTTTTGAAAATGAACCATATTCTTTTAAATTAATTACCAAATTTCTGTACGTACGAGCACTGGGCTGCCTTCCTTTAGGATACACCCTCAAGTACATCCGTTCAGCTTCTAAACTGTTTTTATGAGACAAGATGTAACAACTCAACATATCAAACTTTTCAGTATTAGTAAATAAAGCCATGTTTGACACAAAAGTATTCTGGAACGAATAATCTTTAAGTGACATTAAATTCGATTGTGTTTTTATGTTTCACGGCTTGCTTATTGTTAGAGTCTTTAATAAAATACATTTTTTTAAATTTTCTTTGTTGTTTTTAAAAATAGATAGTACATGTGCTATATCATTGCAAAGAGGATAAAAAAACACGATCAATTATTTCAAAGCCGACTTGTCGTTCCGTAAGAAAAATTTAATTTAGGGGTTGAAACTAAATGTTATCTGGGACTATATATATATATATATATATATATATATATATATATATATATATATATATATATATATATATACAACGTGTCCCAGATAACATTTGTTTCAACCCTAAATGAAATTTTTCTGCAGTTGTGCGTGTGCGTGTGCGTGTGCGTGTGCGTGTGCGTGTGCGTGTGCGTGTGCGTGTGCGTGTGCGTGTGCGTGTGAGTGTGCGTGTGCGTGTGCGTGTGCGTGTGCGTGTGCGTGTGCGTGTGCGTGTGCGTGTGCGTGTGCGTGTGCGTGTGCGTGTGCGTGTGCGTGTGCGTGCGTGCGTGCGTGCGTGCGTGCGTGCGTGCGAGCGTGCGTGCGTGTGTTTGTGTGTTATCTAAATAAAAATTTTAAATACACAGGCCGCACGTGACAGTAAAAATATTGCTGAACTGAAATTTGAATGGACATAAAAGCTTAATTTACGTAAATATCTAGTACTAGTTTTAGATAAAGTATTGAAATAGGTAGTACACTCTACCACGTACAATAGTATTTTACGTTATAAGTCCGGTAAAAAAGATATTACGTACGAATAAGTAATTTTATTGCGCAATGAGTACGTAATATATTTTGACCGGACGAATGACGTAACGTATTTTATTTCATAATGAAAATAAAATTTTAAATATTTAAAATAAGCCAAAAATGTTGTCCAAACATTCGCGAATTATAATAAAAAAACGCTGGTTGGCATAGTTTGACTAGTTGCTAAGGGAACTTGTTTACATTTTTCAAACAGTTAAAAAGTTTAAAATGAACGAGAACGCAAAGCACCAGCATTCGGAAGAAATTGCACAAAAATGTAGAGAAGCTACGGCCAAGCTTACTCCCGTAAAGACGGAAGAGCGTTATAAAAAAGAATATGAAGTGTTTAGTGAATGGCGACGGCAACATAATGTAGAAAAAATTGATGAGTATGTTATGCTGGCATATTTGTATGATTTAGTGAGTATTTTTTGGTATTTTAAGTATAAATTGTATTTGTAATGAAACTTTCTAAATTTTTAGTCTGCAAAATATTGTGGTACTTCATTGTGGAGCAAATATTCCATGGTGAAGTCTATGTTGCTCATGTTTGAGAATATTGACATTTCGAGATTCTCGAGGCTAAAATCATTTTTAAAACATAAAACAGTTGGTCATCAGACTAAACAAGCAAAAACACTCAGCCGAAAAGAAATTTATGAATTTCTAAGAAGTGCTCCTGATAAAGAATTTCTTCTCACAAAAGTGAGTAAACATTTTTATGCATTGGGGAGCAAATTATTTAGGAACCGTTTTTTATTTTTAGGTAGTTTCCATGATTGGAGTTGCTGGAGGCTGTCGCAGAGAAGAACTGTACGAAATGTCTTTGAACGATATAGAAACCACTGCTTCTCAAATGGTTATTACTATTCCTCAAACAAAAACTAAACACAGAATTAAATTTTTTGAGCTATATCAAAAATATGTAAATTTACGTGCCAAAAATGCTGAACATGGTAAGCTGTTTTTGGGATACAGGCATGAACAGTGCATCAAAGAGCTGGAATTCACACAACTGGTGGAGTGGCAAAACGTATCGCACAGTTTCTGGGTTTAGAAAATCCTGAAACCTACAGTGGACATTCACTCAGAAGAACAGCTTCTACGCTCCTTACCAATTCGGGAGCCGATATTTCTGTTCTTAAGCGATTTGGTGGATGGAAAAGCAGCACCATCACAGAAAAATATGTTGAAGATTCCCTTGAAGGGAAAAATAAAATTGATGTATGATTCAATGTGGAGAAAGTTTTGTTGAATTTGTTACGAGACGACGAGAAGAAGCATCCTCTTCAGAAATTGTATCTGAATGCAATTCAAGCCCTGAATTCAATACATCCAGCTCCAAACGCAATACGTCTATAAAGACTGATGTAATTGGCACTGATACTCGATCCACAACAGTGTGTGATTGTAAGAAAATTCCTTCAATTCAAATTAATGGAAATGAAAGTTGTACCATTAATATTAATTTAAACATACCAAAATGACTTTAACTCTTATTTTTCAGTTGAATTTCACCTTAACTCTTTTCAATTCATTATAATTCTGTATCTGTTTATTTTCTCAAAATTTGTTAATAAATTTTTTCTTTAGTTTCCTTTGAATTGAGTACGGTAAAATTCCTAGTGTACTGCAAAAAGCTACTATACCGTAAAAACGTGTTTTACAGTATACTAGAGTATGACGTAAAACTGACAATTACAGTACAGTATGAAATAAAATACTATCATTGAGTAATTACTCAATGATACTATATTAAAGGCAGAAAATCATGCAATTGAGTGATTGAGAAAAATGGCGATTAAAGGGAAGCAATGTCTATTTACTCTTAAGTCACGATATTATAAAGTAACGTTAATTAAAAGATTTAAAAGAACACTTATGTTATGACAGCATTATCGCGTTTTTAATGTGTATTATTACAAACGTTGTCAACATGCATTGATTGACATGAACAATATGAACAGGTGCGATGTGATATAATTATACGGTTGCATAAACTGCGTTTTAGGAATTGCAATAATGATCTCCGTCATTATTTACGCACAAACTGTGCAGGAAAAAATTAATTAATAGACGACGATTCTGCAAAGTGCAAATGATGGAAGTGACCCTTGCAATCTGTGGAATTATAGGAGGGTGTAACCAATTTAAAAAAAGGTACAGCAGTTATAAATTAACTTAATTGCAATGTAAGAATAATCTTTTATCTTGCGTAGTGGAATAACAGATCCTATTTAATTTCGCCTCTTATTTCGCAGATTCAATAGAGTTTGTGCTGCGCTAATTGTTATTGACGACATTTATAGATATATGTGTTTAATTTTAAGTTAACTTTAATCAGTTTGGGATTTTAGTATAAGAATATTTCGTTTGTTTAGATTACACTGTAATCAAATATGGTTCCATAATTTAGTCAATATAAGTATAAAATTTATTCCAGTATATTAATGTAAATAAATACTTCAGTAACGGTTGCCAATATTTGTCTATCTATGGCTCCTTTATAATAACGCAGACCGATTGTGACTGGGAGACTATAATCCACCACAATCTATCAAGTATAACTCAGCAGCTAGCGCAATAATTAAAGCACTTCGAATGTGGGGTCAGAAGATTTATTATTTGTACTGAACTAGTATACAGTTGTTAAGAGTAAGCCTTTTCAATAGTAATAGTAGGCGCCATGAATTTTCTAAAATACAACCCTGAAAATTCAAAACAAGGGTAAAAACAGAAGAATGCTGAAAGAGAAAATGTTAATTAGCACACATAAAGACACAGATAAGTCAAAAGAAGCAATTGCGTATCCAGCAATCAAAATGTGTTTATTTAATAAACGTATAAAACTAATAATTTTTAGTTATTTGAAAAAGAAATCAAATTTCAAGTTACTCAAATTATTGTTTTGTTTAATAACACATAAATTAATATAAACTGTAGATTTATACCACTAATGTTAGTTTAGAAAACGAGACATCAAAAGTTAGATTACCGAAATTTTCATTCTGCAGAAAGCGTAATACAAATTACTTACTCCTTGGCGCTTTGCAGCCCATTTAGCACCATGGCCTCTCCTTAGAGTTTCTTCCAGAACAGGGTGGTCATCCTTGTTTCTGGTCTTGCACCTGCATTACTCTTTCGCTAACTTTTCTCCATTCTCCCAATTACTATTCTCCAATTTTTCAGTACAGCCATTTTCAGATCCTTCTTCACCTTATCCATCAAACGCAATGGCGGTCTTCATTTTGATCCTCTTCCTACAAAAATCCCCTTATAGATTTTCTTTACCTTTCCTTGATGTCTCCATACTCTCCACGTACCTTACCCACCTTGTTCTGCTGCCTTTTATTTTGATTGTTACACTCGGTTTATTACGTCTCTCCCTCAGTTCGCAGTTACATCTACTCCCCCATTCTCCCTTGTCGTTAACTGTACGAAAAATTCTTCTTAATATCCTTCTTTCCCAATATTCAACAGTCGTTTTTGTGGTACTTGCATATTTTCTAAGATTACATACAACCGTTTCTTTAAAACTGTATCATACGCCTGGTTGTAATCTACAGAGTCTGGTGTTGCTCTATTTTTCCTAAAACCACTTCGTTTTCCATTATCGGCGTTAACATTTTGCTTTTGTTGTATTCAGTACTTTACATCCCACATTTAATAAAGCTAGCCCGAGGAAAACTTGGCATCCTGTTTTGTCCCCCTATTTATCTAGTGGACATATTATGGCCATATTCCACTCATCCGGCATCTCCTCTTTCTTCCAGATATTATCTATCAAACTACACATGTTTCCTTCTAGTTCCTTTCCTAGTTATTTCCTCCTGCATTGGTAAATTCTTTAACATCCCTACCCGTTGCTCCTGGCTTATATTCCTTTTCACCTCAGCTACGCCTTGTTTAGCTGGGTTTAACAATCCTTCAAAGTACTCTTTAAATCTTTCTACAACCTTTTGTTTATTTCCTACATAATTTCCTTCCACATCCTTATACAATGTAACTCGTGGTTGGTATCCCTTTTTCCTAGTTCTGATTTTCTTGAAACATTTCCTACTTTATTTTATTTAACCTGCTTTTTCGATAGCTACTAGTTTTCTTTCCTCAAACTCTATTTTCTTCCTTATACATAATCTCTTAGCCTTCAGTTTCATTTCGTTATATTTTTCCCCATTTTCGTAACATAAGTTATCCATCATTTTTGTTCTTGATGCATTTCGTCTCCGTATTGCTTCCTGGCATTCTTCGTTGTGCCATTTTTTCTTCGATTTTCTGGATTCACCCCGTATATATATATATATATATATATATATATATATATATATAGACACAAACGAATTAATACAGGATAATCAACAGCCAGGAGATACATTAGATGCATAAATGAAACACTAGCAGAAGAGGAGAAAGAAAATGTAGAAAATCAGTGGGAACAAATAAAAGGATCAACTATGAAAACAGCCATGCGAACCTTACCAAGGGTGAATCCAAAAAATGGAAGACAAAAATGGTACGACGAAGAATGCCAGGAAGCAATACGGGCACGAAATGCATCAAGAATAAATATGATGGATAACTTAAGTGACGAAAATGGGGAAAACTATAACGGAATGAAATTGAAGGCTAAAAGAATATGTAGAAGGAAGAAAATAAGGTTTGGAGAAAGAAAACTAGTAGCTATGGAAGAAGCAGGATAAATAAAACAGAGTAGGAAATGTTTCAAGGAAATCAGAACTCGGAAAAAGGGATACCAAGCAAGAGTTACATTGTATAAGGATGTGGAAGGAAATTATATAGGAAATAAACAAAAGGTCGCAGAAAGATTTAGAGAGTACTTTGAATAATTGTTAAACCCAAATAAACAAGGTGTAACTGAGGTACAAACGAATATAAGACAGGAGCAACGGGAAGAAACGTTAGAAAATTTACCAACGCAGTAGGAAATATTTAGGAAAGAAACTAGAAGGAAAAATGTGCAGCTTGATAGATAATATCTGGAAGAAAGGGGAGATGCCGGATGAGTGGAACGTGGCGATAATATGTCTACTACATAAATAGGGGAACAAAACAGTATGCCAAGATTTCCTAGAACTAGCTTTATTAAGTGTGGTATATAAAATACTGAGTACAACAATAGGAAAAAGTTAACGCCGATAATGGAAAACGAAGTGGTTTTAGGAAAAATAGAGCAACACTAGACCACATATTCTCATTAAAACAGATTTTAGATAAACGTAACGAATTTTATGTTGATTAATACCTCCTCTTTGTAGATTACAGCCAGGCGTATGATAAAGTTTTAAAGAAACGGTTGTATGTAATATTAGAAAAGATGCAAGCACCACGAAAACGACTGTTTAATATTGGGAAAGAAGGATATTAAGAAGACTTTTTGGTACAGTTAACGACAAGGGAGAATGGGGAGTAGGTATAACTACGAGCTGATGGAGAGACATAATAAACCGATCGTAACAAGCGAAATAAAATACAGCAGAACTAGGTGGCTAAGGCACGTGGAGAGAATGGACACATCAAGGAAAGGTAAAGAAAATTCATAAGGAAGAGGATCAACAGGAAGACCGCGATTGCGTTGGATGGATAAGGTGGAGAAGGATCTGAAAATCGCAGGACTGGAAAATTGGAGAATAGTAATTGGGAGAATGGAGAAAAGTTTGCGAAAGAGTAATGCAGGTGCAAGACTAGAAACAGGGATGACTACCCTGTTCTGGAAGAAACTCTAAGGAGGGGCCATGGTGCTAAATGGGCTGCAACGCGCCAATGAGTAAGTAATTATTTCGATGTATTACGCTTTCTGCAGAATGAAAATTTCGGTAATCTAATTTTTGATGTCTCGTTTTCTAAACTAATATTAGTGGTATAAATCTAAAGTTTATTTAATTTATGTGTTATTACACAAAACAATAATTTGAGTAACTTGAAATTTGATTTCTTTTTTATACTAAAAATTATTAGCTTTATACGTTTATTAAATTAACACATTTTGATTGCTGGATACTCAATTGCCCGTTTTGATTTATCTGTGTCTTTATATGTGCTAATTAACATTTTCTCTTTCAGGACTCTTCTGTTTTTACTCCTGTTTTGAGTTTTCAGGGTTGTATTTTAGAAAATTCATGGCGCTTACTATTACTATTAAAAAGGCTTACTCTTAACAACCGTATAACAGTTCAGTACAAATAATACATCTTCTGACCCCACATTCGAAGTGCTTTAATTATTGCGCTAGCTGCTGAGTTATACTTGATAGATTGTGGTGGATTATAGTCTACCAGTCACAATCGGTCTGCGTTATTATAAAGAAGCCATAGATAGACAAATATTGGCAACCGTTACTAAAGTATTTATTTACATTAATATACTGGAATAAATTTTATACTTATATTGACTAAATATATATATATATATATATATATATATATATATATATATATATATATTATATATATATATATAGTATATATATATATATATATATATATATATATATATATATAAGGTGTCTGGAATCTACCCACGTTCTGTTGTTATTATAAGAGATACAGAGTCGGTTAAATTAGCAAAGTTGGGCATGATATTTCAAATACCGATAAGAAAATTCAACATTGTTGCCAACTTTCTAAGATATCTGAAAAGAACTAAAAATCGTACAAATTTTCAATCCGCTTTGTCTTTTTTAATATTCAAATACAAAAAAGGTTATAAGAGATACTTTTGATTGCTAGTGTTATGCAAAATGGGAAAATGCGAATAAAAAATTGTTTAGTAATTATTTTTCGAGATACAACACAAACATACATTTTTTTTAATGGCAACTATAGGTGGTTATGGACTCATTCGATGGTTTGTTTTTTCTGATTTCAAAAATGTATAGCTTTGTATGTTTAGTATCATTAGTTAACTCACAATTTTCAGAAAATTGTAATTATAGTATTTACTAAACAAATGCAATGTTTGGTGTGGTGTGCTGTAACAATTAAAAACAAAACTCTGCATTGATTGACTGTCAAATAGTAGATATAGAATCATTTGTTATCACCAGTTGTAGTTCGTACTTAAATAGTGAATATTAATTTAGTAATGGCTTATTCTTCTGAAGAAAAAATGATATGCTTTTTTGCTATGTGTCTTAACAGAGATGTTAATGCTGCTTCGGAACTATATCTTCAAACCTATATGGAAATAAGACAACCCAATGTGAGATTATTTGCCAAACTCGAATCGAATTAAAAAAAATATGGGGCTCTTACTAAACCCCAAAATTCTCAAATTAATGTTAACACAGAAACAGAAGAACGTGTTTTAGCTTACGTCGAATTTAAACCTACTACATCTCTTCGTGAAATTGAGAATGAGTACAACACTTCCAAAGATGAAGCTCACTTTATTTTGAAACAAAATAATTTTAAGCCATATCATTTTCATATAGGAAATACATTGTATGTTGAAGATTATCAGAAAAGATTACGTTTTGTTACATGGTTGAATAATGAAAGTCGAACAAACAATCAATTCTCGACAACCATTTTTTTTATCGATGAAGCAAAATTTACAAACAACGGTATCTTCAATAGAAAAAATCATATCCAATGGTCCCAAGAAAATCCTCAAATTACTGTTGAGAGGAGAGATCAATACCAAAATCCTTGGGCCGTTTTTTATGAATGCAATTTAAATTCCGAAAGATATCTAACTTTTTTACGAAACGAATCTGAAGAAATTTTGGACGACCTTCGGTTGAACGCAATTCAAAATTTGAATTATTTTCAACACGACGGGCAGCAACACATACTAGATTACTTGTGTGTAACTATTTGCAGGAAGGTTTTAATAATTGGATAGGAAATCGAGGTACAATAGCTTGGTCGCCGCGATCTCCAGACTTAACCCGCCTGGACTTTTTCTTGTGGGGTGCACTTGACCCTACGGAAGTCGCGGTTGATCTGCGAGATACAAGCTAAATGTTCCTTTAAATATTATTGCGTATATCCAGTGCACATTTCTAATGTATTAAGTAGCTGCGCATGTGTATATTCCCAGTAAGGTGCTACACCGTTTACTTCGTTACTTCGGACGTTAAATTGTATCTGAGAGATACCGCGACCTCTCAGGTTAGACATTGTTTAGGTGTTTCGTTTTGATTTGGGGGCTGTATACCATATTCGGCGTTAAATTATATATATTAGAACTACCGTGACCTAGTATTAATACGGCCTTAGTTGTTTCGTTTTTTTTTTGTTTAAAATGTTTGAAAAAAAATATCCGATTCGATAATCCAGCAGATGTTGAAGAGTTACAGCGAATGCTACTCCAATCCGACGATGAGAATGATGAAGATGAAGATTACGTAGAAATTCGTTCAGAAGATTCGGAAACCGAACAAAATATTTCTAGTGAAGAGAGTGAAGATGAATTAGAAGAGGATGAAGAGTATTTTTTTGGAAAAAATAACGAATCAAAATGGAGAAAAGATCTTGTAAGAAGCCAAATTAGAAGACAGCCGCAGAATATTTTGTACCAACTTCCAGTAGTTCGGTCAAAAGCAAAAAATGCCGAAACAGAGATTGACACTTGGAGTTGCTTTATTACAGACGATATTTTGGATTTAATTTTATTGTATACAAATAAATGTATAGATTCTATTTCGAGCCGCTATTCCAGAGAAAGGGATGCTAAACGAATAGATAAAATAGAACTGAAAGCGTTTTTGGGTTTGCTATATCTAGTTGGTTTACATCGCAACCACAGACTAAATTTAGAGGATATGTGGGCTGAAGACGGTGGTGGAATCAAACTTTTTAGAATTATGATGTCTTTACGAAGATTTAGATTTATTCACAACTGCATTAGGTTTAACGATAAACTTACCCGCATAGAGCGCTTGAAAGTTAACCGATTAGCGGCTGTGAGAGACATGTTTTCGTCATTTGTAGAAAATTGTAAACTGTTACTCTATGGGACAGAATGTAACTATAGATGAAATGTTAGCGGATTTTAGAGGTAAATGCGGTTTCCGATAATATATTCCTTCGAATCCTAATAAGTATGGAATAAAATTTTTTGCAATGGTGGATTCCAAAATATTTTACACCGAAAATCTGGAAATATATGCGGGTAAGCAGCCCGAAGGTCCTTACTTTGTTAGTAATAAACCTGTAGATGTAATAAAGAGACTTTCAGAACCGATTTATTCTTTAGGACGTAAACATTACAACCGATAGTTGGTTCACCGACATAAATCTTGTCACCGACTTGAAAATGAAACGACCTTCATATGTAGGTACTGTACGTATAAATAAACCCCAACTGCCACCTGAATTAGTATCTACTAAGAACAGACCTGAAAAGTCTAATTTATTTGCCTTTGGTGCAGATTGCACACTTGTCTCTCATGTGCCCAAAAAGGAAAAAATGTAATTTTAGTGTCAAGTATGCACTTTGACAACTCCGTGAATTTAGATTCGCAAAAGCCTGACATAATAGAGTATTATAATCAAACTAAGTCGGGAGTTGACACTGTGGACCAGATGATTAGTGCATATAATGTAGCCAGAAACACCAGAAGGTGGCCGATGGTCATATTTTACACGATTTTGAATATTGCAAGAATAAATGCGCATTCTATTTATGTGCTGAACAATAATGTGAACATACGACGCCGAAAATTTCTTAGAAAGCTTGTATCACAATTGTTGTCAGAACAAATAACAGGACGTTCAGAAGTCACTACAGGTATTCACAAGGTTTTGAGTTTAAAACTACAAATTCAGAAACAACCTGTAGGAGATTCTAAGCAAGATACAGAAAAACCTTCCACCTCAGGCAGGAAAAGAAAGAGATGTTCTCCGTGCTACACATTCAAAATGAGTCGGTTATCAAGATACTCCTGCAAGTGTTGTGAAAAGTATTTATGCCTTGCGCACAGCAATATTATTTGTGATGACTGTTGTAACCATTTTGAAAATGTAACTAATTCTAATTAATTAACGTTTAAGACATTTGTTCTATTTTTTCTTCTTTTTGTTAAATATTCATGTTAGTATTACTTAGTTTATAATAAAAATTTGAATTTCTTTTTGTTTTTTGTATGGTTTTTTTCAATAAACTGCGACTTATGACTGAAAATAAATAATTAATTACATTCTATACGAGTATCTGCAGTGTTTTTTTTTTTACTTCAGTACACCATGTATCTCACAGATACACGCGACCTCCCGTGTAACTTTTAGGGCCGCGACCTCCCCAGGGTTAAAGACAAAGTGTACCGAGTAAAACCTGGTAATCCAGGCGATTTAAAAATAAAAATCGTGTTGCTATACAAAAATTAGAACCCAAAGTTTATTAAAAGTTCAAAACGTAATTTTAAAAATGTGTGTTCAAAATAATGTAGGACATTTTGAAGCACTTCTATGATTGTGTCATCTGTTTATATTTTTTGCTGTTACACTTCGTTGTAAGTTACATTTATTTAGAACTTTTTTTATTTTGATAATGTAGTACATTATTTCTTGTTGTTTCCACAGGTTTAGTAGTAGAATATAAGCTTATTTTGTTATTTAAATGTTCACGGCACACTTTAATTTGTTTAATAAATATTATAATTACCTTTTTTTTTTAAATTGTGAGTTAACTAATAATATTAAACATACAAAGCTATATATTTTTGAAATAAAAAAAAAAATATGCCATCGAATGGGTCTATAGCCACCTATAGTTGCAATTTAAAAAATTATTGTTGGGTTGTAGCTTGAAAATAATTACTAAAAAAGTTTTTTATTTACATTTTCCCATTTTGCGTAAAAATAGCTATCAAAAGTCTCTCTTATAACTTTTTCGTATTTTGAATATTAAAAAAGATATAGCCGATTGAAAATTTTAGTTATTTTCAGATATCTTAAAAAATTGGCAACAATGTTGAATTTGCTTATGGGTATTTGAATTATCATGTAATTCTGTCCAACTTTTCTAATTTAACCGACTTCTCTTATAATAACAAAGATAGCCATAGAACGTGGGTAGATTCTAGACACCCAATATATATATATATATATATATATATATATATATATATATATATATATCATTTTATTGTATGCATTCCAGAGGAATACACGTTTGCAAGTACAAAATGAGTAAATATCCTTATACCATGTGTCAGAAAGAGTTGTTGGCAGGTAAAGTACTGCTAGAGCTGTACAAAAAACCTATTCTACGAACAGCTGCCTTAGTAACTAACAGAAGATGGTCAAGCCATGACACATTTGGGGATAATCATTCCCAACATAGTAATAAAGTCTGAAAACTTAAACTCTGAGCCATTCATACCACAATAGGAAATGATCGATCTTTCTTCGCAGACACAAGGCAACACTGAGTTTTGTTAGCATTAGATTTAACTAGATCATGACTTACCCATTCGAGGATATGTTGAATATCTGTTGATTAAAATGGCCATTTCAGCTTTAATGTCTTGGTTTCACATAAAAGTGAATTACTATTATAAGTAGACTGAAATGAAGTACATTGAAGAGCGCGCTAATCAGTAAAGCAATCAATCAGGTTAGTCGTTGAAGAAATAAGATCCTTAACATGTAGCAAAAAAAATGTATGAGCAATAACTAATCCCTGTGGTACGCTCGCGTTAATACCAACTTCTTTTGAAAAGAAGAAAAAAAAAAGAAACGACAACACGTATTCGTTTTTTATCAAGGGAACTAGAAACCCAGTTGATGAGCGTATTATTAACCCAAACTAGGCGAGTTTGCCAATTGAACACAAATGTCTAAAGTTACTATAACTGTTTCACCGGCTTGTTTTAATCTATTGCTCCAAACTTGAGTCACCTATGGAGCAGCTGTATAAAACCGTATTTGTGGTCACCAAGGAGTTTGTAAGATTCGAGGAAAGAAAATAGTTGCTGATTGATGACTTTTTCAAAACCTATGTTATTAATAAATTTTATGAAAGCTTTAAAGTAAGTTTGCATGAGAGCAGTTTTTGGCCATTGTTTCCGTTTTGAATTCCACTTTGAGTTAAAATTTGTTACATATGTATGCACTCACTATTGCTTATGATTTTGAATTTCTTTGAAAAAAAAATGATTTAGTGAAATCTCCTTTTGTTGATCTTTCCCACTCTATTGCCCATTTTTATGCACTAATATTAGGTATGTAATCTATTAATACCCTTTTCCTTTCCACTAAACCAACACTAATATTTATGAAAATGTAAACTTTCACCATTATCCCACATAATAAAATACTTATTTTTTTGGGTTTTTTAATGGTGTGTTGTAAATTATGCAATCTAAACGTTTTGATAACACTTACAGTTATCTTCGTCAGTTGTAATTCTGTAAAAATTGTTAAATATGTTGTAAACAATTTTGTCACAGTTGAAAAATTAAAACAAAAACATCAGGCTGCTATTAATATAACAGTTTGGGAAACGTATAAAGCGAACTATAAAATTAAATTTTAGTAAAGAATAACTAGGTCATTAATATTATTTGTTTCATTTTGTAGTTCCCATATTCTTAATTTTTCATAAATATATGCACTTTATCCTATTTTTAAAATAATGGGTGGGATTCCGTATAAAATGCCCGATGCTTCATAAGAAATTTGTTTTCTTGGGTGTGTGTGTGTGTGTGAGTGGGTGGGTCGGTGATTGATTATGTGTGTGTGCGTGCGTGCGTGTGTGTGTGTGTGCGTGTTTGTGTGTGCGTGCGTGTGTGCGTACGTGCGTGCGTGAGTGTGTGCATGTGTGTAAGTGTGCTTGAGTGTGCGTGAGTATCCGTGAGTGTATGCGTGTGTGTGTATGTGCGTGTGTGTGCGTGTGTGTATATGTGTGCGTGTGTGTGCGTGTATATGCGTGTGTGTGGTGTGTGCGTGTGTGCGTGTGTGCGTGTGTGAGTGTGTGAGTGTGTGTGTGCGTGTGTGCGTGTGTGCGTATGTGCGTGTGTGCGTGTGTGTGGGGGGGGCGTACTTGCGTGTATGTGTATGTGTGTGTGTGTGTTGTATGTGTGTGTGTATGTGTGTTTGTGTGTGCGTGCACGTGTGCATGCGTGCGTGCGTGGGTGTGCGTGAGTGTGAATGTGAGTAAGTGTGCTTGAGTGTGTCTGAGTGTGCGTGAGTGTGAGAGTGTGCGTGAGTGTGCGTGGGTGTGCGTGAGTGTGTGTGAGTGTGCGTGAGTGTGCGTGAGTGTGCGTGAGTGTGCGTGTGTGTGCGCGTGTGTGCGCATGTGTCTGCGTGTGTGTGCGTTTGTGTGTGTGCATGTATGTGCGTGTGTGTTCATGTGTGTGCGTGTGTGTGCGTGTGCGTGCGTGAGTGCGTGGGTGACCGCGTGCCTGCGTGCGTGAGCGTGATTGCATGCCTGTGTACGTGTGTGTGTGTGTGTGTGTGTGTGTGCGTGTGCGTGTGCGTGTGCGTGTGCGTGTGCGTGTGCGTGTGCGTGTGCGTGTGCGTGTGCGTGTGCGTGTGCGTGTGCGTGTGCGTGTGCGTGTGCGTGGCGTGCGCGTGCGTGCTGCGTGTCGTGCGTGGCGTGTGCGTGTGCGTGTGCGTGTGCGTGTGCGTGTGCGTGTGCGTGTGCGTGTGCGTGTGCGTGTGCGTGTGCGTGTGCGTGTGCGTGTGCGTGTGCGTGTGCGTGTGCGTGTGCGTGTGCGTGTGCGTGTGCGTGTGCGTGTGCGTGTGCGTGTGCGTGTGCGTGTGCGTGTGCGTGTGCGTGTGCGTGTGCGTGTGCGTGTGTGTGTGGATGTATGTTAGTATCCACGATAACTACAGAACGAGAACACCTACCTACTTAGAATTTTGTATTTAAGTTTGTTTTAATTTGGCTTAGAGCTGAATAGATTTTAGGAAAAATCCAGCGGCGGAGAGGGGGAGTTTATTAGTGGCACTTTTTGCTTTTTATTAAATATTTCTAAAACAGCTGTATATTTCAAGGATACCTGGATATAGACCTGAATATATATATATATATATATATATATATATATATATATATCGATTTATTATGGTCTACGCAATTTTGGTAGCATCAAAAAAGGTAGAATTTAAGTGTTATTTAAAATTATAAAAATAACGATTAATTTTATAATGCGTGTGCGTGTGCGTATGCGTGTGCGTGTGCGTGTGCGTGTGCGTGTGCGTGTGTGTGTGCGTGTGCATGTGCGTGTGCGTGTGCGTGTGCGTGTGCGTGTGCGTGTGCGTGTGAGTGTGTGTATGGATGCATGTTAGTATCCACAATAACTGCAGAACGGCAAAGCTTATGCATACTGTGTCCCATTTTGGTTGAAATTGTAGGGTATCGCGTTTACGAGGAACGATAGAAAAATGCATAAGTGTTATTTAAAATTATAAAAATAACGATTAATTTTATAATGCGTGTGCGTGTGCGTGTGCGTGTGCGTGTGCGTGTGCGTGTGCGTGTGCGTGTGCGTGTGCGTGTGCGTGTGCGTGTGCGTGTGAGTGTGTGTATGGATGCATGTTAGTATCCACCATAACTGCAGAACGGCAAAGCTTATGCATACTGTGGCCCATTTTGGTTGAAATTGTAGGGTATCACGTTTGCGAGCAAAGATAGAAAAATGCAGTTCTCTCGACCCTGCTCTACGTTTTCGTGAAACGAAAGATGCCTTAAACAAAATTGTCATAGTCCTATTAGTATTAGAGATAAAGTGCGAAATTCAAAATTTGCACATTTTAAGCACCCGAAAACCACATCTTTTTATCTTTGCTCTCAAACGTGTACCCTACAATTTCAACCAAAATTGGACACAGTGTACTTAAAATTTAAGCTTGTTTTCATTTCTCCTGGAGCTGATCGGATTTTCTGCGGACAGGGGGTTCATTAGAAGCAGTTTTTAGTTTTTAATATTTCTAAAATAGCGGTATATTTCAAAGATATAAAAATACCAATCAATAGACGCAATTCTTTGATACCATGCGGGATTTAGCTGCCAAAAAATCCTAAAGTAAAATTTAAGTGTTATTTGAAATATATTCAATCTCTGAATAATGATGAACTTTATAGGAAAATGTGTAAAAATGTGAAACTTTAATTTTACGTAACTTTTCTTTATAAAGTTTTTAATATACAGCAAAATAAGTCTAAAAATTGATGAAATAACATTGAGAGTGCTTAAACTGAGTATCGATATTTTTATAGATGCAGCGGCTTTGAAATTGTATATATAATTAGCATCCAGTATCTGACATGAAGTGTAAACGTAGATTATTGTTTTTGTTTTTAAAATGTTGACTATTTTCGTTATGAACGTATTACAAAAGCAAATGCATAACTATCCTAAAAAATGTAATTATAATTATTTTCTTTCATTTCATTTCCACGTTATAGGTTTAAAGGTCATGTGGTTTTCAGATTTTAGAGACATTCCAAATATGAAACTTTCTATGTACTAATTTGGAGAAAATCATTCGTTTAATGCATAAATTAAAGCTAAATTTAGTAATACTAATCAATCATATTATTTAAACGTATTTGGTTTAGTATTTACTTATTTAATCGGTAAAGAAGCTTTATAGCAAAATCGTGAACACTATAGAAAACTGCTCTAAATTCAGTCGGGGTTATTTTATATTTATTACGTTCAAATCTGTTATCTTATTACCAAAGAGAATGTAAAGGAAGACAGAATCAAAATAGATGTTGGAAAATAAAGATAGAAAAATGAAAGAGTTTAAGAACGTAAGTGAATGAGGCGAGTGTAGAAGGAACAATTTTAATTCTTAAAGGAATTCCTTTTTTTCTACGACTGCATCGGTGGTACTTAAATAACTTTATCGCAGCTTACTACGAGCAGTTTAGCCTCTTGGGTGTATTAAGACCTCGGCCTCTGTTACATATACAGAACCGCACTAGAAAATTTTTACATTTATCCTAATATCATTAGGGATAGAATGTAATATAAATTTCAAATGTATTTTTGCGTAGCAAATAGAATCGTTTAGTCTGTTTTTTCTGAATTTACTTTTTATAAAAATTGCGAAACAATATTGGGGAAATAAATTTAGTGTTTACTGAGTTCTTTGCATATCGTATGCCTATATAACAAGAGGTCTCTAAAGAACGATAACAGAACAAAGTAATTGTAACAATTTTTCATAATCTTAAAAAATGAAAAAGGTGCAGAATGGGAATTTTATATATGATTCTGTTTTACTTCTTTCATTTTTAAAGTGCAAAGGGAAAGAGAATACATGTAGGTAACGTATGATATTTAAAGTCTTTGCTTGTAAACAATTTTTATTAAACCGTCAAAATTATTTTCTGCATCTGTACGTTTAGACTATGGATAAATTGAGTATTCATAATTAAGTAAAGCTACAAATATAAATTAAAGTTAAAAGGTTTAATTCCCACTGACAGTTGACACGGTACGTGATTGCATCATTACGGATTTTAATATTTTTCTTCTTCTTGTTAATGTCAATTTGTTTTCTTTAGATTTAAGAATGTTAACATTTTCTCTAAAGTGGGATTAAATTTATGTTCAATTTGTAGTAATTCTTCAACAAAATATGAAAATTAGCTGCTAGATAACATACGTTCTTAGAAGTGTCAAACTTGGCGTTACCGTTAAAATAGAATAAACCACTTGGATAAGTGGTGGAAATGGAATAAATAGCATGCAACATCGAATCAACATAATGTAACTTGTAAATAATGCTTTAGTTTTTATTATGAATAACCCTATTATTAAATAGTGCACGTTTATTAATTTTTTAACATTTAATAAAACGTATTTAATTTCTTCTTCTGTGCCTTTTTTATATATTTTAATTTTAATAACTACACCTGTAACGTGTTAAATAAACTTTGGGTTTTAGAGCGAGTTTGTAAAGGTTAATTAATGCCTGTTGTGTAGGCAGCTCACATTAGTTTCAATTATAAGAGATTTGGCAACATGGTGCGTGACAAACTGAATTTCAAATACATTTGAATATGTGATAATTTCGGAAATTTCTGGATGGTTTTAGCTCTTCTGAAAAAGAACGCCATTTTGAGAAGGCAAAAATTGCGTTGTAAGAAACTAGGTATGTTGGAGAAATTTATCTCTGTAAATTTTACAAAATTTCATTTCATAAAAGTTACATACAGCGCAATGCTTTTTTTTAAATCTCCACAATTAGTAAAAAAACTGTACTAAGTAATTTAATTTTCATTTCTACGGATATAAAGTTTTTTACAAAGCTTCACGTCTTGGCAGGAGGTGAGTAAACAAATAATGTTCTAAACATTACATCTTTCTATTGGTTATTATTGTCATTCGTTTAGACAAAATACTGCTTAGGCCGATTCTATATCTATACCTGATCAGCATCGTTCCGAATTACGGTATAGCTTAGATAACTAAGTCGAAGGTACGTACTGGCGGTTACTTCACACTTCCTCTTCCTAAAATCGAATAGGTTTATCTCTAGTAATACACTAGATTAAGTAATTATACACAAACAACATCCTGGTGAGTTTCTTTTATTGTTACTCCTTTATGACGAAGATCTCGCTAC